>JBBMKA010000022.1:6819589-6877294 GCA_037833695.1 Sechiopsis laciniata | reverse complement strand
GACTTATATTCCGAGACAATGGATAATTAAAGGGACTTATATTTCGAGGCAATTGATAAATCAAAAGACTTATATTTCGAGGCAACCGATAAATAGAGGGACTTATATTTCAAGGCAACCGATAATTCAAGGGACTTATATTTCGAAACAACCGATAATTCGAGAGACTTATTCAAAGGCAATGAGACCTATATTTCGAGGCAACCGATTATTCGAAGGACTTACATTCTGAGGCAATCGATAATTCGAGGGACATATATTTCGAGGCATTTGATAAATCGAAGGACATATTTCGAGAAAATCGACAATTCAAGGGACTTATATTTCGTTGAAATCCATAATTCGAGGGACTTATATTTCGAGGCAACCGATAATTCGGGAGACTTATATTTGGAGACAACTGATAATTCGAGTGACTTATATTTCGAGACAACCGATAATTCGAGGGACTAATATTTCGAGGCAACCGATAAATCGATGAGACTTATATTTTGAGGCAACCGATAATTAGAGGGACTTATAATTCGATGCAACTGATAATTCGAGGGATTATATTCCGAGGCAACCGATAAATCAAGAGACTTATATTTCGAGGAAATCGATAAATTGGGGGACTTATTTTTCGAGGCAACCGATAATTCGAAGGATTTATATTTCGAGGCAACCGATAATTCGAGGGACATATATTTCGAGGCAACCGATAAATAGAGGGACTTATATTTCGAGACAACCGATAATTCGAGAGACTTATATTCCGAGGCAACCGATAATTCGAGAGACTTATATTCCAAGGCAATGAGACTTATATTTCAAGGCAACCGATTATTCGAGAGACTTACATTTCGAGGAAACAGATAATTCGAGGCACTCGATAAATCGAAGGACATATATTTAAAAAAAATCCACAATTCGAGAGACTTATATTTCGTGGAAACCGATAATTCGAGACACTTATATTTCGAGACAATCGATAATTCAAGGGACTATATTCCGAGACAACCGATACATCAAGGGACTTATATTTCGAGGCAATAGATAAATTGAGGGACTTATTTTTCGAGGCAACCAATAATTCAAGAGATTTATATTTCGAGGCAACCGATAATTCAAGAGACTTATATTTCGAGGCAACCGATAATTCGAGAGACTTATATTTCGAGGCAACCTATAATTCGAGGGACTAATATTTCGAGACAATCGATAATTCGAGGAACTTATATTTCGAGGTAACCGATAATTCGAGAGACTTCTATTTCGAGCCAACCGATAATTTGAGGGACTTATATTTCGAGGCAACTGATAAATCGAGGGACTTAAATTTCGAGGCAACCGATAATTCAAGGGACTTATATTTTGAGGCAACCAATAGTTCGAGGGACTAATATTTTGAGGCAACCAATAGTTTGGGGGACTTATATTTTGAGACAACCGATAAATCGAGGGACTTATATTTCGACGCAACCGATAAATCGAGGTACTTATACTTCGAGACAACCGATAATTCGAGGGACTTATAATTCGAGGCAACCGATAAATTGAGGTACTTATACTTCGAGGCAACCGATAATTCAAATGACTTATATTTCGAGCCAACTAATAATTCGAGGGAATTATATTTCAAGGCAACCGATAAATCGAGGGACTTATATTTGAGACAATCGATAAATCGAGGGACTTATATTTCGAGGCAACCAATAATTCGAGGGACTTATATTTAAAGGCAACTGCTAATTCGAGAGACTTATATTCCGAGGAAACCGATAATTCGAGAGACTTATATTTCGAGGATATTGATAAATCGAGGGACTTATATTTCGAGGCAACTGATAATTCGAGGGACTTATATTTCGAGACAACCAATAATTCGAAGGACTTATATTTCGAGGCAACCGATAATTTGAGAGACTTATATTTCGAGGCAACCGATAAATCGAAGGACTTATATTTCGACGTAATCGATATTTTGAGGTACTTATATTTCGAGGCAACCGATAATTTGAGGATTTTATATTTGGAGACAACCAATAATTCGAGGAACTTATATTTTGAGGCAACCGAGAATTCGATGGACATATATTCTGAGGCAACCGATAATTTGAGGGACTTATATTTCGAGGCAACTGATAATTCGAGGGACTTATATTTTGAGGCAACCGATAATTCTAAGGACTTATATTTTGAGGCAACCGATAATTCTAAGGACTTATATTTGCAAGCAACCAATAATTCGAGGGACTTATATTTCGAGTCAACCGAGAATACGAGGGACGTATATCCAGAGGCAACCGATAAATCGAGGGACTTGTATTTTGAGGCAACCGATAATTCGATGGACTTATATTTGAAGCAATCGATAATTCGAAGGACTTATATTTCGGGGCAATCGATAAATCGAATGATTTATATTTGGAGGCAACCGATAATTTAAGAGACTTATATTTGGAGGCAATCGATAATTCGAGAGACTTATATTTGGAGGCAACCGATATTTCTCGAGGGACTTATATTTAGAGGAAACAGATAATTCAAGGGACTTATATATAATTCAAGGAACTTATATTCCGATGCAACTTATAATTGGAGGGATTTATATTTCGAGGCAACCGATAATTCGAGGGACTTATATTTTGAGGAAACTGATAATTCGAGAGACTTCTTATTTCGAGGCAACCAATAATTTGATGGACTTATATTTGGAGACAACCGATAATTCGAAGGACTTATACTTGGAGGCAACCGATAATTCGAGGGACTTATATTTTGAGGCAACCGATAATTCGTGAGACATGAATTTCGAGGTAACTGATAATTTGAGGGACTTACATTTGGAAGCAACCGATAATTCGAGGAATTTATATTTGGAGGCAACCAATAATTCGAGGAACTTTAATTTCGAGGCAATCGATAATTCGAGAGACTTATATTTCGAGGCAACCGATAAATCGAGGGATTAATATTTCGAGGCAATCGATAATTCGAGCGATTCGAGAGACTTATATTTCGAGGCAATCGATAAATAGAAAGACTTATATTTCGAGGCAACCAATAATTCGAGAGACTTATATTTCGAGACAACCGATAATTCGAGGATTTATATTTCGAGACAACCGATAAATAGAGAGACTTATATTTCGAGGCAACTGATAAATTGAGTGAATTATATTTCGAGGAAATCGACAATTTAAGGGACCTATATTTCGAGGAATCCTATAATTCAAAAGACTTATATTTCGAGGCAACCGATAATTCGAAAGACTTATATTTGGAGGCAACCGATAATTCGAGGGACTTATATTTCGAGACAAGCGATAATTCGAGGGACATATATTCCGAAACAACCAATATTTCGAGAGACTTATATTTCGAGGCAACCAATAAGTTGCTGGACTTATATTTTGAGCAACCAGTAATTCGAGGGACTTATTTTTCGAGGCAACCGATAATTCAAATGACTTATATTTCGAGGAAACCAATAATTCAAGTGACTTATATTTCGAGGCAACCGATAATTCGACGAACTTATATTCCGAGGCAACTGATAATTCGAGATACTTAAATTCCAAGACAACCGATAATTCAAGGGACTTATATTTCGAGGCAATCGATAAATTAGGGGACTTATTTTTCGAGGCAACCGATAATTAGAAGGATTTATATTTCGAGGCAACAGATAATTCAAGGGACTTATATTTCGAGACAATCGATAAATAGAGGGACTTATATTTCGAGGCAACCGATAATTCAAAGGACTTATATTTCGGGGCAACCGATAATTCGAGAGACTTATATTTGAAGGCAATGAGACTTATATTTCGAGGAAACGGATAAATCGAAGGACATATATTTCTAGAAAATCGACAATTTGAGGGGCTTATATTTCGTGGAAACCGATAATTCGAGGGACATATATTTTGAGGCAACCGATAATTCGAGGGACTTATATTTGGAGACAACCGATAATTCGATGGACTTATATTTCAAGGCAACCGATAAATCGATGAGACTTATATTTTGAGGCAACCGATAATTAGAGAGACTTATATTTTGAGGCAACCGATAAATCGAGGGACTTATATTTCGAGGCAATCGATAAATTGAGAGACTTATTTTTTGAGGCAAACTGATAATTCGAGGGACTTATATTTCGAGGCAACCGATAATTCGAGAGACTTATATTTCGAGGCAACCTATAATTCGAGGGACTTATATTCCGAGGCAACCGATAATTCGAGGGACTTATATTTCGAGGCAACCGATAATTTGAGGGACTTATATTTCGAGGCAACCGATAAATCGAGGGACTTATATTTCGAAGCAACCGACAATTTGAGGGACTTATATTTCGAGGCAACGATAATTCGAGGGACTTATATTCCGAGGCAACCGATAAATTGAGGGACTTATATTTCGAGGCAACAGATAAATTGATGGACTTATATTTCTAAGCAACCAATAATTCGAGGGACTTTTATTTCGAGGCAACCGATAATTTGAAGGACTTATAATTCGAGGCAACTGATAATTTGAAGGACTTATATTTCGAGGCAACCAATAAATCGAGGGACTTATATTTTGAAGCAACCGATAATTTGAGAGACTTATATTTTGAGGCAACGATAATTCGAGGGACTTATATTCCAAGGCAACCCATAATTCGAGGGACTTTTATTTCGAGGCAACCGATAATTTGAGGGACTTATATTTCGAGGCAACCGATAAATAGAGGGATTTATAATTCGAGGCAACCGATAATTCGAGGGACTTATATTTTGAGGCAACGATAATTCGAAGGACTTATATTCTGAGGCAACCGATAAATTGAGGGACTTAGATTTCGATGCAACCGATAAATTGAGGGACTAATATTTTGAAGCAACCGATAAATTGAGGGACTAATATTTTGAAGCAACCGATAATTCAAGGAACTTATATTTCGAAGCAACCGATAATTCGAGGGATTTATATTTCGAGGCAATCGATAACTCGAGGGACCTATATTACAAGGCAAACCATAATTCAAGGGACTAATATTTTGAGAAAACCCATAATTTAAGGGACTTATATTTCGAGTTAACCGATATTTCAAGGGATTTATATTTTGAGGCAACCGATAATTCGAGCGACTTATATTTGAAGGCAACAGATAATTCTAGAGACTTATATTTTGAGGCAACCGAGAATTCGAGGACATATATTCCAAGGAAACGAATAATTTGAGGGATTTATATTTCGAGGCAACCGATAATTCGAGGGACTTATATTTGGGGGAAATTGATAATTCGAGGGACTTATATTTGGAGACAACCTATAATTCGAGGGACTTACATTTCGAGGAAACCGATAATTCGAGAGACTTACATTCCGAGGCAATCGATAATTCGAAGGACATATTTCGAGGAAACCGACAATTCGAGGGACTTATATTTTGTGGAAAGCGATAATTCGAGGGACTTATATTTCGAGACAACCAATAATTTGAGGAACTTATATTTCGAAGCAACCGATAATTTGAGAGACTTATATTTCGAGGCAACCGATAAATCGAAGGTTTTATATTTCGAGGCAAATGACAAATCGAGGAGACTTATATTTTGAGGTAATCGATAATTCGAGGGACTTATATTTCGAGGCAACCGATAATTCGAGGGACTTATATTTTGAGACAACCGATAAATCGAAGGACTTATATTTCGAGGCAATCGATAAATTGAGGGACTTATTTTTCGAGGCAACCGATAATTCGAGGGATTTATATTTCGAGGCAACCGATAATTCAAGGGACTTATATTTCGAGGGACTTATATTCTGAGGCAACCGATAATTCGAGGGACATATATTTCGAGGCAACCTATAATTTGAGGGCCTTATATTCCGAGGCAACTGATAAATCGAGGGACTTATATTTCGAAACAACCGATAATTCGAGGGACTTATATTTTGAGACAACTGATAAATCGAGGGACTTATATTTCGAAGCAACCGATAAATCGATGGACTTTTATTTCGAGGCAACCGATAAATCGAGGGACTTATATTTCGAGGCATTGAAGCAACCGATAATACGAGAGACTTATATTCCGAGGCAACTGATAATTTGAGGGACTTATATTTCGAAGCAATTGATAATTCGAGAGACTTATATTCCGAGGGAAACGATAATTCGAGGGACTTATATTTCGAGGCAACCGATAAATCGAAGGACTTATATTTCGAAGCAACCGATAATTCGAGGGACTTATATTCGAGGCAACTGATAATTCAAGGGACTTATATTTCGAGGCAACCGATATTTTGAGGGACTTATATTTCGAGGCAACCAATAAATCGAAGGACATATATTTCGAAAAAATCGACAATTTGAGGGGCTTATATTTCGTGGAAACCGATAATTCGAGGGAATTATATTTCGAGGCAACCGATAATTCAAGGGACTTATATTTCAAGGCAACCGATAAATCGATGAGACTTAAATTTTGAGGCAACTGATAATTAGAGGGACTTATATTTCGAGGCAACCGATAATTCGAGGGACTATATTCCGAGGCAACCGATAAATCGAGGGACTTATATTTCGAGGCAATCGATAAATTGAGAGACTTATTTTTTTAGGCAATCGATAATTCGAAAGATTTATATTTCGAGGCAACTGATAATTCGAGGGACTTATATTTCGAGGCAACCGATAATTCGAGAGACTTATATTTCGAGGCAACCTATAATTTGAGGGACTTATATTACGAGGCAACCGATAATTCGAGGGACTTATATTTCGAGGCAACCGATAAATCGAGGGACTTATATTTCAAAGCAACCGATAATTTGAAGGACTTATATTTTGAGGCAACGATAATTCGAGTGACTTATATTTTGAGGCAACGATAATTCGAGGGACTTATATTTCGAGGTAACTGATAAATTGTGGGACTTATATTTCGAGGCAACCGATAAATTGATGGACTTATATTTCTAGGCAACCAATAATTCGAGAGACTTTTATTTCGAGGCAATCGATAATTTGAGGGACTTAAATTTCGAGGCAACCGATAAATCGAGGGATTTATATTTCGAAGCAACTGATAATTCGAGGGACTTATATTCTGAGGCAACCGATAAATTGAGGGACTTAGATTTCGATGCAACCGATAAATTGAGGGACTTATATTTCGAGGCAACCGATAATTCAGGGGACTTATATTCCGAGGCAACTGATAATTCAAGGGACTTATATTTCGAGGCAACTGATAATTCGAGGGACTTATATTACGAGGCAACCGATAATTCGAGGGACTTATATTACGAGGCAACCCATAATTCGAGGGACTTATATTTTGAGAAAACCCATAATTAAAGGGACTTATATTTCGAGGCAAGCGATAAATTGAATGACTTATATTTCGAGTTAACTGATATTTCGAGGGATTTATATTTTGAGACAACCGATTATTCGAGCGACTTATATTTGAAGGCAACCGAGAATTTGAAGGACTTATATTTTAAGGCAACCGAGAATTCGAGGATATATATTCCGAGGAAACCGATAATTTGAGGGACTTATATTTCGAGGGACTTATATTTGGGGACAATTGATAATTTGAGGGACTTATATTTGGAGACAACCTATAATTCGAGGGACTTACATTTCGAGTAAATCGATAATTCGAGAGACTTACATTCCGAGGCAATCGATAATTCGAAGGACATATTTCGAGGAAACCAACAATTCGAGGGCTTATATTTCGTGGAAACCGATAATTCGAGGGACTTATATTTCGAGGCAACCGATAATTCGAGGGACTTATATTTCGAGGCAACCGATAATTCGAGGGACTTATATTTCGAGGCAACTGATAAATCGAAGGACTTATATTTCGAGGCAACTGATAAATCGAAGGTTGTATATTTCGAGGCAACCGATAAATCGAGGAGACTTATATTTTGAGGGAACAGATAATTCGAGGGACTTATATTTCGAGGGAACCGATAATTCGAGGGACTTATATTTCGAAACAACCGATAAATCGAGGGACTTATATTTCGAGGTAATCGATAAATTGAGGGACTTATTTTTCGAGGCAACCGATAATTCGAGGGATTTATATTTTGTGGCAACCGATAATTCGAGGGACTGATAATTTGAGGGACTTATATTTTGAGGCAACTAATAAATCGAGGGACTTATATTTCTAAGCAATCGATAATTCGAGGGACTTATATTCCGAGGTGATCGATAAATCGAGGGACTTATATTTCGAGGCAACCGATAAATTGAGGGACTTTTATTTCGAGGCAGCCGATAATTCGAGGGACTTATATTTCCAGGCAACGATAATTCGAGGGACTTATATTCCAAGGCAACCGATAAATCAAGGGACTTATATTTCAAGGCAACCGATAAATCGAGGGACTTTTATTTCGAGGCAACCGATAATTCGAGGGACTTTTATTTCGAAGCAACCGATAATCTGAGGAACTTATATTCCGAGCCATCTGATAATTCGAGGGAGTTATATTCCGAGGGAACCGATAATTCGAGGGACTTATATTTCGAGGCAACCGATAATTCAAGGGACTTTTATTTCGAGGCAACCGATAATCTGAGGGACTTATATTCCGAGCCAACTGATAATTCGAGGGACTTATATTCCGAGGGAACCGATAATTCGAGGGACTTATATTTCGAGGCAACCGATAAATCGAGTGACTTATATTTCGAGGCAACCGATAATTCGAGGGACTTATATTTCAAGGCAACCATGTACAGTCATGAAGAGAAGTTTGGATTGGTAGTTCGACACCAAAGCATCAAGCCTACCTACCTCAACAACCAAATCACCACTCATGCACCGTACATCTACAATGGGTTTGTACGACATTTGACTATTCACAACCACAAAGGCATGCAAAATCATCAAACAAAGCCAAACTTGAAATGTCGTGTGCGGTTAAACAATAACCCATATCAATACATATCTAAATGCACAAACAAGCCAACAATTGCCAATATCAACACATACCGAGAGTTGAACTACAAATAATATTGAATATAAGTTAGAGAGTGTGATATGACAAATTCAGATTAAAACTTCTTTATTAAGTGAGAATTTCAATGGTCTGATACTTTTTAATATTTATTATTTCTAAGAAAATGATAAATATGCAACGGCAAGCATCCCAACATTTTCCTTAAAATCCTATATACTTGATATAACTTGGCTTTGTCAAAGAAATTTGATTATGAGTAACAGAGTAAAATGATTTAATCTCGGCAGTTTAAGTAGAAATTTTCTTAAAAGATAAATTGATTTACATGATCTTTTTTGGCAACATCTACACCTTGAAACAAATAAAACCCCCTGTATCAATTGAATCAACAATCCCAACAAGAAATTTTTGACCTAATCGCAAGAAAATTGAAGAGAGAAGATAGATGGGACAACATACTTGGGGTACAAAGGAACACATAAAATAAGAATCCAAACGCTTCAACGGCACGATAAGTCCATGATGAATTGAGAGTTCCGAATAGCAAACTCATACCCGTGAGAATCTAAGTCGTCCATGAAGGGGAAAATCAGAGAAAACACAAATTAGAGTTAGGGTTCAGAGTACGTTTGCGACATAATAAGAGAAATCAGAAACCCTAACCCCAAAAAATTGAAGAATGAATTGGTTGCGTTTCATTCAACTGGAAGAAGTTCGGAAGGAGACGAAGGTACGAGCGAGTCAATTTGAGCTACGAACCCCATCCTCAATTGACCCAACTCGAAAAGGGGACTTGGCCAAATTTTTTCTAGGGTTCTCCTCCGTCTTCTCCAAATTCTCTGAATCTGTCGATCTTTGTGTTAGTTTCAGATCGGCTAAGTTTGAGATAGCAGAGAAATGAGGAGCGGAAGACGATCAAGCCCTTCAATGTCCGCTGCCTGTGCTTTTTCCCCTTCATCGATCCCATGTGTTTGTCTCAGGAGAAACTATTGCAGAGATTTGTTTGTTTTTTAAGCTAACAGAAAAGCGTGTCTTTTACGCGTATTCACACTGCTTCTTTTGTAAGCCACTTCAATTTTTTTTTTTAATTTCCTTTTTTACAATCGTTAAAATTAAAATTCAAATCCAGTCTTTTATAATAACGTAAGTTTAAGTTTCAACATTAAAATATCTTCATTACAAGTTTTAATATTAAAAGTAAAACGAGCTTTTATGCTCGACTCTATTCGTAAATCCTGAAGTTTAATTACCAATAAAAATTTTCCTTAAATTAGATATTTAGTCTCCTGCACTTTTAAATTAATAAAGTTGGTTAATGAACTTTGTGAATTTTAAAAATTTTCTGAGTTTTTAGTAGGACCAGGATTGGGTATATCGTATGTCTATTAGGCTTTGTTTTTTATTTTTTAATTTTTTTTTTTTAACTTTTATTGTCGATTAGTCTCTTACGGCATTTTCATTCCTAATAACAATTATAAATTTTTTTGAAATATTTCATAAACTTTAAATTTTATATTATGATTGTTTTTGTTAGTACAAATTTAGAGAGAGAAATTACAAAACTAAATGAAAGTCATTTACAATTGAACTATGACAATAGTGTTGAACTATTATTATCAAACTTTCAATTCTGTATTTAATATGTCATTAACAAATTTGAAATTCTTAAAAGTAATCCAACCAAAAATATGGATTTGAATTTTTATGTATAATAAAATTCTTAAAATTTATATTATGTGTCTAATTGAATACTTTTATTATGATATTTTAATAACGTTCACTTTTATTTCTTAAATAACAAATTCTTTAAGTTACATAAATAGGGTCGAATCAAATAATGATTAAATTCATTTTAAATATATTAATTTTAAATTTGAATATATTTAGGAAGTGATTATTTTAATTTTTACATTAATTTTATCTATTTTTAAATGAATAAAAAAGTTAAAAAAAGAAGAAGAAGAAGAAAAAATATATATAAACCTTGGGTGTTAAAAGATAATTTTAGAAACAAATATAAAATTAAAACTATATCTTAAACTACCCTAGTTAAAAGATAATTTTATTTGTTTATTATTTTTTATAAGATGAAGTGGCTTACAAATGACGCATGGTTGATACACGTGAAGTACGCGGTTTTGTGTGAGATATAAATAAGAACGAATTTGACGCATACGAACGCCCACAATTCCTTCATTTCTGAACGAACTAACGAAAACACACAGCCAATTCTGAATTCGTTCTCCAATTTCTCTCAGCAGGTTAGGGTTTCTGATTTCCTTTCCTATGTTTGTTTGTTGCAAATCGTACTCTTAATAAAACCCTAACCCTAATTTGAGATCGATCGCGCGATATTTTGAAGCCTTTGGATTTCTATTTCATGTTTGCCATGTTGTCCCGAATCAATTTCACAACTAAGCAGGAAGAAAACAGAGTTGAAATTCAAAGTGAAGTTCAGAGAAATTCTTCAGAGAGATTATGCGAAGATTTGGAGTATTTGATGCGCTTAAGAAGAGATTATGATGTGTGTTTTTGTTCTACACGAACAAAAACACAACCAATTGTTGTGATATCATTCTTCAATTTCCTGGCAGGTTAGGGTTTCTGATTTTCTTTCCTATGTCTGTTGCTAATCGTTTTCTTAAACCCTAACCCTAATTTGAAATCTCTCTCTGTAATTTCTTATTTCATAGACTACTTAGATTTACAGTCGGGGGTATGTATGGACTGATCCCATCGCTGCATTTTAAGCCTTTGGATTTCGATTTGAAGTATTTGATGCGCAGAAGAATGGATTTCGATTTGAAGTATTTTAACGAAATTTTAAGGTATTGCCATGGTCGTATCACAGGGTATATGTTCGTCCTCTCCACTAGGTAGCGGCTAATTCTTTATGTTTATTTCTCTTTGCAAGTATGTGTTAATTGAATGAATTAGTAGCTTTTTTTTTTTACATCATTCTTTCTTTTATTGGTTGGTGCAGTAAGTGATGCAGTTTTAAAGGTAGGGGAAAATACTCGAAGGCAGCCTTGATTGAAGCTTTGGAAATGGCTCCATTAAATTAAATGTGCTGAAACGATAACAAAAAAACATTGAATATTGCAGAAAAGCATGCTATCAGCATAGAGAACCATTTTGATTCTTTCTCATCGGTACAATCGCAATAACCTGTCATTGCATCTATCTTCTATTTTCTTTTCTGTGGACTCTGCAATCGTATGTTGTTCCTATGATTGTTTGTATCTGAAGTGTGTCACATGTTGAAATATTCCAAATCATGTTTTATGATTCTGGTCGAAATATTCCGAATATTTCAGAATATGGCTTCCTTTCAATCCAAACCGAACAGAATGATAGATCAAAGTGCCAAACAACATAATAATAATGACCATATACTCAGAAATCCAGTGGAATTCTCCTCCAATAAAAATGAACATGGAGCAGAAATTATAATAAGAAATTTATAACGGGTTTGATAGCCAAATGCTGTAGGATTAGACCGTCTGTCTCTTGAGAACTGTCAAGATGCATTTTTTAAGTTTATCTTGACACACTCATGAATATTAAAAAAAACTAGTAAACTACTGATGGAAAATGTTACACAACTTTTGGTGACTAGGAGTGTTTAGCTCTTTCTATTTAAGTTATTATGATCATGTTGTTTCTCTTTTCAAAAGGTAATATAATTTATTATTTTTTCCTCGCAGTGATCACGCACCTAATGCTATATGGTAGGATAAGAGTAGGAGTGGCTCACATAATACAAGAAATACAAAGCAAGCGAAGGAGGTAGAATCACAGAACATGCTACGAGAAGAAAAGACGGAAGCATTTCAAGTATTTAAATAGAAGAATTTTGAAGTTTTGATTCTCTGGCTGTTTATTTATAAGTAAATCAAAGAGACTATTTGTTGTTTTGAGCCACTTGAAAGTATTTGATAGATCCTTCTAAATTGTGCAGACATAATTGAAGGACTAATCGATGTCACAAGCAATCTTTGTGGCATAATTTTTGTCTTTCAACTTTCAACTTCCAACAAATCTGATCTCTAAAAAGGTATTTACGGTAAGATCTTAAGATTATCTCCAATCAATTAATGTATGACTCCCATTTTCATGCATTATGTAGATAACAAAACTGGATGCAAACTTTGTAATGTATGAGTTTTGTTTGGTTGTTTGTTTTTTGTAATTTTTTTCTATCTTTAATGAATTATGTTATATTTGTAAATATTTTAAAGTTCTGCTATATTTGCAATTATATATATTTTTTTGCTTCCTACGAAAAAAGACTCCTATTTTTATTATAGGGTTTAGATCATCTCCTCCCCCTCTTCTTCTTCTTTTTATTATTAATTTTTTTTTAACTAAAAACAATATACAATTTCTAGACGTGCATGTGATTTTAAATGAGTTTTGGAAAATCTGAATTTTTACTACTAATACATCATATATCTTTCTTTTTAAAAAAAAAAAAAAACCAACCAAACATTGATTAAAAACGAAAATAGAGTATACACTGATTTTCCCTAAAAAGAAAGGTTAAACAAGATTTTTAACAAGTGTTGAGTTTTTAAAACACTCTGAAAATTAACCCATCATACATAGAATATGAAATTGTCAAAGTGATGTAATTTTTGACTAATAATGTAATTTTTTTCTTCTTGTAAATATTATTTTTTGATAGATAACTGTTAAATTTGATTGATGAAGAAAAGTTAGAAAAAGAGTATCAAAATCCGTTAAGCAGGAGACGATATCTACAACTGTTACGACCTTCAACATTACACTATGAACAGCGCAAAGAACTCGTCGACTCCTTCAGCTTCATTCTCTTCATCTCGGAAACTGATTCTGTACTCTGAAGCCTGGATGCTGTCTGTGCGATGGCCTCAATGAAAAGCTACAAGCCGGCCCTAATTCCCTCCCTCCACAATGTCGATTTACAGGCACACATTTCAGTCCCCTCTCATTGTCATTTGTTTTTCTCTGTTTGAGCCTTGAATTTCACTTCTGTTGTTTGGTTTCCTCTCCGATGGCTCCCAGGTTGGCTCTGTTCATTTTTTCATTCGTCTTTGCGATTCCGATTAGTATACTGAGCCTTTTTTTTGTTAATATTATTATTATTATTATTATTTGACGGTTTTGGGTTATTGAGCTGTGAGATATAGAGTGTCTAAATTCTGATTTGCAAAGCTCTTCCCGAATGTTATGAATAATCGGAACAACAATTAAGAATTAAAGAAATTACATAGTTCACTAACATTGGCTTACCTAGTAGCTAAGTTCACGAAGAGAGGAGAGAATCGTTTTATGAAGGAGATACAAATGCTTGATCAAATGAGGTTAGAGTTTATATAAAAACTTGAATACATCATATGACTGAAAATACATTGAGAAGGCCCAACACGTACTTCAAGACATCTCAACACTAGGGTTTCTAATCTAGAAGTGTTACTATGGGATTTAGTATAAGATCAAACAGTTGTTGTTTTTGTGCTCTACTTGTGTTTAAGTCCTTGGCTGTTGGAGTTGTATCGAACTGAATTTCTAAACTTCTGTTGCACTATATTAATAATGTCTTGTTATTGCTTTTACCATTGAAGTTTGAGGTTTCATCGAGTTTGGTAACTTCATCTCCTGTCCTTATTTTAGTTAATGAATGACATAAAGTATGAATCCAGTTGGGGTTGTGATTAGTCCAACGAGGAAGGTTTTTGTCAACACACATGTAATTTTTTTTGTATCTGCTCGATTTAAGTATTTTTCTTCCTATTTTCATAATTCTGTTTACTGACTGTTCAAAGTACTATGTTTTCTAAGTTTATCTTCGACATGTGGAAATTAAGCCAGTTGTTGAGTGCCCAAAGTCATATCAAGTGAAAAAAGATTTAGAAAAAAATAAAAAAGATAAAAAAAAAAACCCTGCAATCTAGCATTCTAAAAGACTAACTAGTCTCTAAAAAGCTATGGTTTATTGTAGTCACTTACCTACTAATTATTTCTTACAAATTTCCTTAACCAAACGGAAGAGATGAAGAAAGAGATTGGCGTGATTAGGGAAGTGTTTTGGCATATAGGCCAATCTATCTGTTTTTTTCTTTTAAACCATCTAATCTACCTGTTTAAAAATAAGTTTGGGTTCAAATAAATTGAACCACTATAAGTTGGGTTAGGTTGATTTATGGTTTTCTGAGTATAGCATAAGATAGATTTCCAAGTGTATGTCCTAATACTTATAGTTTGTAGATAGTTTGGGTTGAATCGAATCAAACGTGGTCCATAGGCTTATTAGTTTCAAACAGTAGAGAAATTATCAAGGAATATGTGTGAGAATTAGAAAGCCCTAGTGTTGATGGTGGCGAAGAATACTAACAGTAGAGGCTAACCTGCTCTAACCATTTTGAATGGTAACATAAAGAAAAGAGGACAAGATGCAGGCAGGAAAAACATCATAATTAAAAAGAGGAGGAAGAGAGTAGATTAAAATTAAAAAAAAAAAAAAAAAGTGGGAGATGTCCATTTTTCTGGGGTCAATCTAGATTTCTAATTATTTAGGGCGGTAGGGTGCTTTGAGGTGCAACAATTGAGCTATGTGAAGAAGATAACTGATAGCTTGAGTCAATTCAATATCAAGTGCTAACTGCTAAGTACTATTCATAATAGGGGTAGGTTACATTTATATAGCTTTCTAAGAGATGAACCAACTAACTACCCTAACCACTAACTAACCAATTTGATCATATCAATAACAATGTCCATGAAAAAACAGACCAATAAACGACAAAGAGAAGTAGAATTTAGAGAAGGTGATTTGGTCTACCTTAAGCTACCACCACCCTACTATCAGAGATCTCTAGCCAAGAGCCATTATGTAATGCTCTTTGAAGTATTTCATGCCATATCTGATTTCGGAACGAATTTGCAGTGTGGCTTACAAATTGGATTTACCAAGTTCTAGTACTAGTACTAGTACCTTACACAATATTTTATATGTGTTCTTATTGAAGCGTGCAATTGTACCTAAGTAGTTTTGCAGTCGAAGCTTCTAGTCTTGTCAGAGAAGTTTGAATGGGAGGCATAATTTTTAGATATTTTGGTGAGATTTTTTTTTTTTTTTTTTGATATCAATGACCATCTAGACCAACTTGCCTACTCAACGACTATTGTCACGGGATATACTGTCTTACCCTACAACATTTGGATGATTGAGATACTAAGGAATGACTTATTCATTAGCAAGAACAACTACCTTGTGATGCTACTGGGGAGTCTGCCAACTTTGTCAAACAAATGTTTTCTGACTTTCACCTCAAGGACAAAGTGTCTTTGAGTTTGACCGTGAGGGTATTGTAACTTGTAAGACCTCTCATACACACTTACTCAAGGAAGGGTAAATTGGTAATGGTAAAAGTGGTTAATGTGGGGATCGGGTTGGTTTGTGCATCTACTGTACCGACTGTTAGGAGGTGAAATTTTGTAGACTTTTGACTTGGTCACAATATTTTAAAAGGCTAAAGGCTGCCTTGAGACTTCTCTTCTTGAAGAGGATGTGCATGCTTCGAGGCAATATGAAAGTCTCAATTTTAATTAAAAACATTTGATAGTGTGGATATCCATCTCAAAATTGCAATGGACTCTCATTTTTTCAATGTGATATTGTACAACTCTTGAATTTGTGTAAACAAGTGTTGCAAAACATAATACTTATTTAAAAGTATAGAACAAATCACTCAAAAACTTCCACTTAAACAATCTTTTCTACAAGGAGATCTTTAACATCACCGTTATTATCACTTAAATTTGTCTTTAATGTGTTTAAAGCGCACTATAGAAAATTATTAATAGTTCAAATTGTTATGATTCAAACTCTTATAATTAATACTAATCATTATACGAGATGGAGAGACTAAGTCTCAAAGCGTATGACTGTATCCTTTAAGAGGCATAAGCCTCTTATGATTCAAAGAGAGGACCAACTCTCTTAAATAGTTGGGTGTTTTGGTGAATGTTTGGTTTTCCTTTGTCGCTCACTAACCCACTGTCTAATGAAGAACTCTCAATAGAATAGTGTTGGTTTTGTTACTTGGTGAGAAACCTAACCCATTCTTAGATAGGAAATATGAAACAAGTATGCTATTGGAAGGGTCTTACTGTGAATTGTCAAATTGACAAACAATGTATACGGTAAAGAAAAATTAATGCATATGAAAATCAAGTAACATAGGTACATTCTAAAATATTCTTTCATATTAGTCTCATGTCTCTGTTCGATCGAAGCAAGTTACCATTTGGAAAGCTCTAAAAGCATCTCTTCTTAATCACCCCTCAACCAGTGGATGTCAGTTGATGGGATTGAGTCTGTTGCCTAAGTGACATCTCTAAAGAGAATCAATTAAAGATGTTGAAAAACAACATGTTGAATTATTTCTTCTTTTTTTTTTTTTTTTTTTTCGTTTTTCTGTGATGCAAAAACTTAATAACCCTTCTTCCTGAGTAGGGAGGTGCACTACTCATGATTCTTGTATTACTCTTATTTGGCTGGACAGAGAGATTGTTGCTCAATAGGTGTCACTTAGAGGGATGCCTTTTTTTTTTTTGTTTTTTAATTGTTGATCATAAAAAAAATAGAACCTTTTTTTTTCAGTTAAAACTAAAAAAAAACTCAGTTACGAAAGAAGAGAAGAGATCTCCCTACAGCCAAATGACTCACAAAACTGCATCTCAATTGGCAATAATTTAAGGAAAGATTATAATCACAAAAGTGTATGGAAAGAATATCTGATATAGCATACCTCTGAAAGTATATGGTTAATATATATACGCTGTCAAATTGTCATCATGAATATAGCTCAACAATTAGAGTATCTCTCTTTCTTCAATTCCCCACGCTACATGATAGACCTCTAATCAAATATGTGTATAAAAGAAAGAATACAAGAAAAGGAAGAGAAATGTCAACTGCCTAACGCATTTACGTTGTATATGTGAGTGTATGGGTCAACTTACACGCGCTTCGACTATACTCAGGACAAACCGCCTGATTATTCTCATGCTCCCTTGAAATATTTTGATTCTATGATTTTGTATTTGGACAATCGTTCAATTTTTCTTTTAGCTTTCAAGCAATCCTGCAGACTTATTGCCGTGCTTCTGTTTGCTTAGGTCTAATGCTTTCATCTTTTTATTCTTTCTATTGGACTCTTTATATAATGCCTTGTACGATTTGAGTTTGTGTTGATAGTTAAGTATAAACTTTTCTTTCTCCATCTTATGTCATTCCAAAACTTTATGAACATTTTCCACAATTGAAATTATTCTGTGCATGTATTGTCCTTTCTTGGTCCCTGTAACATTTGTATCATACTTTGTCTCCCTTATTTTATGGATGTCACGTAGTCTGTTAATTTTCAAAATTATGATAGCCTATATAACTTAAAAGTAATAATTTTATTAGCTTCAGAAATTCTTAGCTACAAAAAAGCTTTTCCTTTAATCGAAAGAATTCAAAATTATCATTCCTTTGATGTTTGACCTCTAATCCTCACAGTAGTTATTCATGTCTTTGCTAATATCCCATGTGTGATAACAGAAGATTTATAAATCTAGCCAATCTATTTTCTGTATTATACTAAAGTAGTCATGTTTCAAGTATTTCTAATATCTCATAACTGGGAAGAGATAACAGGGTTAGAAATCTTGGTCAGGTGTATAATTGTATTGTACAATATTGCTTATGTTTTACTATAATGGAGCTCAGGTGTAGAAATTTAGCCTTCTATTATTCTCAAAGCTCACACGATTTTTTTTCTTCAATAAACCATGGAACTTTCATTGTGATTAAAATGAACGAATACACTGGCATACAAAAATAAAGTCCACAAAAGAAGGAGCCTACAAAAATGGCTCTATTTCAGAACAATTTGACAGTATAGAAAAATTACAAAAAATCTTAGTCACCAAATTCCAGAAAGAAACATAAAATTTAATGAGAGGCCAAATGTCTTTTGGAGCCTTTTTCCGCACTTAAGCATTCGAAAGGGAGAGTGACTTAAGCATTCAGACACCATCTCTCTTTAAGTCCTATGCCTAACACATAAACGATCTCGCTAAAGTCTTCAAAGCTGACGATAAACAAATGTTTATTTTTATATGTAGAGAAGATGTGTTTAACTTTTGTCATATAGCGAGTAATATTCTCAATTATTCCTTTGGGTAACTTGAGTCTTGACATTGGAGATATCCAGATACATGTAGTGTTAATCTTACAAGAAAGTATAGTTATAAAGATCTCTAAGGCTTTTTCCTATTTATTTTTCCTTCTATTTCCATCTCGAGTCGTCCTTTTCAAATAATACTTAGTTTCACAGACGGGAAATTAGCTTGTTAATCAAGGTTCTGCGATTTTTGTACTATGTTCCTTCAAATTTTGGTCTTGGGAGTTTTCTGTATGTACTGTTTCGTGATGTTGTGAACTTTTTTTCAGTGCAATTGCGATTGCGAAGACTCGAACCACGAATCTCGTACATGTTAACACAATCAGTCTGCCAGTTGAGCTAAGCTCATTTTGGCTTGATGTCATGAACTAACATGCACTGGAAACACAAAAGCAATCACTAACAAACACTAGCTGATCCTGACTCATTGCTCACTGATGGATGTTTATTCCTTTTTGTATTATTGTTCATCTTTTGACCCAATTTTCATCAAAGGCAACTTGCTTTAATTGTTGGAATTCCTTTTAACACCAGTGCCACGTGTCATATGAAACAAATCCCTGTAATGTTTGTTTTAAAAAATTCTTCTTAGACTAGAGATATTCTGACCTTTCATTTTCCTTTTTTTTTGGGTGCTTTTAATATTTTTGTGTAATGCTAAACTCATTGCTTCACTTTTTCATATGCGCAATTGAATCATTTCTGAATCCGAAATTCCTATGGAAACTTTACACTTCTGAACATGTTCTTTTGAATATTCTGGTTAATTTTTACATTACTAAATCAATCAACATTTGTCACAGGAAGCACTTCCTCGGCTATCTCCTCGTCTGGGAGTGGAGAGTTCATTCAGAAGAAACTAGCAGCTGCTTTACAATAGGAGACAAGCATTCTAATTTAGTAATTAAAATCCTAATCTCCACAAGCTCTATTTTGTTTTTTTGTTTTTTTGAAAGAAAAAAACTTCATAAAACTCACAAACCAGAACCATTATGACCAACAAAGCAGAGGGCACTCATTGGGAGAGATGCAACACCAAAAAATAGGACCCTCTACCTTGAAAGGGAAGGGAATGCACCACAAAAACAAGTCCAGCTCAACAAATTTAGAAAGCATATAAGAAATACAAAAACTAGATCTATAACAACAAGAAAACGAAATGTCCCAAAATAAGAAATCAACTACTTAATATCACCAACAAGGTTACTGAATACAAAAATACATTAGACCTTGGAAATTTTCAGTAATAGGTTTGATAACCTCTGAAGCATTGGGTTCCACTAAAATTCTGAGGGTTGAGGGGCCCATCTCACGTAAGGACCTCAACCCCATCAGAAGGGGCCTCCCCGAACAATCTCGAACCAACCAGCCAATTCTACTCATCTGCTTTCCAGTAAGCTCTATGTTAATTAAATAAAAAAAAGAAAAACATATAAATGTTATTTTCATTGCAACTTGAGATTAAGGATAAGGGCCCATTGATGTATCGTGTGTCTTCTTTCCTTCTCCAAAAAACATTATGACGTTTTTCACTTTCTACTATCCCATATTTGACTATGTTTCTCTTTGCATGAAATGATTGACCACCATTATAATAATCTATTCAAATACGACACCAATTCCTTCCCACTCTTTCATTCATTTATTTCTTTCCTTTTTTTTTTGGGACAGTTACAAGTATCATTTATGCTTCAGAAAGGGTTTGTTAAAAAGGGAGGAAGAAAAGTAGAGAATTAGACCTGGTCAAAAGTTGCAAGCATGAGCAAACACAATATTCATTTGAAGTTTGGTAAGTTTCTTAACTCCAAAGTTTCAAACTTGTAAGTTTACTCCATCTCTCCTTGGTTCATTGCAAAAACCTCTCTGTTTGTTAGAGTTCATCCACTTTTTATAATGCGACAGATCATAAAAAGAAATGGAGAGCTATGAAATATGACCTAACTTTTTTCATCTCTATAAAGTTACAATAAAGCTAAACCAATAGGCAAATAGCTCTTTTCCGTGCCGACCATGTGATCTATGTTGCCAATTCTCAAACTTAAATGTTAGATGTTGAATCATATTAAATCACCAATCAACCTAAGAGCTTAAACAAATTAAATGAATAGATTGGGTAAATTCAACTATAACAACTAACACCTTCCTTCACTTGTGGATTTGAAAATTTGTAAATGCTCAATAAGTGGCCTTGATTTGAACACGAGACCGTCTGCATGTTGAGTCATGTATAATCATCAATCCAACCAACAGTTTTTTTTTGGGGGGGGGGGGATTCCTTTCCCGATTTTAGACATTGAATCATGTTAAATCACCCATCTACTTAAAAAGTTTAAACAACTTAAATGGATAGATTGGGTCAATTTAATTATATCAGCCAACATTCCTCCTTCACTTGTGGATTTGGAAATTTGTTAAAGGCTCAACAAGTGGAGGGAGGAAACGATTTGACAGGAAGTTTGAACACGAGACCTATTTTGAATCATGTAAATTCACAATCAACCTAAAAGATTAAGCTAATCTATTGAAGTAAATTTAATTATATCACCGCAATATTAGATTCTGTTTAAATTTGGTTTGTTCTTTGTCATTGCTTTATTCTCATTTCCCATTGTCTGTACTGTTTTTGAAATCATATTCAAGATTTGCCTTGCCTTGCCAGTCAAGCAAGGCTATTTTGTTTTCTTCCTTCAGTGCATCCTTGATTGACTTGATCATCAAACACTTGCTGCCAAAACAACAAAGGCACTTTATACATTCTTTTCTGTGCATTGAAATGACAAGTTTTCATTTCATTTCATCTTTTCTTTGATCCTTACAGCAAACAAACTTCAATTCTTCTTTATCTTTTATCCTTTTAAGAAAAGGATTTAAAAAAACTTTGTTTGAAGAACTTTTTGCAAATGTGGTCTCTTGCTTTGGAGTTGTTACTTGTTATTTTGTCCTATTATTAGATTCCTTTAGCCCTTGGGATTTGTAAACTAATCCCAACATATTTTCACCCCTTCTTTTAATCCTTTACTTTATAGCAATTTTGCTTTTTGAATTATGAGCATATATTAATTGCATATAATATGTATGTTTTGTTTGGCTGTGCTTTCTTAAAGGTTCTACTTTTTTTTTTTTTTTTTTTTCTTCTTCTTTTCATTTCTTGAGATTTGATATGTTCTCACAAAATCTTCTGCTTAAATTATTCATTCATGCATGACACCAGGTCAAATAGACGAATGATTTAAAGTTTGTGAATAGTTTTGTTGGACTTTAGCTCCTTTTATCTTATTGGTATTTGGAGATGTGAGGGGACATTTTATAATCGTAAAATAATATATATTATCATTTTAAGAAGTGATTTTAGAATAAGAAACAACAAAAAAAAAAAAATGTACTAAAAAAACCAAAAAAAGAATAAGGCTGATTGGAAATGGACGATCATGAAATGGTCAATAAAGACGTGAAAGTAGTAAAGTGTTAAAGAAGAATGAGTTTAATTTAATATTTTACATATTTTCCTTGTAAACAAATGCATTAACGCCTTTTGCCAAAAGGAGCAGTAGTTTCTTGCACGATTTACCAACTAAGAAGTGGCATCTTGTACGATCTATCAACTAAGAAGTCATGGGCTCGTTTGTTAATGATTTTGTTTGCTGTTTCTTGTTTTTCAATTTTTATTTATTGTTTTTTGTTCTTTTGTTCCTTTTTAAAAAAAAAAAAAAAAAAATTAAGAAACGAAAATGTGTTTGATAATTATTTCTGTTTCTTGCTTTTTTTTAAAAATTAAGAAACAGAAACACTTTTGTTTGATAACCATTTCTTGTTTATTGTTCCTTATTTATTTATTTATTTTTATAAATATTTTTAAATGGTGTTTGTTTGTTAAATTTAATGAAGATTTAAATTGAGCATTTACTAATTATTCATAAAAAAATCACATACAATCGAACTATTATAACTACTCAAAACAATTCTTCATTTCTAATTACTAAAAATAACTTTTCATTTTTAACCACGCATTTCTAACTACTAAAAAATAACTCTTCATTTCTAACAACTCATTTTTAATCATTCCTTTCTAACTATTAAAAGTAACTCATTTTTAATTACTCATTTCTAATAATTAATTTTTAACTAATTAAAATAACTTCTCATTTTAAATCATCAAAAAAAGTCATAGTCTCCAATTCCTCTACAAAAAAAAAAAAAAAAACATCCAAACGAGTTTTTGGTTGCTCCTCTAAAAATCTACATCTAAACGAACTATTACAAAAAATTCAATTTTTTAACTACTCAAAATAACTCAAGCTAACTCCTCATTCAAACACTTTCTAGGTTTCTAAGAAAATATAAAATGCATTTAATTTTTTTTTTTTTGAGACAAACATTAAAATATTTAAAAAGTCACTATCAATAATTTACATGTTCTAGATAAATAATATTTTATAATTAAAAATAAATAAATGAATCTTAATATGAAATTTAACAATAAATTTAATATATTATATCTCATATAAATCATTTGTCACAAATTAAGTGTTTCGAACAATATATAAGGAGTGCCAAATGCATATTTTAGTGAATTTTTTTCATAATACTAAACTTTTTACGGGTTCTAAGTGTATTAGAAACTGAAATAATAAATAAATACACCTATTACAAAATTTTTAAATCAAACCATTAATCATAAGTAAATAAATAAATTGCAAATTGTATCAGTCACTACAAACTTTAAAATTTATAGCATAAAAGTTACGAAAGTAAAAAAACTAAAAATTAAAACAGTAAATAAACCTACAAAATTTAAATAAAAAAAAATGCAAATTAGGATTGTACCATTGCACAAAATTTAAAAATAGTTTGGCAATAAAACCACAGAACTACAGCCACCTTTTGTTAACATTATTAAACGTGTTAGTATAAAGCTAAAAACTATCGAGCATTATTAGAAGGATTTAAAAAAAAAAAAAAAAAAAGGAACAGCAGAAATAGATTTGAGTAGTTTCTCATTTTTCCACATAATTTGAGAAACAGATTTTTTTTTTTTTAATTTTTTAAAATTTTTGGGAACAAGAAATAGAAACAACTATTAAATAAGATAGTTTCTCAAAAAATAAGAAACGGAAACGAGAAATAGGAACGTTACCAAACGAACCCTATAAATTCGAAAACTTTGACTCTCTAATGTTGTTGAACTAAAAAAAATATTAACACCTCATTAAAAAAATATGAATTAAGGTTAGATGGTTGGTTTGCTAGATTAGTCAATGTTAATAATAATAAAAAAAAAAAAAAAAAAAAAAGAAGTTCTATAAATACCAAAATTTTTTTTTAAAAAATTCAAATATAGCAAAAGTTAATTTAAATATAATAAAAATTGGGATTTATATTTCACTTGTGACATTCCATACACAAACGATGACTTCAATAAAGTTAAATTAACTGAGAACAATCATAAAATTGATTGAAAACAATAAGTAAAATGACTTACAATGAAAATTGAAATATTTAATTATATATAGAATAATTTTAAGAAATTGTCGAATTTAAAATAAGAAGGATAGGATTTGCTACTTACCACAAATTTCCTATTTTCTTTGCAAACAAATGCATTAACATTTTATAAAAAAATGTATGAAGGTTATATGGTTGGTTCGCGAGATTAGTCAATACACATAAATTAACTTGAATAAGGTAAGTTTTTCTCGTACAATAAAAAATTAGGTGACTTAAACTACCGATCTTTAATCCGATGTATCTTGAGTTCCATAGTCTAGAGATAAACTAGTAATTGTTCGAGTATATGAGAGGGAAACCTCAACTTTCGATTATTAAAAAAAAAATCTACCCATCTTTAATGGTAAACATATTCCAGATGTTATAAGTTATGCTTGTTTTGGAAGACATAAGTTTTAAATATTATGTATATAATTAAAAATATAATATAAATACTATAAAAAGTAGAATATTCTTGCAAATTAATAATTAATTAACATCATCAATTAGTATGATTGATGCATGCAAATATTTTAAAACTAAGTTATCGATTCAAACTTTCAAAGCAGTACGATCCCGCCTTAAAGTACTTTTCTAAATTATTTTCTGATATATTGATAATTCACCCTTACTAATTATTTAATTTATTCTAATTTTTGTTTCTTTAAATTGATTTAATCTTAAAAATTAATTTAATCTTAATATTTTATTTTTCATGAACTGAGAAATTGAAGTTTTACTTCACTATATCCGGAGTAATTACTACGACTTTAAATCAGACATTAAGAGATATTGAAAAAATGAAAACACGAGAAACGTTTACAAATTAATGTGAATCTTGAATCTTAATTTATTTGAAACTTAAATAAGCAGAAAAAAAAAAAAAAAAAACTGGAATGTGTCTTCTAGAAATTGTTTTCCCTATTGTCACGTCTTGAAACTTTTTATAATCTATTTTTCGTTATTAGCTGTTCATATTTTATTTCAATAACATTTGCTTATTCATCGTCTTTCTTCCTAGTTAGTTTTTTAAGAATTGGCGTTCTTTAAATAACATCCAAACAGACCTAAATTTCCATCCAAATCAACATCTTTTTTTCCGTTAAATATAAATAAATAAATAAATAAATAAATAAATAAATATATATATATATTGAAATGGACTTGACATAATTTTAAATAATTGCAACTTTTATATTTGCCACGTAGTAGAAATGTAAATGGATCGGATTAGGAATTTGGTAGGCGCTTAACAAATCAAAGTTAAAAAATTGGTAGCATTCTAACAAACTTAGTTAGAGAATGAATCTTACATATAAATATGATGAGATATTTGAGTTTGTTGCATTCTAAAATGTACTTCTATATCTACAATGCATGAATTGACGCGTATGAGAAATTGAAAAAAAAAAAAAAAAATGGTTTAATTTTGTTCAGGGGGTTTTCATATAATAATAAATTTAAAAAAATATTTATAAATAACAATTTTTTTAGAAGAAATTTGTGCATAGAAAAAAATTAAGGCCTAATAAAAAGAAGAAAAAGCTCAGGCGCCTAATTCTCAATAAATACCGTCTTTAATTAATATAGTCTTCAATTAGTATAACATATAATGTTTAATCAAGAAACATTGAAGGGCAAAATTAAAATACATAAAAAATACCTAAAATTGATGAAATATTTCTTAAAAATGCTTTAATTAAAATAGACAACAAAAAAGTTAATCACATATACCAAATTCCCTTTTGGTTATACCTTTTGAGAAGTCGATCATTTCTTCAACGATAACAAACTTACAATTATATATTTTTACATTATTTATCTTTTTATATTCTGCCTAAAATATCCCAGCTACATTTCTTTACTCCCAACTATCTAAATTTAAAGTATTTTATGAGCAACTGAAACGCAATGGAAAACGAATGTTATTACTAATATATAAGTATCACCATTTGTGCAGTGCATTTATAAAAGCTATGAGGGGGTATTTGTTTGGCATATTAAAGTTGGATTTAGATGGAAGGTTTACTTAACTTTTCATTGAAAAATGAGTTTTTTATAATTATTCAAAATAAATCCTTATATTTTATTAGTCAAAATAACTTCTCATTTCTAACTATTCATTTCTAATAATTCATTAATAACTATTCAAAATAACTCATCATTTCTAACCACTCATTTCTAATCATTATTCTTTTAACTAATTATTTTAAATCCACATCGAAACAAGTTATTATCTCTAACTCCTCAACATAAAAGCCATATTCAAAATAACTCATCATTTCTAACCACTCATTTCTAATCATTATTCTTTTAACTACTTATTTTAAATCCACATCGAAACAAGTTATTGTCTCTAACTCCTCAACATAAAAGCCACATCCAAACGAGTTCTTAAATTCCTTAAACTCTCAATTGCTAACTATTCAAAATAACTCTTCAAATTAACTTCTCAAACTAACTCCTCAACCAAAATCTCATCTAAACACCTTCTGAGTTCTTTTTATCATCATTGGTATATATACACATGTGGTACCAGCTTTAAGTGATTGATTTTTTTTTTCTTTTTTCTCTTTTAACATCGTGGTCATGATGATTTTGAAAAAAAACGGTTATAAGTTTAATCTATAATAATCATTTATCTAAAAATTAATTTTATAAAGGCAGAAGAAAATTATCTACGACAAAGCTTCCAACAAACTAGGGAGTTTAGTGCCAATCAAAATAGAGAAAAACATCATAATCAATAACAAAATCTAGCTCCAACAATGCAACAACCTACTGCCTATGTCTCAACACAAAGACACCAACCATCTGTTTCTACTTGAAAACATGTTGTATGTGCCTGCAATTACGAAAAAACTTAATCCATATATGACAATTGGTTAAAGACAATGAGCTGTTGGTTTAGTTTGTTGGTCGTTTTTGTTTCCTCAAGGACAAATATTTGAGACAAATCCGTTTGAGAGGATTATTTCGTGATGACTTGTATCAGATTGAATGGGCTCAATTTGTTGGCTTTTTTGTGTATCAAATTAATTAATATTTTGATGATAACAAACTTGATTTTTTTATTATTGATAATTTAAGAGTTTTGAAGTGTTAATTATAAAGAATTTGAAGAGACGATTCCAACGCATTTTCAATTGTTCCAATCAGAGTCTAAATGGGGAAGATATGAGCAAATAAATATGGGAAGAAAACGCCCAAGAAAAAACGTGATTTGTTTATTTATTTATTTAAACTTTTCTATCTTATCTTTATTCAATCTCATCCATATATCTATCACGTTTCTCCTAAATTTGATGACCACCTTTCATCAAATTTTCATCAAATTCCATATGTTAGATCATTTTGTCATAAATCCAATAGACTTCTAAAATTCTAGCACCATCGTTTCCATCGCAAGAGGCTCCAAAAAAGTGTCAGTTACTTCACACATTCTTGAAATGGCGTATTGTAAATTTTGTAAAGAAGTTCTCAACACCAAACTTGCGTATAATTTTACCTATGAAAGGTATTTTATGAACTTTATTTTTATTTGCATTTTGAGATTTGTATTACGATGTGACACATTGATTTGTGAGAAAACTAAATTAGTTTAATCCTGAATCAATAAAATAATTAGAGTTTCTCTTTTAGTCTAAATAAAGGGAGTTGAAGTGATTTAATCCTGAACCCATGAAAAAGATTGAGATTTTGCTTTAGTCTAAGAAAAGATGGCCATATTGGTTTGATTCTCACCCACAACAGAATCATCTAGTAGAATATTCAAGAACAAGTTTTGGAGAATAAAGTAGAATTTTCGAACCACTATAAATTTTTTATATCTTTCTCTCTTCTTTTAATTTCCGCGATTTCAATTCTTGCATAATATTTTTGTTATTGCTAATTACAATTTAATAATTTTAATGCTTATTAGGTTATTTTTGTTTAATAGAATTTAGCTCGTATAAAATATTTTAAAAAATTAAATTATTGGCTTACTATCTTTTTCACCCATTCTAATGTTACATTTCGATTCTACACAATCATCCTCTGTGAGTGATTCTAGAAGTACTAGAGAGACTACTTCCTTGTCCAAAAATAATATTTAGTTGTTTGTTGTTAATTTGAATTCTTTTAATGTTTTTCGATTCTTCCGAAGTTTATCTGGCACAGATGCTTGAAGATCCCGAGTCAAAAATTTTAGATCGAGTTATTTCATATATCTTATGATTCAGAACATGTATTTTATGATTCCTATCAATGAGAAAGTCTCATCATTTACCTTATAAATCAGTACTACAAAATTGGAATACGATGATCACTTTAGAAAACCATCAGCCAAGCCATCACATATGTTTTTCATATAGCAAACCAGTTTTCAACAAGTATTTCATACACACAGTGGTTTCTCTAAAGTAGATCAATTTTTTTTAAAAAAATTGTGAAGAAATTTTTCGTGTGGGTTTCATACACAAGTGGTTTGGTTCTAAATTGTGGGCTTCACTTTTTATATTGTGGTTTTCAATTTTAATTGTTCATATGGTGCAAAGGGGATCGATTTTAATTGTGGGCTATAATTATAATATGTGTTCTAACGGTTGCTATCTATAACAATTTTCTAAAAATAATTATTAAAATAAAAATCAATAATAAGAAAATAATAAGTCCAACTAAACCCTAACTGTGGATGTTATGCTTTTCCTATCGAAATGGAAAGTGAATAATGGCCGTGTGGTTCGATTTTGGTATGACAAATGGACGGGCGATGATACTCTGAAAGACTTATTCCCTAGACTCTTTGCTTTATGCACAAAGAAGGATATGTCTGTTTCTGATGCTTGGAATCCTCTGAACAATGTTTGGAGTCTATTCCCAAGGCGTCCAATGTTTGATCGCGAAAGAATTCAATGGGAGGCCATCTCTGAGATCTGGCAAAGGCCAAGTTGTTATGAGAACGATGAACTTCAGTGGCTTTCTGCTTCTGATGGGCAATTTTTTATTCAATCTTTGAAATTGATCTTAAGTCATGTGAATGAAAACATGCTTCTTATTTATAGGCCAAATGACTCCTTCTGGAGTTTATCTATTGCTAAGCGAGTCAAGTTTTTTATCTGGACTATCTTCCACCACGATCTCAACGTTGGCGATGTTTTACAAAGACGCAATCCTATGCGGGCGTTGCTTGTGCTATAACGCCCCTGAGAACTGCAGCCACCTATTTCTCCATTGCCCATTTGCTACTTCTCTTTGGTTGAATTTGTCAAACTCGTTCACTAATGATCACTGAACATACACAACAGTTGAAAGATTTTTATATGCAAACTTTTGTCTGAAGAATGATTCCCAACACGTGGTGCTTCTTTCCAATATTAAAGCGGCGATTTTATGGTGGATTTGGAAGGAAAGGAATGCGAGAACTTTTAACATGGAGTACACTCCCTGTTCGACAACACATCTTTGGGAAAAAATTATTCTTAACGGTCCGGAATGGTGCTGGTGCTCTAATTCCAAGCATTTCAAGAATTATTCTATTACTGTGATTGTAAACAATTTGCAGACTTTTCTATTGTTATTTCTTCTCCCCTGTTCCCTTTCTCCCTTCCATTTTTTGTGCCATGCCACGTTTTCTGTTCTTCCCCTGTTCTCTCTTGCTCTTTATTCTTAATAAAATTCTGGTATCCCTTTTTCAAAAAAAAACTAAATATAAAAAGAAATTAAAGTAATGCAGTCAACATCAATTAGGTTTGATTTTTTTTTTCATTGTTATTTTCTCATATAGAAATTGAATTGATTAAATAATTTTCGATTTTTTTCAAAATAAAAATTGAGATGTTCAATACTATGCTAAAAAACCAAATCAAACCAATGAATTGGTTTGATTCAATCCTATTTAGTGTATTTTCGATTATTATCACTCCTATTTCTTTTTCGTTTTAGAATTCAAGAATAATTAGAGATGAAATATTCAAATCTACATAATCTTAATCACAAATTAGTCATCATGAAGTGACTTAATGGTCAAAAGGTCACTTGAGAATTAAGAGGTAAAGCATTCAATTTATGAAGACTATCTCCCTATGAATTAATTTTTTTCAAAATTTTTTAATATCCAAATATTTTAGAATTGATATATCTTATAACACTAGTGAAAGTGCGTCCGAGTTATAAGTATAAAAAATGAAAAAAAAAAAATTTCTTATTCCTAAACGTATTGTCACAATCACCCCTATTTTCAATGATGTTTGATATGAAAATATACTACAAGAGCTGGATTCTGAATTGAAAATTTCGAGAAGCCACATCTCTTTTTGGAGCACTACACATGATTAAAACAAAAAAACAAAAAAACAAAAAAATAAGTGGATGTACAAATTACTCTAGAATATGATTGCCATATCCTTTATTTTCTTTCCTTTTAAATAACATTTTAATATTGCCCAAAGAGATGATAAATGCTCATCCCCACTTATTTTTTTTTTCATATACAAAAAAATCCATACCGCATTTTTTTGCAAATGATTTAGTGACGTTGCCCACCAATTGGCCTTCTCTGTGGAAATTATGAACCACTTGGGTTCCTAATTGGAATCCTAAAGTGAAACCACACACACTCCCTTTTTTCAAAACTTTGATTAAATGACTTTTGCAAAAAAAAAATTAAAAAAAACATAGTTTATTTTAACTAATAACACGATTTTATCAACATTTTGATTAATTATTAATGACTAATCATGACGTTTTTTGGGAGCTTAGATATACTTGATACAAACCAAAGTTGCTCTTGAATTGTACTGATAGTATTATTATCTTTCACAAATACAAGAGACTAACTAAGCTTATTTTATAGAAGAGCTTAGTGAACAAAGAGAAGTTTAAATAAACTGATTTCTACCAGAAAAGCCTAACAAAAATTTCTATTGCCTTATAATACTCTGCACATATTTTGATTAAGAGGTAGATTTATATACCTCAACCCTAAATTTTTTTTCTCCTTGCTTAGGGTTTATGCTAATTACATCTTAAATAAGCCCACTCTAGCATTATAACTCATTTTATTAGTTGCCAAAATGAGCCTAGCTCAAGTTTTGTACTAACGACTTCAAGATTAGAGATTTGATTCCTCTACTCCATATATTATATATAAAAAAATGTTTTTAGTTCAACAACTAATTATAAGATGATCTTATATACCGAGTCCACCATTTTCATTAATGAAAGATATAAATCCATATAAAAAAAATTTAAATTCATGTCTTTCCCTCTATTTCTCATGTGGGACAATTAGTTGAACTACTGACATCGTTCCCTCGATCAAAGTACCACGAATCTTCCTTTAAAGAATGCTATCTAACCAAATTATATTTGAGCAGAGCGCTTTTGTCGTTAAGACTCAACCACACAACATAGACTAAAAAAAAGACATCGCTTTGAATTTTAAAGTGGAACTCTATAGTATTTAATATACATGTTGGATAAAATGGTTGCAGACTTGTAGTTACTGTTACAATAATGAATGACTGCTTTAAATGAAAAAAAAAAAAATAGTCTTTTTCTCTCTATCTTAATGGTTTTTAATATGGATATTACATTCCATTTCAACAAGCCTAATCTAATATAGTAAACTACAAGGCAGTTAGTCTTATTCATATATTCACAGCCAAGAGATAAAAGGAGAGTGGAATGCAACATGCATCTATTATTGATTTGCCAAACCTAATATATAGTATCTCATTTTTTTATAAATAATTATCAAAATTATTAAATGGATAAGTCAAAATCCTAAAATAAACTATGTAATGTATTTCGTCTGCGGATATGTGTAGACCTTTTACAAAAAAATTTATTTATATCAAAATATATTGTTTAATTTCGACAAGAATATACTCAAGATCAGAAAGTACATGTTAAGAAATTTTAATATTAACTGATCTCATTCGTTATGTAAAGAATATCGGTATATGATTTTGTGATTCCTATCGAACTTGTTCCTTTAATATACAACGAACATAATGAAAATTCATTCCAATCCAATAAATTAAAATCATGCACACTTATTTTTCTTGACCTTATATACGATAGATGGATCAAACCTTTAACCTCAAAGTTTTGAAAATTAAACTTTGGCATAGATTTTGACCTCAAACAATTATTTTGGTACACTTTTTTTAGTAGGTTATTTTGGTAAACTTTTGACACGATAGAGACTTGAAAAACAAAGCTGTGTGTGTTTAAAAATAAAATATAATGACCCTGACTTGTGTATTTAATTATAAATAATAAAGTTATTACAAATGTAAATAATAAAGATAAATATCGACTCAAAGTCCAAACGAAATCTCTCACTACCCTCCAGAATGCTTTGTTCTTATTCGATCAAATATATTAATGATCCTTCTTTAGATAATAAATTAATGGGCTTGTTTTTATTTGATAAAATATGTTAATGATCCTTCTTTAGATAATAAATGAATGGTTTTTCAAAAAAAAAAAAAAAAAAATTAATGGACTAGTTTAATCAACTAATTTTGAATTTGAATCCATGATTAACTTGTTATTATGTGATATATGATGTTGTTATTGAAGTATTATTCCTTTTTGACCATTAAATTTATTATTGATAACCTATTAAAAACTTAACATTTAAATAAAATATAATTTTATAAAAAATTAACAGATATCATAATTCAACGAGTTCACTTTATATTTATGAATCAACAGGCCATGTAAAAAAAAAAAAAAAAAAAAAAACTTTTAAATAAAGTAAGCATAAATGTTCAAATGCTTTCCATTTATAACTAAAATTTATTTGTGGAATAGCTTTTTTCTGCGGTATGTCAAAATAGCCATGGGGCAATAATTATATTAGTATTTGCCTATTTGGAGTTGGATTTTGTGTGAGTCGGATTCACTTTACTTACAGCCACGAACAAAAGTCGGCCACTAATAATCTAATTATTTCAAGTTGTTTGTTTTAATCAGCCCATTAATTAATTGATAACGTTTATATACGTTAATGATCGGTGATTCGGACACTACAAGATTTAAATGATTTATATTTGTTGCGGATGTCAATATTATGTCTTGGACTCCAAGATCAATCAATAAAGCCATTTTTTATTGGGAGTTTTCATGTATAATGACAAAAAATGAAAGATATATATATTTGATATATGTGACTGTTTGGACCAACTTTTACGTACTTTGACTAATGTTATGAGACATACTGCCTAATCCTACCATATTTAGATGCTAAGGAAATTAATTCTTAGGTAGATGACCACCATGAATTGAACTCATCACTTTATGTATCCCAAGATCCTCTTTGACGAGCAGAGCCACTCCATGATGATCGAAAGAAATTATCTGAATAACAACTTTTCGAAAGAAATTTGTGTATAAACGAAAATTGGGATGGACTTATAAATAAATTAAAAATTCTATCTATATAATTACTTCAATCAGTCCAATAAATAGTTTTCTATCTGTCCACAAATAATTTCAATCAATTCCATATATATAATCAGTATAGTTTTCAATCAGTGCAACAAATAATTTTCAGTTAAGAGACGATCAACAACATAATTGAAACAATTATTAAGCAAGAATGTCCAAAATTTTATCATAGATGAAATATTTTTTTAAAAAGTAATTTAATTAAAATAGACAATGAAAAAGTTGCCAACAAATTCCATTGTTTAAATTTAAATCTATGGTATTTTAATTCATATGTACATTTATACAGCTTAGCAATTAGAAGCTAAAGAAAGAAGCGCAGCCTATTTCGGGGCTTTTGTTGGCATTTACTACACTATCTAGCATGGTTAAAATAAAATACAATAAATGGATTAAACATACTTTAATTTATTAGTTATTAGGTTAATCAAATGATCATAGTTCAAAAGTTAGGAGAACCAATCCTTTATATAATTACCAAGTTAATTAATCTCTCCAAACTTATTTTAAATTTAATGTTTAAGGCTAGGATTCAAAATTCAAATTTTACACTTAAGACCTCGTTTGATAATCATTTGATTTGCTATTTTTGTTTTTTGAAATTTAAGCCTATAACAATTATTTTACTATATGTTTTTTTTTTACTTTGATATCTATATCTCACCTATATTTATAGAAACCAAATCAAAATTTGGAAACAACAATCCAAAAGCTTGTTTTTATTTTTGAAAGTTTGTTAGTATTCACATATTTTATTAAGGAAATATATATATTTGTAAGAAAGTTGAAACATATGATAGGAAATATGAGTAAGAATATGCTTAAATTTCAAAAATTAAAAATTAAAAATTAAAAATCAAACAATTATCAAACGGGACCTAATTGACCGACATTTTGTTATATACCCTACAACCTAGCAATGTGACCATGCTCGTTTGAAGCTACTTGCGAGAGTGAAATGTCTATTATGCCTTCAATCTCACAATATACATAAACCATGCAATTTTCTTTTCCCAACAGTATGATCAAAGTTGGTAATAATCTACTTTATTGAATAATCATAGAAAGTAGCCACTTTGCTAAAAAAAATGGTTCACACTTTGCTAAGCTTGAAATACATATAAGATTAAGTAAAAACGGGTTAATTGTGAAAATAGGTTTTTTTTAAAAACTTACTACTAAAATGGGTCATTTTTTAAACTTACTGTCAAAATTGATAATTTTTTGTCTTTATGCGGTGATGACTTTAGTATAGTCACCTTGAAAATTTCAAAAAAATAAAAATAACGGTGTTAAAAGAAAGTTTGTAGTAATGACTATTGAAGAGTCATTTTCTTCTAGATTTTTGGTGATGATTATAGTAAAGTCATCTTCTTCTTTGTAAAAAAAAAAATATAATATTAATAAAAAAATTTCTTTTTTCTTCATTAAGCTAAGGGCCCATTTAATAATACATTCACCAAAGGAATTATCCCATTAATTTATTAAATAATATTTAGAACACTCACTTGGAAACTTTTAAAATAATTTAAAAGTAAGTATTTTAAAATAATATTTTCAAAATTTAAAAACCAAAAGTTAAACAACATAATTAAAAAAAAAAAAATTAAAAGCCTAATTTATTTTATTATTATTATTTTTTTACAACATATATATATATATATATTTAAAATAAGTTTTTATTTCAAATTAAAATTTTTTATTATTTTTTACATATATATTAAAAGCCTAATTTTGAAATATAATATTTTTAATATTATTTTTTTCAAATACTATTTTAAACTGTTTTAAAAAAAATTAAAATTACTTTTTTTTTAATATCTCTTATTTTACCAAGCATCATATTATTAGTGAAAATGCATTACAACTAAAAATATATACTTACATGTATGTAAATAATTATATTCTAAAATTATTTTGTTATGATTTAGGACATGATTATTTAAAAGTGTGTTAGTATAAATATTTTTAAGAAATGATTATTTATTTTTAGTTGTAATGTATTTTCGCTAATATATGATTTTTAGTAAAATAAGAGTTAATTATTAAAAAAAAAAAATTAAAATGTAATTTTATTTTTTTAAAAAACGTTTAAAAATAGTATTTGAAAAAAAAAATATTTAGAATATTATTTTTTAAGTTTAGGCTTTGAATATGTAGGTAAAAAAATATTTTTAAAAATTGAAATAAAAAATTATTTTAAATGTTTTTTTTTTAAAAATATTATATTGTTTAACTTTTGGTTTTTAAATTTTGAAAACATTACAATACATACTTTTGATTTTATAATACATACTTTTAAATTATTTTTAAAGTTTCCAAATAAGTGTTCTAAATATTATTTAATAAATCAATCAACAGTAGATAATTTCTTGGTGGAGGCACTTTTAAAGTTTCTAAATAAGTGTTCTAAATATTATTTAATATATATATATATATCAATATTATATTTTTTTTTATAAAGAAGAAGATGACTTTAGTATAGTCATCACCAAAAATTAAGAAGAAGTAGTCATCAGCACACACTTTCTCTTAACTCCGTACTTTTTGAAATTTTCAAAGTGGTGGCGGCTATAGTAAAGTCATCACTACATAAAGACAAAAAATTAAACCCATTTTGATAATGTGTTTAAAAAAAATTCATTTTAATAATAAGTTTTTAAAAAGACTCATCGTCACAATTAACCCACTAAAAACAATACAACTTATCATGTCGTAATTTTGGAGACTGAAAGAATTTAGATGAACAGGTTTTTTTTTTTTCTTTGGAGAAAGAATTTAGATGAACAGTTGAATTATATATTAATTTGAATTGGACTAACGTGCTATGAATTTAACTAACGGTTTACTTTATTGTTAAAAAACTGTTTATTTTGTTGAACTTACAAAAAAAAAAAAAAACTAACACAGTTTTTCGCTCAAAAAATAGTTTAGTAGGCAATATATCACTACTTATCTCTGATTATAGTGTCATTAAATATGATGACCACTTATCCATTGTCATGTAATATATATGTATATATAATTAATCAATGGGCATTTAAATATGTTTGATAACAAAACTTCACAAATCTTTGATTTATGATTTTGGATAAAAAAAACTTCACTAATCAAATATATGTTTGATAATAAGACGACACAGAACTTGGATTTATTAAAATGGATCAAATTAAAAGGTGGCCCTTGTAGTAATAATTTTAATGGATTAGTGAATTCTCACTTTTTGACTAGTTGGATTAATTTTCTAAGAAAAAAAAGTGGTGTCCACTGTCCACTATTCAAAAACATTATTTGAATACCAAAGGAAAAATAATTCCCACACAAACTACCAATGTCCAATGGGTCATTGCTATAAAGCACTAGCCCAATTAATGGCCATTGAATGAAAACTCCCCTTTAAAATAATAATAATAATAATAATAATAATAATAATCCAATAAACACACTTGTGAATCTTAGGTTGAAAACCTATTATCTAAACCCATAAAATTCAAATGCATATGGATATTTAATATGGTAAATTATAATTGAAATTTGATTTAAGAATAATGAACCTAAAAAGAAATGATTTTGTAGAACTATATTAATATCTTACATCAAAAAAATGAGGTAATTTTACAAAAATTTAAAAGTATATGAATTACTTCTTTCATTACCTACACTAATTAATTTAGCGATGAAAGTTGAGGTTTAATAAACCTTCAATAAATTTTAATAGAGAAAATAAAAAATAATGTTTTCTTCATATAGATAAAAAAGAAAAAGAAAAAATAAACATAAATGGACTTCATATTGGCATGGTGTTAGCTTGGAATTGCATTATGTGATTTCCAAGTGGATAATACAAAAATTAAAAAGACAATTTTTTACATTAGTGCTTTAGCTTTATTTTTCCCTGTCTTTTTTTGTATATGCTTTAATCAGCTATAAGAAGCTCATAATCTCTTCTCATTTTTCCCACCAGCCTGAAACCATTCAAATCTTATTCTCTTCCAAACATCTAGAGAGAGAGAAAAAAAAAATGGGAGCTGAAACTGGGCTTGCAATGTTTTGTGGAATTCTTCATAAAATAAAACCCTACTTGGCTATGGTTTCCCTTCAATTTGGGTATGCAGGGATGTATGTTATCACCATGTTATGTTTTAAGAAGGGCATGAACCATTACGTTCTCGCGGTCTATCGACATGTCGTCGCTACCATTGTCATTTCCCCTTTCGCTTTCGTCCTCGAAAGGTTTTAATTTCCTATCTCAATAATATATGTGTTTGTTTTGATTTTAAATTTATTTATCTCCAAATATTATACGAGCGTTGAATAGTTGAGTCCAATCATTATTGAATTGCTTAATGGTCAATAAAATCTTAAAAACTAAAAAATTATTAGTTTAATTTATGATAACAAGACTTAATTTTCTACCTATAGTAGAGACAAAAAATTATATGATAAAATTGGACTTAAACACTTATGGATATTAAAAAAAAAAGATAAATTTAATAACACTATAAGTTGAGAATCACACAATAAGAGGATGAAAATAGTTCACAAAATTTATGAGATTTGTGAACTATTTTTTTTCATAGTCAATTAATTTTTCTTTTTCTGACTTACTTTCTTGTTTGTTTTTTAATAGGAAAATAAGGCCGAAGATGACATTCCCCATCCTTATTCGAGTACTGCTCCTCGGCTTTCTCGAGTAATGATCACGTGCATAAATTAAATTATTTTAAAGGAACAATATTACTATTAATGTTTTTTTAGAATTATTACTATTAATGTTGCAATTTTGATTTTGGATGAAATAAACAGGCCCGTTTTAGATCAAAATCTATACTACGTGGGGTTGAAACTTACCTCTGCAACATTCACATCTGTCACTCTCAATATTCTACCTGCAGTAACTTTCATTATGGCTCTCATTTTCAGGTATTTTTTAAATTTATTTTAATTTAATTTGACGATATAGTTTCTTTTTTTCTTTTTTTTTTAAATTTCCGTGTTCCATTATTGGATAATAATTTTTTACTGTGCTTTGAAAAGCTCAACGACTGTCGGCTGTTTTCAATCATTAATTGATCGATTACTATTTATACTTTAATGGGTTAAAATGAAATTAGTTAACTTAGGACTAGCTAATTGATTATAATTGCCTCCAATTTGTTTAATTTAATTTTAAAATTCCTTCCAAATTCAAAACTTCTCATAGTTTAGTAGCTGATAATTATCCTATAAAAAGAAGTCACTAATAATTATTTTTATTTTTTAAAAAGCCTCATTTTCTAAAGTTGAAATATTGTTTTCAATTACTTGTCTCATCTTCTAAAGTTAAAAGAGCGTTCTTACTTTAATAAGAAAATAACCATGAACTAAAATGGTTGATTTAGCAAGATTTAGGTAGTTAAATCATTATTTTATTACCAATAAGAGTATTAGCTCGACGGTTTCAATGTGCACCCAACGACCAAGAGACTATGGGTTGAAACTCTTTCTTTAAATGGTTGTAATCTCAAAAAAAATAAAAAATAAAAAAAATCATTTTCGAATACAATAACTATAACACCGCATCGAATCATGTTAAATGACCTATTAATCAAAAAAATTCAATTAATAAATTTGAGTAAATTCAATTACATCAACCGAAATATTTGATGTGATCAATTTCTTGTAGGTTGGAAAGGGTAAACTTTAAGAAGGTTCGTAGCATCGCAAAGGTGGTTGGAACATTGGTGACAATCGGGGGAGCAATGGTGATGACTCTATACAAAGGACCGATCGTCGAAATCTTCCACGCCCATGCGCGCCATGCCGCGCAGCACACCAGCAGCGAGTCGGCCGACAAACACTGGGTCCTTGGCACCCTCATGCTCCTTGGCAGCATCGTCGGCTGGTCCGGTTTCTTCATCTTGCAAGTAATTTTCTTTTAACTTTTTCTTGTATCCGTTTTTTTTTATAAAGAAAACTCATAGATCCACTAATAGAAACAAGTATTACATTAACACTTGGATTCGTTTAAGTAAACTATTAAAACCAAAATTAATAAGGATTGCAACTCTTTTTGTATAGCTAAATGCTAAAAAATGTTATCTAAATATGTATATGGAAACAAAGTTAGAATGTAAATTTTGTTAATTAAATTTTTTTTTAATGATATGGTCTACTTCGGACATAAGTCCTCATGTCTTATTTTTTGTTTCACTCGAATTGTCTCATACCAATAAAAAAGTCTGTCATCCCTTATAAATGTATGATCTACTCCTAATCTAATCAATATGAGATTACACTTTATTTGTACTTCCAACATAAATGTTATAAGTTAAGGTAAAACGGGTTTATTTAGCGAAAATGGTCAAAATAGAGATAAACTGGTACAAACATTTACGGATATATTTATAAAAAAAAAAGAATGATGTATGATTACATTTCTGACTATGGTTTATGCTTGTAGTCGTTCACATTGAAGAAGTACCCGGCAGAGTTGTCGTTGACCGCCTTGATATGCATTGCCGGCACAGTGGAGGGCTCGATTGTGACACTAATTATGGAGCGTGACTTAAGCGTGTGGGTCATCGGTTGGGACTCGCGTCTTCTTGCTGCTGTTTATACAGTAAGAACACGTTTTTAAATTGAACTTATTATTTCTTGATTATAAATTTATACATTATGACAATTGAACTAAACTCTTGTTCCCACAATTATTCTATTATTTTTGTTTAATTTAGTAATTTATTTTGTAGGGTGTGATATGCTCTGGACTTGCTTATTATATACAAGGTGTGGTAATTCGGGAACGTGGCCCAGTTTTTGTTACCTCTTTTACCCCTCTCTGCATGATTATTACTGCCTTCCTTGGCTCCATCATTTTGGCTGAGCAAATTCACCTTGGAAGGTAAATATTTCCAAACCCAATTCTTTTTACTCTCAATCAACACAAGTTTAAAATGTTTATTGATCATTCATTCATCAAATATTCTATATATTTTAATAACAAATATATTAATTATGAAGTTAGTTAAAGCTTAATAGAAAAATAAAAGTGAACTATAAATATATTTTAATGTGTTAACAACTATGAGGTCTATAATTCAGATCGTTCACCTTCATCATTTTTTTTATTACGATCTTAAAAATTGGTGTTTGACTCTCAATATATTTGACAACAGTAATATCTATATGTAATGTTTGTGGTCTCACACCTTCTATATATTTCTCCCAAAAAAAAATTCCAAATATCTATTGGAGTCAAACTATTAAATTAAATAAGTGTATTTAAAAAAAAAAAAAAAAAAAAAGTTTCATAATAACAATATGATTTTATTCTTCATTTTCAATACTTAAAAATGAAAAAATTCTCAAAATTCACAATTTTTGTTGTTGTTGCAGCGTAATCGGAGCAGTTTTTATAGTGATGGGGCTATACTTAGTGGTATGGGGCAAAGCCAAGGATCATCTAAACAAATTAACCAGTCTTAAAGGCGGCGCCGCCACTGAATTACCGTTAACCATCGAGCCGGAAACCACTGCCGCCGTCAACGATCATTGCTCTTCCAAGCTTCCACCGGCATAAAAATTCTCAGCTTTTTTTTTTTTTTTCTCTCTTTTTGTTAACTTTAATTTTCTCATCAGCATCTATCTCTAAAAATATATAAATGTTGGTGTGTTTTTTTTTGGGTGTGGGTTTAATTATATAAATATACGAGCTTTTTACTCGTATTTCTCTATCTCTCTATTTGTAATATGTAGATATTAGGGCTTCATGTTCATTATGGTGATGTCATAATTCTACATGTATTTTGAATTTTCTCTCTCTTCTAAACCAGTAATGGCGATTTTGATAAACTTTTTTTTTTTTTTTTTTCTCTTTTCTCTTCTCTTTATCTCTTAATTTTCATAAATCTACATGCGTTTATTTTTATTGGGTTTCTGTTCATTTTTTACAGTTTAATTTTATAGGAGTATTAAAAAGATAGACAATGAAACCAATTGAAACACGGTATTCAATTGATTATTTTAAATTAAAAGGTTAAAAGTTTGAATTTTACTACATGTATTATTGAATATATATATAATGAGGAAAAGCGGACTAAAGTGAAATTAAAGATGATAAACTAAATGAAAGCTTACTGTATTAGAAAAGCTACCTTTATACTAATAATGCATGAAATCACTTCTATGGTCAAATCTATCATGTGGATAGCAAAGGGCTTGTAGGGGCTCACCATACCACGATCAATTTCTTTAAATCCAACTTCAATTATTAACCGCACATGAATGTGTCATGTTTGATTGCCTTATTTCTTTATTTACTCAAAATCATATATAATCAGATTATAATATATATAGTTAATAAAGAGAATTTACTCTCAACAACATATTCTATATCTTATATTATATTTGCATCACAATTTCTAAAATAATTTATCTATAGCACATGAATTTCTATCAATACTAGAATTCGACCAATGATAGAATCAGTCTACTCGTGATAGAATTCTCTATCATTGATTGAATTCTATTACTGATATCTTAATTTAGATTTACTGCTACAAATGAATTAATTTTGATTTTGTATTATACATGAAAATATTTTGCCATTTTTTATTATACATGCAAAATCGTGTTTAATAAATCTTAAAATTATAGTATTGTTAACTTTTTCTATTTAATACTTTTCAATTAGATTTTCTAAACATGTCATTATTTTTATATTAAAAATATTACTATTTTTCATTCAAGAGAATTAAGTGCCTCTTTGGTTCCTTTTCACCTCTACTCATGTCACTAATAAAAATGTCAATAAAAATTGAGTTCGACTAACTTGATGTATAATTATGAGTTTCAATTTCCACTTTAAATATGGTTAAATTTCAAAAACAAAAAATGGTTTCACTAAAATTTTAAAATTACATTTTATTTTTAATTCAATAATAATTGACAGTAGTCGAAAATTCAAACTTGTAACTTATTAATTATAATATATACACTTATATATTAAAATATAAATTGAAGTAAAATGTTTTTATTATGACGATCTTTTATTGTGTGGACGGAAATTAAATTAATCCACATCAATAAGAATTTTTCTTTTACATATTTTAATATATGAAATATAAAAATATTTCAAAGATCCTCATTTAGCAAATAAAAGCGTACGATTGAATTTTTAAAAGGGAGGAATCCAATGACAAGTTCAAAGTTGAATATGATGAGATTCAGATTTTTTTTAATGGTAAATGATGAGATTCAGAAATAAAAGAGATAGAACATGGAAATTATTGATCGTACATTCACCTTTAATATTAAAAAAAAAAAAAAAAAAAAAAAAAAGGTTTCCCATTTGATCTGAAAAAACTAATATCAACAAACCTTTTTTTTTTTAGTTTGACTCTCTTCCTTTTTTTTAAAGGAATCTTTCATCTTTTCATCTATTATATATATGTAAAACTTTTGTGTATGCGCATTACTTTCATGTGTTTTTGTCGAATTGTTTACTATATTTCGTATTTTAAGAAACTATAAAAAAAAAAAAAGAATTATTGATATCAAAGTCATATGTGTTACACACATATGAATAGAAGTTCTTGAATTAAAAATAAAAATCTCATTTTATAGATCATGACTACATTAAAAAATTATTAAATTGAATTATATGTCATTCAACAATTTTAAAACTAAATTGTTTTTTTTTGAGAAAGCATCTAAATTGTTACAAATAATGAGATAGTTTTGAGTATAAATGTCGTTTTACATGATCAATTAAATGAATTTTTACTAGAAATATCAGGCCCAACTTTTATATGAACACCAAATAAATGAATTCAGTATGAAATGAAATAAACTTTTATATAAAGTGTGTTTGAAGAGCAACAATTAACGAAACAATTGGAAAAATCATGTGATTGAAACTTCATTATTGTTGAATTCCTATAGGTTGTATTCCTTTATTTCTAGGTTGATAGGCTGTTCTACTTTTGGATACTTGATATCACTACAACAAAAAGACCTTCTTGTTATATCATTTTAGAAAAATAACAATTAAAAATGCACACAATTTACCATTCAATTATGAGAGAAAGTTAAGATAACTGGTGTTTCTCAAAAAAAAAAAAAAAAAAAAAAAGTTAAGATAACTTGTCGAAGTCTAGAACTTTGAAAATATGCTCTCTTCGAGATTTCAAATTTGAGATTCACTTGTAACGTAAACACCATTTAATTTGTGTCTTCATTCTTTTGATGTATTTCAATCCTGCATTCTAGGAAAGAGTGAATGATGTCCTTTATTGAATATCGGTTCAGACCTAATTTTAAAAAATTGAAGATATCGATTCGGTTGTCAGTCTAACACAAAACTGACAAAAATTAAACTGAAATCACATCTAATTTTACCTATAGAAGTGGCCCCATCCATATTTTAATACTATTTATAATATCAATTATCATCACAAATCTTGTATTTTGTTACTTTAGATGTATGAAAAAGTAGATCATATGTAAAAGTAGATCACAACTATGCCGACTCTCTAAATTTTGAATTTTATGACTTTTTTAAAAATCTATAGAACTTGGTCTCCCAAAATAATTTAAATCTGATTCAAACTAAATTGTGTCGATTCACCTCTTATTATAGGTTCAAAATAATGTTTAAAAAATTATCATATAAATCTTTTAGTTAACAATTAGAGAAAAAAGAATTTGAGAACATGATTACACACTTATAAAAATGAGTTATATTTCTATACCCGAAAAGAATGATTAGTATCTTTTCCAAAAAATATGTTAAAAATAATTTTAATAACAAAAGTCATAAATACTATATCTTCATATTATATTATGGCAATCGTTATAACTATAAGAAAATGCTGTAAAAAGTCTCATATCATATTATTGATAGCAAAAGTTGGTATGAGCGGAAACACAACATTCTTGGCAGTAACTTTCTCTCTTATAAAATGGTAATCAATTTCAACTTGTTTCCATTGTTCATCGAAAACGAGATACTTTGCAATTTGTAAATGATATTTGACTGTCACAGAATGAAGTTAGAGGTGCACGAAGAACAACGAAAAGCTCCTTAAACAGTCGATGAAACCAACAAACCTCCGTAGTTATTGCAACAAAGGGCTCGGTACTCGACCTTAGTAGAGCTGTGAGAAACCGTTACTTGTTTCTTTGTGACCCATGAGGCTAGATTGTGATCGAGGTATATAAAAAATCAAGTAATCGAATAATGATCTTTGGAATTTCATCCCAAACTCTAACAACTATGTAAAAGTCGCCACATGAAAATTTTGATTAATAGAAGGGATTTTCAAAGTCCAAAGCTTTCTCCACCATTCATTAGACACTTGTACCAAAAAGGTGGAAACTTCCACAAACGAGTCCAGGAGCTAGCTTGTATGCCCACTTCATAAAAAAAAAAGGAGGCGCCAAACTAGCTTGGCCAATAAAACATTATTCAATGTCCCTCAAGCTAAACTTCTCTTGTCTCTTTTGGAGCTTACATTAAACTTTGTTTCTTCTAATGAATCTTTACATAAGAATCACACCAGAAATTGACAATTATTCGAGTTGCAATCCGAACAAAATTTCTCAAGCAGCCAAACAAAGGACATAAATCAGCCACCACATTCATCTCAAGGAAATTACCAAAAATTTGATGCAAAATTAGGTCCACATTTGGCTAAACATAATGACAAGACTAAGACTCATTCACACATTGCCCCATCACCATTTTATATAGATACATAATCTCTTTTATAGCACTACATTCTTTTCTTTTTTTTCTTTTTTTTGTTAACTTCACACAAAATTAATTTCAAATCTTTACAAGTTCATGTGCTAATGAAATTTAAACTTTAACTATTTTCTATCTAAAACTTAGCGATAAAAGTATTTTAGAATATTTTCAAAGATCATGTAGTTAATTTTTGAACTTTTAAAACTTAGAAGTAATATTGAAAAATAATTTATAATTTAGGAATATTTTCTACAACTTTCTTTTTTTAATAATTTAATCTATTTTTATAACTAATTTAATTCTAAGCTTCCTTACCATTTTTCTTTTTTACGAATTTCTACCATATTTATCGCCTTTTTTAAAAAAAATATTTGAGGTTTTAGCCCATTTTCAAAATTAGAAAACCCAGTTTTTTAAATACAAAATATAGGTAAAAGTTATCAATATTTATATGCTCAATATTTGAAACCAAATATCAAATTCGAACTTTTATTAATATATTAAATTCGAACTAGGAACGTACTTAGGATGAGATTCCCAAATACTTCCTTAGATGAGACACAAGATTCATCTTAAGAAATTTGTAAAAAATTTGATGCAAAATTGGAGCACATTTGGACAAAACATAATAATAGACTTACACTTAATTTACTCTGGGCTCATTTTATATTGAGATACAATCTTTTTTATATTACTACATTCTCTTTTATTAGCTCTACACAAAATCAGTTTGAAACTTTTATAAGTTCATGAGTGTTATTAAAATTAAACTTTAACGGATATTCCATTTAAAGTTTAATGGTAAAAGTATTTTAAAACATTTTTAAAAGATTATGTGGTTATTTTTTAAACTCTTAAAAGATCCAAGTATTATTGAGAAAAAAACTCATATTTTAAAAATATTTTCTATAATTTAATCTATTTTTAATAATTTAATATTTTTTATAACTAATTTGATTCTACGATTCCTTACCATTTTTTCACAAATTTTTACCATATTTATTACCTTTCTTAAAAATATTTGAGGTTTTGGCCAATTTTTGAAAACACGGAAATCATTTTCTTAAAACTAATTTTATGTTTTCAAAATTTGATTGTTTTATTTTTTTTTCTTTTTTAAATATTGGTAAAAGATAGCAGTATTTATACTCAAATATTTAAACCAAAACATCAAATTCGAGCTTTTACTGTATATAACTTGAGCTTTTGTTTTTTATTTTTTTTCAAAAAAAACAAAAATCACGTGAAATCACAATTTTCAATGCTCGTCAGAAGATCACCATAAAATTCAAATAAAATTCCAAACTACACCACTCCCAAAATAATCCATATAAAATATAATATTACATTTTATCTTATACGAATTCAAAATAAACCTTCTATCTAATTAAAAAAACATTTTATTAGCTAGACTATTAAATTGTAAATTTGAATCTTGTTAGCTAGACTATTAAATTGTAAATTTGAATTATTTTTTTTATTTTTTATTTTTGAGTACAAATTAGGAGAAGGAGATTACAAATACTGATTCGAATGATTGAACCCGTGATCGTGGAGTGGAGTGAAAATTATAAATTTCAATCTTATAAACTATAGCTAACAAGAGCAACAGTGTATTAACCATGACTAGAAAATCTTGGATTCGAATTACCCAAGCAAATTATCTTAATCTCAACAAAAAAAAAAAAAAAAAAAAAATCTAATAAGCTATAAATATAAGGTAAATTCTGGAGCTGGTATTATCATCATTATTATAAAGGTAAGATTTAGTAATTAATTAAAAATCAGGAATATAATATATCACAGTAAATTAAAAGAAAGAAAGAAAAAATATCATCATGAGCGCGGGAACAAACGATCTGATTCCCTTCCAATTTTACCTTTCACTTTTCCCTTCCTGGATTGCTGTTGTACTTTAGGATCACATTTCGTTACGAGAACAAAGCTTAAGCTCACTCTCAGAGATTCTCGAATTATCCAAAACCCTAATTTCCAAATTCAACTCTGCCGATCACTGATAATCGGGCGTACATTCATGGAGATTCCGGCTGAGAAATCGGCGAATGCAATGGAGGTTGACGCCACGGAGATCGGCAAACGGGGGAGAATAAGTGTTCGCCGACAAATGGTGGTACACTCCACTCTGCTTCCTCACAAGCCTCGAGAACAGGATGAGAATGGAGGAAATCAAGTGAAGGAAAACAATGGCGGCGAGGAAGAGGAGTTATGCGGGAGTCAAGGGGAGAAGAAAAGGAAGTCGGCGGCTAAGACCACGCCTCAATCGAGAAGCTCGAAGAAGGTAAAGTGGCTTTAATTTGATGAATTACTGGAATTTTTTCATAGGGCTTCGAATAGTTGAATCGTGAATAGCTCGATTAGACTAAATTACTCAATATTGTGAGTTGGGATAATGTTTGAATTAGATACTGAAATACAATGTATGTTAAGGAACAACCACCCTCAACATATCACCGCCTTGCTATGATAAATATTGTAGACTTTGGGCATAAGTCCTCACCTCATCACTATATAAAAAGGCTTCATATTAATATGTTTGTTTTCCCTTACAAATCCAAGATAGGAATACACTTTGTTTGTATCCCCAACAATCCTCTCCTCGAACAAAGTACCACATCAAGCCTTCCTCATTAAATAGTCATCTTCTGAATCACACTTGAGCAGACCTTACCTTAAACCACGAATCCTTATGAATTACACTTGAGTCCACCACAGCTCATTCAAAGATCCATCTGAATTACGTTTGAGCACACAGTAGCTACCCCTCGCCCGGGCAATATTTAAGAAGCACTCCTCACCGGAGAACACATACTCAATCACAAGCACGTTTTTGAAGTACTCCTCACATTGGAGCACAGAACAACTACCTTTCATCAGGGCAACATTTCAGAAGCACTTCTCACTGGAGCACTTATTTTAGAAGCACTCCTCACTGGAGCACACATTAGGCAGCTCTATTACGGATTATCATTATGACTATGTCATACATTTTGAAACTCACAAGTTCTTTGTTCCATAGTCGAGGATTCTATAGATGACTAAGTTAGAAGAACTGCTTTGTTACCACTTGTCAAGGAACGACAACCCATCCTCGAGGGATCTCCACATATTGTTTGCTTTGAACATAAGTCCTCATGGCTTAGCCTCATACCAATGTAGATGTTTGTCCTTCTTTATAAACTTAATATCTACCACTTATTTAACCACTACACTTCGTTTGTATTTCCAACAATGTATGATATGGTTCTTTTTTGGTTAATTTCAAACTGAAAAAGGTCTGCGTTTCTATACAAAGCTATATTGATTTCCAAGAAGAAATAATTATACTTTACATACAGCAGGCGAAGGGGAAGCGGGTGGTAAACTTGACACCAAAGAAAATTTTATATGCTGAAGAGGCAACTCCAAGTTCAAGTCCAACAATTCCCAACTTGCGACTGGAGGCAAAAATGACTAGAGAGGTCAGTTTTTTAGCTTTGTGTCACTCTCTCACAAATATAAGTTCTTGCCCAGGGTCAGCTAGGATGATTAGCTTTTTAGTACTTATACATGGCTGCTATGTTTCTGCATTATGAACTTTGGTTTGGTTAGTTGGTAGTTTATGCTCTCATGATGTGCTACTCGTAGTGATTTGAGTTTATATCTTGGTTTTGGAATTTCCACCGGCAAAGATGTAGTTTGAAAATGAATTGATCATTGATTCATTACATTAATTTTTGTTCAATGTTGTTACATTAAATATATACATCTCCAACCCTAAGCCCTTATTCGTATGATCAGGAACATTCACGGATGTTTGCAGGAAGGCAAATTCATCCCTTTTTCTCATCCATAAAAGCAGGGAAGAATAGTCAAGAGGCAACTCAATCGGCAGAAAGAGGGTGCGCTGAGAGAAAGGAAAGTGGAACTGGTTGTAATACAATTCACGTCTATGAAAGAACTGGGGTTAGATTTTCTTTGCTTTATGTTTAGCATGGGAAAAATACAAAGTTCTGCCACAGACGATCATTTGTGAAGTTTAGTACATGCAAGGAAAAACTCAGATTATATCATGTTAATATCTATTTTACACTACCCCACCCACTCCCTTTTATTTCTTCCATTGGTTATCCACTGCCTCTTACTTGATATCCTCTTCAAAATGTTGAAGAGTTGATCTTTTATTTTTCATCCAGAGTTATAATATTGATACTTAGTACCATACAGGATGATGATGAACCATCTCCAAACTGGCAAAACTGGACATTCCTTGACAAAAGTATTGTAAATATTGGTCATACATTACAAAACACTTGTTCATCAGCATTTGAAGGCTGTATAAAGTCTTCAAGTTTCGATGACCTTCCAATTGTGTTGCCTGCTTCTGATGCAATTGAGGAGCCCATGGATCATTGTTCTGTTAAGAAAGAATACATTAAAGAATCATCAACTGTATGCAATGTGGATGCTGGCAAAGAAATGATGCTCCGTCACCTCCTATGTAGTGCAGAAGTGGTATATTTCATTCTTCATTCATGTGTGTTACTTTCCTTCTTTCTCTACTTTTGGAAGTTTAACTTGTTTCAGCAGCTTCACTAGGCAACTGCCAGTGCCTAATTTTGAACTCAAATCATATCTTTCTCATGAAATATTGTCAGGATGGTAACCTGAATAAAACAAGTGGGCTTAATGGTACTGAAGCAAGGCCAATTCCTGAGCATCAAAGTAGATTTCTTCAGGACAGGTCATTACTTCTTATGAACGATTAAGTTCTTTGACCCTTGGTCTTGATCCTAGAGAACATTGAGTTTGGTTTACTTTTTTTTTTATCATTATGAAACTCTGCCTGTCTTAATTATGATATCAAACGCTAGGAGTTCAATACTTATACTTTAAACTTCAGAAACTAAAGTCCTTTTCAAGAGGAATTTAAAGTTCTACAACTTAGTTTAAAATTTTGCATGTAGTTTTGTGTTGAGCGTTGGATGCTGGTGTATTCCCCTATCTTTTTCTACCATTTTCCTGCTTATTTTATAGTCAACCTTACTTTTCACATTACGGAGGGAATTAATTTATATGATGAGAGGTGGAAGAACCATGCTATTCAGGACTGTTGAGCCATAATTTGAATATGCTTCGAATATTTATGGCTTTAGTGTAAGATACCACTAACTAACCTGTGACCATTTCACGAGTATAATATTCGTCCATTTTATCAATGAGATTGTTGCTTCTGTCAGTTTATGTTACTGGCAAACAAATTTGATGTGAGGTCAATTTATAATTTATGAGGGAATTCGTAGTTTCATAATGTCATGGATTATATTATTGTTGTCCGGTTAGTGCATCTTACATCCTTATGAGTTGCTTCTTGCGTTTCTAAATGTTTCAACATTTCGGCGGTAGTTTTTAATAGGTATCTTTAGTGTCTGGGAAGATGTTTATGCTTTCTCAAAAAATTTATGCTTAATTTCCTGCCTTGTTACCATATCATTATTATGCTTAATTTCCTGCCTGCCTTTTCTTATAGTTTTATGCAATTTAAAAAATGGTTTTGTAATAATAGAATGCAGTCCTACTACCTTCGTTGTCAAAGCCTTCCTGAAAATTGCTTATGGACATACAAGTATCAGCCGAAGATGGCCATGGAGGTTGGCTGCTATCTATATTAGCAACATAGCTTTCTGGCTTCTGTTTTCTTCTATTATCTCTTCTCCGACACATTGTTTTGCAGGTATGTGGTAATTTCGAATCAGTCAAGCTTTTGAGTGAGTGGCTACATCTTTGGCATGAAAGAAAGAACAACAAAGATTTTGCTGGGGGGGAAACATTCCTGAATCGAGATGACAATGGTAACTGTTCTCAGAGTGATTCTGACTATGAAAGTCCAGATGGAGAGGATAGCCTGAAGAAAGTGCTGCTCGTCACGGGATCATATGGGGTATGCTGAAACTTACTATTATCACCTGATCTGTGTGTTACATTTGTTTGGATTTTGTAATTTCTATTGAAAGTTGAAACAAAGTAAATTCTTGTCTAGAAATCTGCTTTTTCTTAGTCTTGATCACATTTTAATATGAAGTTGCAGCTGGTTTTGAGAAACTCCGTAAGTTTTTTGTTTCTTTGTCATTTGTTTGGCTGTTGTATGTTTCTGTACACTTTGTTGCACGGAAGCATCTTTTCAGAATATATTTTTCTTTTTATTTCTACTGTGTTAGATGGCCACGAAAATGACTGAAAGATTATTATGTTTACACCAAGTAAAGGCAAGGTGAAGAACACTACCAAAGGAAAAACAATTAAATTTTCTCCTTTGACTCAAATGGTCCGTCCATTGATTTCTTTCAATACAAGCCGGCCACAAGAACACCCTCACTGAATTTTGCCAAGAAGTTCTAAGTTCCTTTGTATTTTTGAAAGAGGGTGCCCATGAAAGTGACTGAAAGATTATTATGTTTACACCAAGTAAAGGCAAGGTGAAGAACACTACCAAAGGAAAAACGATTAAGTTTTCTCCTTGGACTCAAATGGTCCGTCCATCGATTTCTTTCAATACAAGCCGACCACAAGAACACCCTCACCGAATATTGCCAAATATTTCCTTTGTGTTTTTGAAAGGGTGCTCCAAAAGCAGGGAAGATAAAAGTGCTCGGGGTCTCAGGGGAGGAACACCTGCCTCTTGAAAGCATATCTAAGGTCGTTCCAAATATTCTGTGCAAACCCACAATGTATAAAATTGTGAGATTGAGTTTCCAAGTCAGCTTTACAAAGATGCACACATTTGGTGATAAAGCCATGGATGTGAATTTTCTTTGGAGCCTATCGTGTGTTTAAGGCCAAGTGAACAAGCTTCCAAATGAAAAACTTCTTTGTATAAGTACGAGAGATGATGGCATTTGAGAGAAGACAGTGAATGACTTTTGGCCATGGAGTAAGCTTGTGCAGCAATGATTTTGAAGAAAAGTTTTCAGATTGCTCAAATGGCCACGCCCAAACTGGCTTCCTCGGTAGGTAAAGCTCAACTCTGTACACTGTACCGCCTCCTCTTCTTTGAAGTCCCTTATGAAATGCCAGTCCCAGGATGAGAAATCTTCCCTTCAAAGATCATTTACAGTGGCCTGTTGTCTGTTGGATTGAGAATACAACTGGGAAAGGCCGAACACAAGGGTAAAACCCTCAACCAACATTCATGCCAAAAAACAATTGATGTCTCCTTTCCAACTTGTCTTCACATTGGTGTATACTAGAGATTGATGTTTCAGAATTTGCTTGCATGAGCCTTAGGATGTACGACGAGAAAAACTACTCGAACTATTATTATGATTCTTTGATCTAAATTTAGCATCAACGTATCTTTTTTTGGTATCTTTATACCCATTAAGCCAAAAGAACCCAAGTCTTATCTCTTATATACTATGAAGACTCAATTCATCATGCTTAAAAAGGTGCAAACAGTAATCCAATTAATAAGATGTTTATTAAAGCTAACCATCATGAGGTCCAAGTGGTCAAAGGAACCTTGGAGAATTAAGAGTGATAGCCACCACCTAAGATTTAGTATCCTATGTGTTTCATGTCAACTAAATATAGTAGGATCAGACGATTGTCTGATGAGATTAGACGAGGTATATACAAGCATGCTTGACACTCACCAAATATGAGAAAATATTAAAAAAGGTGTTACGAGATGGAAAGATAGATGGGGGCTTATGAATAAAGGAGGGTGAGTTTTCATCAAGGATGGAAAGGAGTAAGGAGGGGAGACTAGATCCGAAAGAAAATGAATTGATCCATGGGTTGCAAGGTGGAAAAGAAATGGGGCAAAGAGGGGAAAAACTGGGTAAAAGAGGTCCCCAGTTATTACTCAAAGGTTTTGTAGAGAATTAACCTTGATACATGTTGGATCTAGGCCACCCAAGGATTGTGGCTGAGGAGACAGCAGCCGAAAGGAAGGAAACAATGCAAGTCAATGTAGACTGTTGAGGTTGTTGGCACGAACAGGGGATTTTGTCAAACCCAAAGGATAGACCTCACTAGTGGCGCGTGGGAAACGCTCGTCCATCTTTGATGAAGATGGAGCCATCCCCAGAAACCATCTGTACGATAAGTGCCGGAAACATCTGTCGGAAAGGGAATGATTTCATGAACCCCTTTTCTATATCCAATGGTTGTATGGGTGCATGAATGACAAAGTTTTTTTTTTTTTGGTAATAAAAACCTAAGCTTTCATTGAGAAAAAAATGAAAGGATGGTTAAGTTTTTGGTGGTTAGTGGGAGGAGAGAGAAAGTGGAGGGGAGCGTCATTTTTTTTTTTTCCTTGCCTTGAATATCACATATGGGAAAACCATACAATCACAGTAGCCTATTGCCTTTAGTTCTTGCAAGACATCATATTAGATTAGCATCTCAAGTTATGACTGGAAATAAAAACATTTAATGGACATCTTTGAATTCCAAGTTGGTTGTCTATATAGCTGGCCTTTATATTGGCCTTTTTTCTGGCCTATTTTATTGGACTGTTAATACTATTGGTACCTATGGAGAAGTAATTTTAACAAGAACTCATTTTTATTATCTATCTGAACTGTGCTTTATATTCTGAGTAAATTTAATTTATCAACCAACACTCTCCCTCCCTTGTGGGATTTGAAATTTGAGAAATGTCCTACAAGTGAAATTTGTTTTTAATTGGAGATGAAATGACTCGGTAAGGACTCGGACCTAAGACTTTTTGCTCTGCTACCATGTTGAATTATGTTAAACTACCAATCAACCCAAAAGCTTAAGCTGGTGGGTTGTTGATAAATTTAATTATATGAACCAACATATTCTAACTACTCTTGTAGCTTAATATCCTTTACCTCTCCTAAGGGTTGCTGGTAATGGATGTAGGAAATTGATTCTCTTTGCCGTTCATGATTTTTCTCTTTGTTGAAATGTTTCTTTATGTTTGCAGAGTGGAAAATCTGCAGCCATTTATGCTTGTGCTAAGGAGCATGGCTTCAAGGTTTTTGAGGTAATGCCAATTTGGCAGTTTTTCACTTGAATATATTTCTCCTGTTTTGTGACGATGGTTGCTGAATTTAAATTTTAAACCCTCAACGTTCTCTTAGTTATAGATGCAAAAAGAGATTGGTTAAATTATAATTTATTGTTGATGCAAAAAAAGAGATTCAATTAATTATAAAATGCTTTCCCCTTGATAGGTTAACTGAGTTATGTTTTCAGTTCCAACATTATTTGTTAGCTACGGTTTACCAATGTAATTCCACTGCATCGTTGGATTGACAGGGCTTAATAATATTTGTATTAGAATGATATACCTTTAGGCTTTATGTCACTCACACCTGCCAATAAATTGTGGACCTATTCATTGTATTAAAATTATTTTGCAGATGCTTCAAAATCATGATGAGAGAAATATGCATTAAAACACCCAACCGTTGGGAAAACTCTTGAAGTATCGATTTTGTTCATTTCTTCATTTCATGTCATTAAAGCATTATTTGTATGCCCATAGTATTGATATTTTCTAGTGCTGGGACCCAACTGTTTATAGATTTTAACAAGAAGGAATTTGACTGTGTCTGAATTTGAACTGCTTTTTTTAATAAGCAAATAGAAAAGTATTGCTTTTTGGATGGATAAGTACCGGTTTATCCCTCTATTAGCCAAAGTAAGGATCGTGTGGGTTCTCATTGATTGTACCAACAAACTATTGTGCTTTGTTTCGGTGAAGAGATGATATGAAAGCCTTTATTTTTTTGTTGAATATGTTGTGGATATATCCTTGATGTATCACGTATGTACAATTATCTTCCACAACTCATCAGATGGCTTAAGATTTCATCTACCAAAGATCAAGGCAATGTAAAAGCCATCTAGAAACTTGACTATTTCTGAATGGGACTTGGGATTTTCGAGGAACCTCTTTGGAAGAGAACTTGAGAATTGGATCAGAATGAAGATAAACTTGGATGATCCTATTAATTTCACTTTTTTTAACCTCATCCCCATTAATTTCAAATTGATGTTGCTTTTTACTTCTATGCTCCTGAACTTTTTTTTTTTAACCGGGAAATCAAAGTTATGCTGCACTATACTCGGGGGCACCTGTGCCCGTCCCAAGGCCCGGATCCAGGAGACAACAAGGAATTTTACAATTAAGCTTTACTCACGGGGTTCGAATCTAAGACCTCCAAGGAAGCATGCTTTAAAAGCTCCAAGTCTCAACCAACAAGGTTGCCCCTGCCTTAACTATTGAAACTAAAATATCTCTAATTAATCATGGAGTGGCCTGGTGGTCAAAGAGGGTCTCGGGAACTAAAATGTGATGGGTTTGATCCATGGTGGCCACCTACCTAGAAATTAATTTTCGACAAGTTTCCTTGAGATCCAAATTTGTAGGGTCAAGCAGTATGTCTCGTTACAATAGTTGAGGTGCACGCAAGCTGAGCTGGAGAGTCATGGGTATCTTAACTCTAATTAGCTTCAAACACGACTCTATATTTGCATTCTCTTCATGTTCTTGATGATGTAGCCCCACAAATTTCCCGTTGTCAGTATTTAGCCAATGGGTATTTTTTTTAATTTATTATTTAAAAAAAAATATATTTCGGTATGTCTTCAGTCAAGATCCATGGTGAGAGTTTTTGTTGTTATTTTTATGAATAGAAAGAAATCAAAGGATTACTTTTTCTAGCTTTATTGGATTACTTTTTTCTTTTTGTAACTCTTGTTGTTTCTTTTGTGGATGAAAAAAAACAGATTCACTTAAATTTTGATAATTATAATAAATAAAAATTCTTAGTGTTCTTTTGTTTAACCTTGATCGGAGGGCCTTTTTGCAATTGATTCTGATAGAGTACCAAGGATAGGCTACCAAGGGTAAGATGGGTATATTAGTATATTATATGTAAGGGTAGAATAGTAATTAGCATTTAAGGTTGGGTATTTGGGAAGTAGGAATATTTTGGTATTGGTTGTCTTGCTTAAGACATTGGGAGAGAGTAGCCCTCTCGAAAGGCTACGGTATGGTATTGTAATGTCCTTCTATCTCTATTATCTTAATATATTATGTTTTGTTGTTAATCTTTTCAGTGTTAGTTCTGTTGTGCTTGTTAAGGCTATTAGTGTCTTAACAGAGTGCCATCGAAACTAATTTCATTGATGGTGGTATGAAATGTACAAAAGATGGGGAGAATGCCGGGTTTACGAGAGACTTTCCCAATTAGAAATAAAAGAAGTGAGATTGTAATCACAAAAACTTGAAGATAACTTACACCAATAAAGAGCAACAAAACTCAAGTGACCAAAGAAAGTTTCAAACTCTAGAACTTTCTCTTCGAAGATGTGATATTTCTTTTAAGCCAAATGAGCCAAAAGTTTGAACTCCTATGCAATGAATATTTATATTCAAGCAGCTAACAAGCTTAACTAATAACCTAACTCCAAGTCAATTTTTAACAACCTGTACCAACCTACAAACTTTCACATCCCAACGGCATAGGTCAACATACCCATATTACTAAAGAAATATCCACACATCAGTAGCTAAGCTATTAAATGCAGTCAGATATACTTCAAATAAAGAATAAATAATTAATCTAGGCCAAATTACACTGAAAAAAATAAATCTAATTAAATAACTCCTCTGAAATGCCAACGAAAGCAAGCGACATAAGTGGGTTCTCATGACCAAGAGGTCACGGTTCGAATACCCCACCCCATTGTTGTTGAACTCATTGTTTTAAAAGGCGCGCCCAGGCGCTCGCCTAGGCGCGACTGGGCGCAAGTCGCAAAGTTGGCGCCTCGCTCGTCCCAGGCGAGGCGCGCTTAATAAGGCGCGCGCCT
>JBBMKA010000022.1:6785740-6819489 GCA_037833695.1 Sechiopsis laciniata | reverse complement strand
TATATTCCTATATATATATATATATATATATTCCTATATATATATATTCATATATAAATTAAGCAAAAGGATTAAAACACCATACAATGAATCGAAGGAACTCTTAGGCGGTGGAGACTTCCACTTGTACGGGCGGCGGTGGACTCAAACTGAAGGTGGCGATCGTGGGTTCAATTTGGAGGGGGCGGTGGATTCAATTTTAAAGGGAGGCAGTAGCGGCCAGGAGGAAAAGAAATTATATGAATTTTAAGGCAATTGGATTTATTTTTATTCCCTTTAAAGTAAAGGTTAACAGATATAATAAAATATCGTTTTAATAACAATTTCACAATAGCTCCCACACGTTAAATTTCATTTTAATAATAGCTAAAATTCTCCAAACAAAAATTCAAGGATTCCATTAAATAGATCTTTATATTTAAAGGAATTGTCAATTTACTAGAATGAACCAATTTGATTTAAGGAAAAATTTCAAATATTCTTTCTAATGCTATAATTTTTCGAGCTAGATCCAATACTAAATTATTGAATAAGTCCAAAACTTAAAAGATTTACAAAATGAAAAATTCGGGAGGTTACATACACACTGAGAACATGATGGAAATAGAGAATGCGAAGTGGCAGGAAAAAGGAAGGCAAAATGAGAAATTCTTAAACGAGGATAGTTTGGTCAAACAATTTGAAGCACTAATCTCCCACTCGTAAGACTTTTGGGAATATGCAAATAAGAGAGATGAAATAATATTGAAGGCAGCCGCGACACTAAAAGAGTACTCTGAGTGGCCTGAATTTCCAAAACAAATACTCAATTTGGAGCAAGGCAAAGGCGATATAGGCGGCAATGCAAACACTTAGATGGAAGTCCCGCTCTCTTATTTATTTTAAGCATTTTTCCTTCAGCATGCATTGCATTCGTAGTCGCAATTTTAACTTTATAGGATCATGCATTTCATTTATTAGGATGCAATTTGTTCTATTTCCTTTATAATTATTTTATAAAAATCAGCAAATTCCCTTTGAAAGATTAAGTTAGCATTATTATCGCAAATCTAAGTTTTAGTAGGGAACTCCCTTTCAATTAGAAGAATTCTTAAATTCCCTTAGATCCAAACCTATCTTTAGAATAGTCCCTGTCATGAATGACAGAAAGAACCAAAATTCACAAAACGTCTTAGAGCTTGAGATAGAGTATCACAATCACATAAATAGCTAAGTTTGGAGGAACTAAGCCTCACCTTCATTGAGGACAATGAAGCCTTTTACGTTTGGGGGTGAGGGCAGCTCGAGGAGTAAATGCTGAAAAGAAAGACCGATCGAAAGCAGCACATAAAGAATAAAAATCTGGAAAATAAAGATAAAAACATTATGGGAAAAATTAAGTTAAGGCATTAAGCGCGAATCAGCCATAGGATTTCCATTACTCCATTGTCCACTATTAGCGTAAGTTAAAACTTTCCATTGCTTAAATGGGACGTTTTATGCTCAAACGAAACATTTTAAGAACTATGGATTGTGGACATGAGTACAACCTGATAGGTATGCGACAACCATAAGCCTCGAAGGATCAAGGAACCTAATTAGCAGCCTTGGCAGAATGTTTTGGGCAAACTTAGTTGTAGAAGTGATTGTGTACAATAGATTGGGTAATGAGAAATAATTGTGCTGAGGAACGATCTGTCAGTCATGCTAGGGAGGATTTTAAGGCAAACCTGAATCTTTGGAAAAGTTTGAAAACTGAAAAGAGAAAGAAGTTTTATGCTAAGATTATGAAATGCGATAAGAACTGCTTGGTTAAGCTTGAAAGGAGAGAAAGCTGATTAAACAAGAATGGAAAACTAATAGACTACGCATTACATGGGACAAGCAATGATTTAATTTTAGGGGTTTGATAGCTCTCAAATAGAGCACATTTTAGGCTATTATAGTTTGCATTATTCTAAAGATTAAAGGAAATAAGCAGGCAAAAATAGTAAATTGCGAGTAAAAACCAATCGAAGTTAAATTCATTCATAATTTAGCATCATAAGTACAGTTTCGCGGTTTAAGTACAAATATTGAATAAAATTCACTAAAACAGTATGCAATGCAGGAATACGCAGAACGTTTACGCAGGAAGGATGAATTAATGTGAACAGCGACCCACTAAGCGGAATCGTTCATTTACAAGGAAGTCGCGTTCGAAGAATTACGCCAACAAGGAAACAAACAGAGAATCAATCAAGCAATTTATATATTCCTATATACATACATCCATATATAAATGAAGCAAAAGGATTAAAACACGGCGGTGGAGACTTCCACTTGTACGAGCGGCGGTGGACTCAAACTGAAGGTGGCGATCGTGGGTTCAATTTGGAGGAGGCGATGGATTCAATTTTAGAGGGAAGCGGTAGGCCATGAGGAAAAGAAATGAAATGAATTTTAGGGAAATTGGATTTATTTGTATTCCATTTAAAGAAAAGGTCAACAAATATAATAAAATATCTTTTTAATAACAATTGCACAATACCTCCCACAAGTTAAATTTTATTTTAATAATAGCTAGAATTCTCCAAACAAAACTTCAAGAATCCCATTAAATAGATCTTTATATTTAAAGAAATTACCAATTTACTAGAACGAACCAATTTGATTTATTCCAACTTAAGTCATTTGTTTAGTTCTCCTTTTTTTAATTTAAGGAAAAATCTCAAATATTCTTTCCAATGCTACAATTTTTCTAGCTAGATCCAATAGTAAATTATTGAATAGGTCCAAAACTTATAGGATTTACAAACTGAAAAATTCAGGACGTTACAATATTCCTCCCTTAGAAAACTTTCGTCCTCGAAAGTTGCCTAAGGCTCGAAGGACCCAGAACAAGAGCACTTCCCCAAAGGCTCCTACAAAAGCCAAACCTCTCTATAACCACCTCGAACATAAAAATCAATCACAACCTTCGAGATTAGGTCGTTGAACCACGAGTTGCGAAAGCAATACGACAACACAACTTCATTTTATAATTCCTATGTACACCAAATTAAACAATTTCCACCACCGGCTTCTACAAACCCCAAAGAACCAAGTGACTCTGTGATAGCGGATAGCTAAATGCTTTAAGTGTGATTAGTTCGCTCTTCACGCAAGTATACGTGGTCTACATCAAGTAATAAGTAAATTATCGATCTCTATAGGGACTAGAAACTATCTAGGTGATGTTCAGAATTGAATTGTAAATTGCACGAATATGATTTGAGTTGGTTTGTGATTGAAACATTAAAGTAAGTAAATATCAAGATAAATTAGTATTGAGAAGATAAGGCTAGACCTAGATACTCATGAAATTCAGCAGCAATGTAATAAACAAGAAACATAAGGCAAGGGACTCTATCATACTACGCCTTACAAACTTCCGTTTCCGCTTTTGTTTAGCATCAAGTCTGACTTCCACCGCGACTAGATGTAATTACGAGTTGGTGCTAAGTATGTGATAGTTAAGCGTTTATTCCTAATCTCCGATTCAAAGCATTACATATGTAACACTACCTATCAAACATGCAAAGTAGACTTAGGTTATTTTCTCTTCCGATTTACAACCTATTAGTTTGTGTGGATGGCCAGTCGACATTCACTATTATATTGATGTACCTAATCTACATGCTCTAAATGAACCCTTCCAGTTTCATCCTACAACATGCTACTAAGATTTCACTTTCTCCTAGTTTTGCCGTAATGAAGTTAGTTCATGATACAGACAGAAAACACAAAACACGATATGGAAAACATATTAAAATTTGTATTACTGAAGTAAAATGGGTCTAACGACGAAATAAAAGAAAAACAAATAACAAACTATCGTTGTCTCGGTTATGTCTCTAAATTCCTCTCATAAGAAAGAATCTGTAGAACACACCTGTGATCCTTGTGATTCCCCCCCCCCCCCCCTTTCTCTATTACACACAACAATCTATTTGTAGGACTAGGTCATCAAATCTCCGAATCTCCCAGAATGGCACGAATCAATCTTCGCGATAATTTCTCGTTTTATCCTTGCAAAATGTGTTTTGATTTGTCTAAGGCAGGAATCTCGTGATTTCAGCAATCTGTCTCGTAATTTGTCTGGTTAGTCAACTTCTCGCTGTCAGATGATTCCTTCCTTATTTCCTTAAAGTGCTTCTGGCCTTGGTCTTCCGAGCTTTAATTGCTCCCAATCGCGCGTCTTGATTCTCAGCGTCGCACTGCCCCGCTAGCGCTAACCCTGTGAAAACAGAAATCAGCATAAGTCCTGCGAAATCTGTGCTAAACGTGCTATTTTATTTGTTTTTCGCTTAATCACTACTACAATTTTAGCTTTCTATGACAATTTTTAATTGTCATAATTCACTTATTATGACAATTATCCCAAAAAATCTACGTTGTCATGGTATCCACTATCATGGTAAGTCTTTTATGACATATGATAATAATGTCATAAAATATAACTTATGACAATTATAAAATTGTCATGAATCAATAAAAAATAGGGTTTATGATATCTATCTATGACATTTTATAATTGTCATAAATTATGTTATTTGTGCAATTTTAACTTTTATTATCATGATAGTTTAAGAATGTCATAAAATAAAGTTATTTTTCTAAATAAAATTAAATCGCAAACTGTCATAAATCACATTTCATGACATATATAATAGTCATAGTTTCTATTTCTTGATAGTTTAAATTGTCATAAAAGAGATAACATGATTGTTGTAATAATCATGTTGATAATTTAAATTGTCATAGATTAGATTTCGAGACAATTGTAATAGTCATAGTTTCTATTTTATTATAGTATATAGTTGTCATAAAAGATGTATCATGACAATTTTTAAATCTTAAATTTGAATATATTCCATTAATTTATTCATTTAATTCATGTTAATTATAATTAAACCTATCAATTCAAAAGCAACAACATTTAAACTAGTCAACAATTGTATATTTAAAAAATAATATGACAATCTACATAAAAGCCAAATAGATTATATTGATCACAATGCAAATAAGATCTTAATAACTTCTATACAAAGTAGTTTATGTATCAAAGCTGTAAATGAAGTTACACTAAATATTTCATCAAGCCTAGAATAAATATCGAATACTTAGGTAACTCGTACAATGGAAAATCAAAGATAGAGCAAAAGAAAACAACAAAATCACCCATTCTTTGCAGGGTCAATGAAGGAAACTTGGTAGTTTGTCTTCTTGCCTTGGCTACTTCCGCAGATCCCCCTGAAAGAACATTTCTAAATAAGAAATGGCATGATAAAAGCAAATAAACAAATCTAATAAGGAGATTTAACTAAGACAAAGTTAAATAGCAGAAGTATTCAAAGTATTTTAAATATGAATAATATTAATCCTTTACTTAAAAGAATTCAAAAAGGGTAGAAAGTACTTGTTACCCACTTAACCTCAACAAACCAAGACAAACGCTTGTTAGAAAGTGCTTGACGAAGCTCGAATTTGCACACACAAACTCTTCAAGCTATGGATAAAAGTGATTCTAAGTTAAATAAGAACTGGGTCACATAAACAGAAAGATATTCAAAACCATAAAAAAAATAATAATAATAAATAAAAAATTGAGACTTAAATATCATGCACACAATAAAAATAACAAAACTCAAAAACCAAATATAACAATATAACAATATTGCAAATAATAACGTTCTAGCATATTCATCATTCCAAAAACATGGAGGAACATATATATAAACATAGATTTAAGTTTTTAACGAAACTTCAACCAACTAAACTCGAATCAGTCTCCATTTAACAAAAAAGAATAAATTATAAAACCTTTATCAAAAGAGGGATATCAAAATCACTAAATCCAGCAACACACACAAGCAATAAAAAATGTCATAAATGGTCAAAATTTACATTGAAGAAGAACACAAAATTGAGGAAGACACCAACAAAGCAAAATTAGTCACTAAATAGACAAAACATAAACTCACCTTTAAACTAAAAGAGTTCAATCAGTGTTGTTTGTGCAAAAGATAGATGGATGGAATGTTCAATCAGTGTTGTCTGTGCAAAAGATAGATGGATGGAATGTAACACCCTTAGGTTCTAAAACTCTTGCATAGCTCATCAAGCTTCTCCAAGCCTCGCCGCCTCGAACTCCAACAGACCTGCAAGAGAAAACAATATAAATAACCAAATGAATATAAAATACAAAATAAGTAGATTCCAGAAATGTGTAGTCAATCATCCTCTGCACAAACTAACAATGCTATAACTAAATGATCCTCATTTCAAATTCTAAACGGGGAACACAAAGTCCATGGATACAGTATATAGACAATGGCTATAATATGCATAAACATATATACTGATTGTTCATCAAGACTTTTAAAACATGCATGCCCAAGGATAGTATTAAGTTATTTATTATGGTTTCCAAACCAATATCATAATAGAAAAGTAGCTGGCTGTGTAATTAGAAATAATTTTTTCAGGGGAATTATAATTCCCAACAATAGTAGCATGCCATACCTACACGACCACACACAAATCTTACCAAATGTCACTATAGCTCATTAGCTTCAAACAACCTATCTTCTTCATCTCATCATGAAGAGAAAAGAGCCCAAATCTGAGCTGAAGGGATGAAAACACAAGCTTGATCTCGAGCTGGATTCATTGCTAAACCTTTGCTAAAACATATCGAAAACAAAAGTTCAAGGAAATCCATCACTAAAATATCACTAAAATATAAATTTTAGAAAGAAACAAAACTTGAAAACTCACCGAACACACGTCAGAGCTGATCACACTGAAAATTTTCTGGATATAGAGCATTACCATCGAAGACGTAAAGTATAAAGGAAGAAAGTGAGCAGCAGTAAATTTAATAAAACCATAAATAGATGTCGCTTCCTTAATACTATTAAACAAACACTCAAGTAAGAACTTTGAAATTACTTTTATAACTAGGTAAAAAAAACTACTATAACTAGGTCAGAATTAGAGACTATAGTGAAGAAAAAGCTTTTCGTCCGAAATAATTTTAACTACTTTCTCTTGAAGGGTCTCAATATATAAGAACTTACTCCCTCAATGCGTAAGCATTAGCGAATTACACCTTTTTATTCCTAGTTTCGCCTTACTCGCAATAATTTTCAATTAATAAGCGCGAACAATGATCCGAAGTTAGGCTAGAATCTGACTCTATTTTAGAGTCATCACCAAGTAATCAACAACTCACTAATCCAACCTTACCAAATTCGCTAAAGATCCAAGTCCAACAATAATGACTTTCTTTTGGCTACCTTACCTTAAGGTACCCAATTTAACTTCCAATCTTGAACCTTGACTCACCACACAGAACCTCGACATGACATAATGTAACAGCCCGAGTTTTCCAGATGGTTCTATAGGTACGATTTTTCAATTGTTTCGGTTGATTCGTTGAGCCGTTATGGCTATTTTAGCCTTAAGGGGTATTTTGGTAACGTCACCCTTAAGGCCAGTTTATTGATTTAATGAGTTCAGAGTTGTTTTTGTGGTTTCAGGCTAAGCAGGGCTAGTTCTGCAGTTTTGGAGAAAAGAGTTTTAAAAGAAAAGAAAAGGGAATTAAAAGAAAAGAAAAAGGGGTTTTGGTTTACGATTGTTTCATTCGTTACCTCTTCATCGATCCCATCCAGAGAAAGAATCCTGCACGTTCCCGTCTTATTCATCTCCTTCCCTGATCGATTCCTCTCACCGTCACCGCCGAGCCACTGCCGATCAGCCTTCGTCGTGCCTACACTGCCCATGCTGTCGCCCTGCCTTCGCGATCGCAGCCCCAGCCCTGCACTGTGCCGCACCTGCTCGCCCAGCCCTGTGCCGTGCAGCTCTTGCATAGCCACGCGCACACATACGACGACAACCCCCACACCGTGCGTCTGCATCCACTCACGCCTGCCCAGCCTCAACGCACGCTGCGCTGCCTTGCCCTCCCGCCCGAGCTGCCCGTAGCCGCACAGCCCTGTACGCTTCTGCCCGCAGCCGAGCCTGCCTGTTTGGGAGTTGGGTAAACCCCATTCCCTGAGTTCCTTGTTGTTTTGGTTAGCCTGGTCGATTATTAATTATTTTAATATTATTGTTGGGTTGAGATTGTTCGTGTTGGTTATCTGTAGCTCAAGGAGCAACTTATTATTTGTTCTATAATTAATTCAGGTAAGGATTCCTTGTCGTGGTTGTGTGGACCCTGCGTATTACATTCACTGATTGTATCTTATGCTTGCTTGCTTTACTATGATATGAGCATGTGTTAGTGGATAGGGTTGATGTGATAATCTGACTGTATTGTGAGCATGCGTTGACTCCTTTAGTTATGTTTGTTAGTACCATGCTAGGGTTGTATGTCTAATTGATGAGCATGTTATTGATCTATTAGGAATTGAGCCTGTTGTACTTTTAGCATGTCTTACAGTTAAGTTGTCATCAACTAGAGGCTGAGAGTGGACGGGACGTATGTTGTCCCCACAGGTCGGGATCAGTGAGGATCGATTCTCGCCCCTGGCAGTCGAGTTGTGGTGCAGCACACCCTCCGACGAAGCGTAATTTGTGGCCTACTAAAGCGGAGACCTTTCTTTGGTTCAAGCCTACCTTGGAACGATCCTTAGCTTCAGGCGTAGGTGTGAACAGGCTGCCATAGTTAGGTGCTGAGGGCCTTCCACCAGCTATGGATCTGTAGACACCATTCCTTGTAATTAGGCATGTGGACCTAAACCGGTGTAGTTTGTGCAGGCCTACAGTTACCCTGGTTAGCAGTAGCATGTAGTGTGCATGCACACGCATTAGATGCCGAGAGGACGGCTCCTTCGGGCTAATGTCATTAGTACACCCTTCCGTTCAGTCTAGAGCCCGACACTTGGGTACTCTCCCAAGTGTCCAAGATCAGTATAGTGAGTTCATCACTAGCCAAGAGTTAGAGACTCTCGAGGTTGAAAATTAAGTTAAGAATTATTCTGAGATCTGTTGGTTGGCTATTTTGCATGTTTGCTAGGATGCTAGATGATGTGTTGTTTGCGTACTATACCCCGGCTAGAGATTCTTACTGAGTACCCTTCGTACTCACCCCTATTCTGTGGTTTTCCACCAGGTAACTTAGGACAGCACCGGGATGGCCAGGGGAGGAGTTGATGGAACATGGTAGTCCGCTGAGTCATTATTTATTTATTGTTTTATTCTTTGTCATTGTTCAGCATGTTATTAGGGAATGAGTTTCTTTTAATTTCATTGATTCAATTGTTTTAATAAATCTCTGGCTAGAGGCTTGAACATCGTTTTAAGTTAAGTTTGTTGAAAACCCTTCTTAATTTGAATAAAACAATTTTGATTCTTTCTGTTTTTTGCTATAACTGTATTTGAATCATGCATGCTGAGTAAGAACCGGGTCTAGGTTGGTTTTAGGAGTCGGGTTCTTACACATAAAGAACTACTTAACTACTAATCCATCAGAGAACTTGCAACCACAACACCTTCTTAAGAGTCAACGATGAGCACTAGTGACAACACAATCCCAAACTACAGTCCTAACTGACTATTCAAACGAGTTAACAGGAATGACCAACTCTCTGAGATCCATCGAGTGGCTTAGGTTCTAACTGCTTGACTATTAGCTGAACCTGACACCTGATCATCTGAATCAGGTACCACCTTAATAGCTCGGGACGACCTAAGTGCAAACAACTGCACCACCACGACTAGGGAAAAATCCATCCCTTAGAACCCTTTCCAAAAAACCAAGGATAGCCATAGCCTTTACCCAAAACTATCTTCGATGGTGTCAAAGGCACCCAGTCCAATGGCTATGCTAAGCCATGACATAAGCAGCAACACTAAACATGGCAAAACTCAAAACTTTAGACAACCAGATCGACTAGCCTTAACTCTAAACACAACAAGAACTCGACAACAACAAATGACAAGGTTCATTATCCTCCAAACCAACTTTACCGAGGTCCACTCGATGACCACAACGAGACGCTCCACAACAAGTCTCAAGAAGCAAGTAGGCAACAACTAACTTACGCAAAACTTGCCACTAAGGCACCATAAAAATAACACAATTGCACTACTAACCGCTTCCCATCAGACTCCAAACGACAACCAACATAGGGTCTTCTTTCACCTTTACTACCAATCTGCAACCAAGGTGAAACTCCTTGAACAACACCCTTCTTGACTTGAACAGTTAACAACCAACCCCTTGCTCCAACTTCAGGGCTTTAGAAGAACCACACCTTGAGGCTTTTTACCTTGACAACTAAACAAAGCGTAAATGTCCTCAAGTGATGTTAAACCAAATAGGAAACACCTACGACATGCGACGAAGCACAACTTGTCATCTAACCAAACTAGGGTCTCCAACCACGAGCTCAAATCGAAACCCAAACAACTGCTGGGAAACCAAACCAATTCCCCAACCACAACTTAGCTCTTATAACCAAAGAATTACTATTAAAGTCCACAACATTCTCTGTGATCGAGCCTCAAGGGCTGAACTTTCATGAACGAGACACAACCAATAGGCTTCAACATGCAACTGCACTCTCACAAGAAATGGTCAAACATGCCTCATCAACCAACTGGCCACCCAATTAGCACTGGCCACAAGAACAACTAGTCGATCACTAGCACTAGCCACGTAAGCCATAACAAACACGGTCTGGAGATTCGATATGTGGCAAGACTCCCACAGCTCGAGCTAGAATCCTCTTTGACAAACCTCAACTGATTGATATTGTGACCATTCTGGTGGGACACTCAACAAACTACAACACGAGGCACAAGCAAAGCAACCAACGTTCTCCAATAACTACCAAACCAACAACAGGGATAAGAAACCAATTGTGCCTCATACACAACGAGTCGACTATTACAACCAAAAAGGACAATGATCTTACTACATGGAGTTACCAAAGAAGAAAGCAACACTTGCAACAAATTTAACGTACGAAACTCAAGAACCTTATGAAGGTGCAAGGAACGAAAACACTTAAAACAACTGACTAAAAACTTAACAAGGAAAACCTTCCACTCAAGAATTGCTATCTGAGCAAGTAACTACATTTTTCCAACAACTGAACTTCCACGAGGTTCCTAAGAATAGATCTCCTAGCAGTAACCAAGCTACCATGCAGTTTCTGACAATAGATTCCAAAACTCCAACCTAACAACTTGGTATAGGGCTTTCCTTAGCCCAAATCATTGCTAGCAATAACTCAAATGCAACCTTTCAAACTTTTCCTCAATGGGCCACTGCAAAGCTCACTACAAAGACCACTCAAAACAGGCACTACCTCCAACCTGAAAACCAATGACCGAAATCCAACAACTTAAAGTCTTCTAATCCTTTAAATACCAATTACCAAGCTACTTACATCCACCCAAGAACCAACGAGGGCGGCTAAACAACAACTTACTAAAACTAACACCTCCTTGAACTGTCTACCGTTGCTCAATAGCCACAAACATCTACGAACAACGACCCACGATGAAATTGAAACTGGAAATGATACTTCGAAGGGAAAAACTGAACAAATGTTGACATTTGACTCAAACGTGGCTGTCCAATAACCCCTTCCAAATAACGATAAACTAACTCAGTTTCCACAAAAAAAAGTTCTCACACGTTGGCATAACAAGAACTAATCACTCAAGTCTGACTAAGCTACTTAACACGAAACTTATGGGATACCCACACCTTGTCCAAGAACCAACCACTCTTTCTACTAGAATAGCTTGAAGCTAGTTGAGGAAATAACAACAAGGCAATGAGTTCCAACTCCAACACTTGTCCTTAAAGTAAGAAAACTCATAGTCCATAAGCTCTAACTCCAACGAGTGACTACTCACCTAGAGTGACAATACAATGCTTTCATTTTTTTTACAACACCTTATTCACAATGAGTTTTTACTCCGGTCAACATAAGAAGCACGAAAATAACTTAAAACTAAACTAGGTGTAAGGACCCATAATTTCAAACTACAATTCCTACTATATGTTGACCCAAATATGGTTACAAAGCATGCATTTTCAAATTTCAAATTCAAAATTCGGTAATTACTCGTGTTGAGTTAAAATTCCACTAATAAATAATTAAAGAAGCCCTTGGCCAAGGTGTTTACAAAACCGAGTTCAAATAAAAATAAATAATAGTAATGGGGTTGCATGCCCAACAGTTAACAAGTTATTTCAAAATATAATTAACAGGAGTCTTTAATCTAACATGCTATTGAAAGAGGGAATAATAATGGTCCTAACGGACTACTCTAGTAATGCAGCAAGCTCTACCCATGATCACTTCAGTATTTTCCAACTAACCGTCTCGGTGGTGTCTCTAATTACCTATGGAAAGAAAGTAACCACAGAAAGGGTGAGTATAAAAGAATACTCCGTAAGAACTCCCCAACAGGGGTACAATGCACAAAGTAGAACTCAACATGCTAGTACCACATATCTACTCTCGTCTCCACATAACTTTCTAACTGTCCATGAATTTTGTTACATGTCTTTCTCAATCAATCAACTTTACTCTCAACTCAACTTAACTTTTTTACTTGGTTATGAGGTTCGTTGCATGACTCTCTTGTGAGGCCCTCAAGACAGTCACCTAACTTTAACAATAAAATTGGTTTTGAAGCGCATTACTGTAACAGCCCAGGTTTTTGTCACGGTTCTTCAGATATGTTTTTAAGCTATTTCGGGTGTTTCGTTGGACCGTTATTGTAGTTTAGGTCTTGAGGGGCATTTTGGTAATTTTATCCCTAAGGTCAGTTTGCTAATTTAATGAGCTTCTCGTTTTGGTATTTTACTAAGTACAGGGTTGATATTGCAATTTTAGGTTGAGGAAGGCTAGTTTTGCAAGTTTGGAGAGAGCCTTGTTTAAAGAGGAAAATGATTATTTTAATTAAAAAAGGAAAAAAAGTTTAAGATCATTCATTCCTTGTTCAATTGTAAAAGAGAAAGGCCAAAACCCTTCTTCTTTCTCCCCCTCCATCGATCTCTCTTCCTCTCCTTCTCTTCGATCACCGCTGGATGCACCGCACTGAGTAGCCGCACTGATCCGATCCGTGCAACCCTTCACAATCGTAGATCACAGCCCAGCAATCAGCCCTACTTCGCTACATGTACCGCCTCGTCGATGCACACCCAACCGTAGTACCGTGCAGCCTTGCCGTACTCATCGGTGCCGTGCATCCTTCGCCAGCAGTGCCAGCGATCATAACCCCGTGCGCAGACCCAGCCGCTCGCTTTCGCCCACACCCAAGCACAACCATGCACACGCCCCCGACCCGTTCGTAGTGCCAGTGATCATAGTTTCGCACGCATATGCCCACTTCACCCAGCCGAACGCTCACGCCCTTGCTACCGCACAGCCCTGCACGCTTGCGTAGCCTCGTCGACGCCAACAGCCCGTGCCCCTACTGCACGAACGGCTCCGTGCCACACACTTGCGTCAACACAACCAGCCCGCGTCGCCTGCCTTGCTGCCACACCACACACGCTCGCCTACATAGCCGCACGCCTACGCAGTCGTGCCGTGTCCCTGTGGCAGCCGAGGCCTTGTGGTGTCGAACCTCCCGTTTGGGTTTTAGGTAACCTCTGTTCCTTTGTCCCCATTAAATTAGATATCCTGGATTATTATTTTACTATTTATTAGATTAAGTTTAGGTTATGTTTAGCTGGTTCGTGTTGGTTATCTGCAGCTCAAGGAGCATCGTATTATTTGTTCTGTAATTGTTTCAGGTAAGGGTTCCTTGTCGTGGGTTATGTGGACCCTGCGTGAATGTCATTGATTATATGCTTGCTTTGCTATTTTACGAGCATGTGTTAGTGGATAGGTTCTTGTGGTGTTTGGCCTATATTGACTGCATGTGTTGTTTCTAGCATGTCGGAACCTTGTGAGTAATTTTTTAGGTCCTGACATGTAGTACGGATGTAACTTGAGATTGTAGTATCCTATTGAGATTATAGTATCCTGTTAGGGTATCTTGTATGTATGTACGATGACTGTTGATTTACTGTTCTTGATTGTGTGTTACTATTTCCCGAGCATGTTAGTGGATAGGTTCTTACAGGTTTATTGTTGTATAAGCATGTGCTAGTGGATAGGATTGTTGTGACTTGTCTGATAGGACCTGACATGTAGAATGTTGTACCCTAGATTGCACTATTCTGTTTGCAGTGGCTGTTATGTATTTATGACTATTTGTATTCTAAATGTTTATTGTGCAATGTGGTTGATGACCTCTATTAGCTTTAGGGTGTTTTCTTCTTAGCTAGATTATGTTAGGTTGTCATCTTCTAGAGGCTGAGAGTAGACCAACGTATGTGTCCCCACCGGTCGAGTTTATGAGGATAGATTCCTCCCTCCAACAGCCGGGCATGGAGTAGCTACCACTCCAATAGAAGCCTAGTCTGTGGCTTGCTAGAGCGGGGTCCTTTCCTTGGTGAAAGCCTACCTTGGGACGACTTTATCTTCAGGCGGTGGTGTGTACAGGCTGTCATAGTAGGGTGGGCCTTCCATCTACTGTGGATCAGTGAACACCTTTCCAAGTCTTAGGCATATGTACCTGGACCGGCATAGTTTGTGTAGGCCTACATTTATCTAGTTTGCAGCAACATGCGGTGTGCGCGTATGTACATTAGAGGCCGGGAGGAGAGCTCCCTCGGGCTAGTGTATCAGTACACCCTTCCGTTCAGTTTAGAGCCAGACACTTGGTACTCTCCCAAATGTCCAAGATCAGCATAGTGAGCTGATCACCTTAGCCGAGAGTTTGAGACCCTCGAGATTCTGGAGTTATGTTGATAGCTCATTCTGAGATTCACAGTGGATCCCTTAGCCGAGAGTTAGAGCCTCTCGAGGTTTGAGATTTTTGTTGCTAGACATGTTATGAGGTTGCCTGCTTGTTTGTTTGGCTTGCTTGTATGCTAGGATGTTAGATGATGTGACTTGCGTACTATACCCCGGCTGGGGATTCTTACTGAGTGCCTTTGTACTCACCCTTATTTCTGTGGTTTTTCCACCAGGTAACTTGGGATAGCACCGGGACGGCTAAAGGAGGAACTGATGGATCATGGGAGTCCGCTGTCCAGTCTTAGTATGTTTATTATCTTTGTTTAGCATGTAGTCAAGAACGTAGTTCCGTTTTCTTTTACAGTTATGTTTTGAATATGTTTTAATAAATCTCTGGCCAGAGGCTTACTTTTTGGACTACCATTTTGAATGAGGAACTATTTCTGGATTGAACTTCCAGGTTTTATTTATGGTTTAATTTTGAACTATGGATGTTTTAAATTGTATTGGTTTTAAATTCATGCATGCTGAGTAAGAACTATTTTAGGACTGTTTTTAGAGTTGGGTTGTTACAAGAGCAACCCAACCCTATTTTTTTTTTGTTAGGTTGGATTTTCGATTGTGTTAGTCGTCTTTTTTTTTTCTCTCTCTAAGATTCAACTTGTAATCCGTATTATGTAAAGGAAAAAATCAAAGAGAAAATGCAAGATATTACACGTAAAAAATGCATGATAATATACTTAAACTTAAGTTACTTAGTAGTGCATATTCTTTATAAATAGGCTAAAAACCTACCTTAATAATTGATCTCTCTTTTATATATATGTATTATTTGCAGTTAGATTGAACGAACAAAAGATTGATACATGGAAAGACCGACTCAATCCAAAATCTAACCCTAACTTTTGAGTAGTCTGAAAGGTTCAAATTCTCCTTAACCATCATAAAGTGACTCAATTAATCAAAGAGGACCTTAAGGTGCATAAGGTGATGTGTTCAATCTATGGTGGTCACCTACCTAGAAATTAATTTTCTACGAGTTTTCTTGGCATCCAAATACTGTAGGATCATACGATATATCTCGTAACATTAATTGAGATGCGCTAAAACTGGCTCGGATAGTTACAAATATAAAAAAAGGTTTAAAATTGTCCTTTTTTTGGGTACCACCGAATAGAGATGTCCATTTATCTCGTGGGACCGGGTCCCCGCGGGGCGGGGAATCCCCGATTAGGTGGGGAACGGGAGAGCAAAAATCCCCGTTGGCTAAACGGGGCCGGAGACGGGGATTGTATTCCCCGATCCCCGCCCTGTTTATCGTTTTTTTTTATATTTTTTCTTGATTCTACCCCTTTAATTTTCAAATAAATATATATTTGTTGGTGATATTATCTATGCATATGAATAATTTATTTGATGATTAATATTATAGTTGAAACTTATAGATATTTTCTAAAAAAATCTATTTTTTTTGAATTTTTTGTTCAAAAAATATATAAAAAATGAAAAGGAAAAAAAAAATTGAAAAATAATCCCCGCGGGAAACCCGATCCCCGCCGGTGTGGGAATCTCAGCCTCGATCTCCAAGAAAAAAAAATGAAAATTTTTCCAAGGACAGAGATTGAATTTTATGGCAGGGACGGAGAAGCCATTCCCCAACCCCGTCCGGCCCCCGTGAACATCTCTACCCCGAATATAGGGTTGGTCTTGGTTGAGTAATATGAGTTATTTTTGTATTAAAAAAAGAAAATCATCAGCGCGGGAACAAACTTGCTGATTCCCTCCAATTTATCTTCATTCCTCCCCTTCGAGGTTCATTTGGTACATCGGATCACGATTCGCTACGAACAATGCTCAAGCTCACTCTCAAAGATTTTCGAATAATCTCAAAACCCTAGTTCATAAATTCAACTCAGCCGATCTCTGGTAATTAGGTAGGGTTCTTTTGATCTAGAAACCAGTAATTGGGGTTAAATTCATGGAGAGCCCGGCTGAGCAATCGGGAAATGCGACGGAGGGTGGCGCCACTGAGATCGGCAAACGGGAGGTTAGGAGTGTTCGCCGCCGACTGGTACAGTCCACGCTGCTTCCTCACAAGCCTCAAGAACAGGAAGAGATTGGTGGAGATCAAGTGGAGGAAAACAATGGCGGCGAGGAGGAATTATGTGGGAGTCAGGGGGGTCAGGGCAAGAAGAATAGGAAGTTGAAGGGAAAGACAACGCCTCAATCGAGAAGCTCAAAGAAGGTGAATTGGCTTTAATTCGATGAATTTCTAATCTAATTTCATCATGCTTGTTGATAGGCCTTAAAATAGTTGTAGCACGAATAGTTCAGTTAGGCTAAATTACTCCATGATTGAATAGTTCAGTTACGTGATTTGATTTATGTTTTGGTGATTTCAAATTGCACAAATCTTAATTTATGAAATACTTATGTTTTGCATACAGCAGGCGAAGGAGAAGCAAGCATTAAACTTGACGCCAAAGAAAATTTTACATGATGAAGAGGCTACTCAAACGCCATCTACAACAATTCCAGACTTGCGACTGGAGGCAAAAATGATTAGAGAGGTCAGTTTTATAGCTTCTTTTCGTTCTCTCACAATTAAGTTCTTTCCAAGGATCAGCATGGATGGTTCAGTTTTTAGTTCTGATACATGGCTCATGGCTGCTAAGTTTCTGCATACCATTTTCTAACTCGTGGTCTGTTAGTAGTTTATGCTTTCATGATGTACTCTACTGGTAGAGATTTGAGTTTTTTTAGAAATGTTGCCTTGTCATTACAGATGGGAGGTTTAAATTCTCACTATATATATATATATATATATATATATATATATATATTTAATTCAATAATATTTGGATCGAGGGATTCGAACCTAGGTTCTTTTTTTTTAAGTTCAACAACAAATGGGGTGAGGAGTTCGAATCCTTGACCTCTTAGTCACACTTATGCTGGTTGAGCTATTACCCTTGTTGGCCGTAGAGATTTGAGTATATATATATCAGTTCTGGATTTCCCTAGTGAATTTGTAGTTTGAAATGAATTGGTATTGCATTTATCTTTGATCAATGTCGTTACATCAAATATCTACATCTCCAGTCCTAAGCCTTCATTTGTATGATCAGGAAAATTCACGGATGTTTGCAGGAAGGCAAATACATCCCTTTTTCTCATCCCTAAAAGCAGGGAGGAAAAGTCAAGAGGCAACTCAACCAGCAGAGAGAGGGTGCATCGTTGAGAGAAAGGAAAGTGGAACTGATTGTAATCCAATTCATGTCTATGAAAAAACTGGGGTATGGTTTTCTTATCATTGCTTTATTTTATGCACAGCACGCAAAAAATACCAAGGTTTGTCACATACGATCATTTGTGAAGTTTAGTTCACGCAAAGACAAACTTAGATTATCTCAAGTTACTATTTAAATATGTCCCCAAGGGGCGGCCTTAGTGCTAGAAACTTGAGGTTTTCAAGATATGTTTCCTTAGAAATCTCAAGTTCAAAACCCACGAATGAGGTTAATTGTAAAATCTTTTGTTGTGTCTCGGGTTCAAACCTTAGGATGAGGGCAAAGTTTCGATTTTCGGTTACAAAAAAAAGTTACTATCTCAATACATCTGGACGATAGCACTATCTAATATTACATATCTTACACTACCCCACCCACTCCCTTTCATTTCTTCCATTGGTATTCCACTGCCCCTTGATATCCTCCTCAAAATGTTGAAGAGTAGATCTCTTACTCTCCATCCAGAGCAATAATATTGATACTGATAGTACCATGCAGGATGATGAACTATCTCCAGACTGGCAAAACTGGACATTCCTTGACATTGTAAATAATGGACATACATTACAAAACACTTGTTCATCGGTATTTGAAGGCTGTGTTAGGTCTTTAAGTTTAGATGATCTTCCAATTATGTTGCCTGCTTCTGGTGCAATTGAGGAGCCCATGGATCATGACTCCGTCAAGCAGGAATGCTTTAAGGAGTTAACATCAACTGCATACAATGTGGATGCTGACAAGGAAATGATGCTCCGTCTCTTAAGTAATGCAGAAGTGGTATATTTCATCCTTCATTCATGTGTTACGTTCTTTTCTCTACTTTTGGTAGTTGAACCAGTTTCAACTTCACTAGTTGTAACTGCCAGTGCCTAATTTTGAACTTAAATAATTTATTTCTCGTGGATTAGGATGGTAACCTGAACAGAATACGTGGGGTTAGAGACTCTGAAGCAAGACCAATTCTTGAGCATCAAAGTAGATTTCTTCAGGACAGGTTATTACTGTTACGAATGATTTGTTTCTAGAAAACCTTGAGTTTGATTTACCTTTTTTTCCCATCAAACTCTGCCCGTCTTAATCATGGGATCAAATGCTATCAGTTCCATACTTATTGTTTAAACTCCAAAAACTACAATCCTTTTTAATTAGGAATTTAAAGCTCTACAGCTTAGTTTAAACTTTTGTATGTAGTTTTGTGTCAAGTGTTGAATGTTAGTATATTCCACCATCTTTTACCACTATTTTCCTTTTTATTTTTATAGTCAACCATACTTTTCAACTAACCGAGGGAAATAATACTATGCACAACTGTAAACAATAATTTGAAAATGCTGCAGATGTTTATGGATTTAGTGTATGATACTACTAGCTAATGTGTGACCATTTGTTTCATTCTTTTCACGCCATTTTTGGAATGAGATTTAATATATAATTTGGTTAATTCTGCTCATTATGTTGCTGATGTCAGTTTGCAGTACAACCGGCAAGCAAACCTGACGTGAGGTCAATTCATAATTTATGAGGGAATTCATAGTTCTATACCTCCATAGTTTTATTATGTGTGGATTATATCTTTGTTGTCCAATTAATGCATCATACATCCTTATGAATGGCTCCTTGGATTTCTAAATGTTTTCAACATTTTTGTGGTAGTTCTGGGTTACTTTGGTGTCTAGGGAGATGATTAATTGATTATGCTTTTCTCAAAACATATATGCTTAATTTCCTGCTTGCTTTTTCTTTATTACTTGATTGTGCAATTTAAATAAATAGTTCTGCATTATTAGACTGCAGTCCTACTACGTTCGTTGTCAAAGCGGTCCTAAAAATTGTTTATGGACATACAAGTATCGGCCGAAGATGGCCATGGAGGTTGGCTGCCAAATCTATATTAGCAACAGCTATCTCACTTTTGTTTTTTCTCCATTATCCCTTTTCTGACACATTTTTTGCAGGTATGTGGTAATCTTGAATCAGTCAAGTTTTTGAGTGAGTGGCTGCATCTCTGGTATGAAAGAAATTCCCAGAACAACAAAGATTTTGCTGGTGGGAATACATTCCAGGAGAAAGATGACAATAGTAACTGTTCTCAGAGTGATTCTGACAATGAAAATTCAGATGGAGATGATAGCCTGAAGAATGTACTCCTTGTCACAGGATCATCTGGGGTACGCAGAAACTTAATTTTTTTTTTTTTTTTTGAAAAGTGCAGAAACTCGTTATTATACCCGATCTGTGTTCACATTTGTTTGGATTTTGTAATTTTCATTGAAACAAAGTAAATTCTTGTCTAGAAAGTTGCTTCTATTTAGTCTCGTTAGCATCTTAAAAGTTAGTTCTCTGCAAGTCTTCTGAATATTTTCAACTTTTATGGTGTTGGATGGCCATGAAAGCAACTGCAAGTTTAGTTTGAGGTGCAACTGTGCCATATTTCTAATGTAATTAGCTTTTAGTTCTTGCAAATCATCATATTGGAATAGCATCTCCAGTTGAATATCAAATGCTTGTTTTCTTTTTTGGATATGAAATAATTTCATTAGATTATGAAATTACATAGGGGGTAGAAAGCCAGTTACAAAATGGATCTCCAATTGTTCATAAGAATATCATAGCTATAATCATGGAAGGTAGGAGATGTTTGCACCAAGAGATCACTACAGTAGTTAGGTTCTCTATAAAGCTATAATATGAAGAAGCCTTGTTTTGGAAGGTGCGGTTGTTCCTTTCCCTCCATATATTTCAACCAAATGCCCTTATGAAGTTCTCCCACATAATCTTTCTTCTTTTTGAAGGGGTGCCCCAGAAGAGTATAGTGTAGAAGACTGTATCTCTAGGAAGGACCACACTCCAAGAGAAGCATTCCTTCATATATTCCTAAAAACGAGTTGCAAAAGTACAAGTAATTAGCAAATGGCGTTGGATTTCAGATGATCTTTTGCATGGCACACACCAATAAGGTGAAAGATGCATTTTAGGAAGCCTTTTTTTTTCAATGACCTGGGAACTTGTAGTTTTGCTCTTCTCGAGGGTACCACTAGTCCGTCCCTAGACAGTGACACTAGGATACATCGTAGGATCTGAAGCAAATTGGGGTCTCCTGGAAAATTAATTCCAACATTCGCCTCGAACTTGGGACCTTGAGGAGAGCATACTCCTAAAACCCAGGCGCTCAACCACTGCTCTGCCTCTAGGGTAGACATTTTAGAAAGCCTTCTTCGTAGCAGTTGACTTGTGTTAAAGGCCCTTTTAAGTAGTTCCCAAAGGAAAAACTTAACCTTCTTAAGGAATTTGCATCTCCATATCGCCGAATATATATTTGAACTTTGTTGTTCAGTGAGTGAGACGAGACCACATAAATCAGAAACAAGGGACTGCATGGAAAAATGACCATGTGATTCCTTATTCCAAATGCAAAGATCTTCCCCTGTAGTTAGGTGGATATCATTCAAGGAATTGGTTAAGGAACTGACTTCAATGATTTCTTCTTCCTTCAGATTCCTCAAGTAGAAGTTCCAAGTGCTACATTCCTCCACCCATGCTTCCTTCACTGTCAAGTCTTTCTTTGTTGATAATACATATGTGAGAGGGAACTGATGGGAAAGAGGGGATTCATTCATTCAAGTATCCGTCCAGAATAAGGTTATTGCCCTATCTTTGATCTTGTGAGACATTCTATCGTGGATCAGTGATGCATAGGCAGAAATAGACTTCCAAGGGCCTTTAGTTGACGCTAATTTAATGTTTCATTTGTTCTATGCAATACATGTTATTTGAAGAAAAATGGTTGGGATATGTTAATGCTAAAGTTGAGAGAATCAATGTGTCTCATTCTATTCATTAGAGGAGTATTTATATACAAATATACAAGGTTGCCCTAGCTGTGTACATGTGAAAAGACGATAAAGGGAACTATAATTAAAACCAGAATACAATCATCTAATATTAAACTCTAACACTCCCCTTCAAGTTGAGCATATATGTTAATCATGGCCAATTGTTTGAGAGATAATCTATCTGCACTCCATTCAATGCTTTTGTGAAAATATCGCTTAACTGTTCTCCAGTCTTCACGTATCCGGTGGAAACCACGCCTTGTTGTATCTTTTCTCGTTTAAAATGACAATCTACCTCAATGTGTTTTAGTTCGCTCATGAAAAACTGGATTAGATGTAATATGAATGGTCGCTTGGTTATCGCACCATAACTTTGTCGGTGTCGCACCAAATCCCAACTCAACTAGGAGTTAGCGTAATCAAACTAATTCACACACAGACTGTGCCATTGCTCTATATTCTGATTCACCGCTCGAATATGACACTACGTTCTGTTTCTTACTCTTCCAACAAACTAAATTGCCGCCCACAAACACACAATACCCTGAGGTTGATCTTCAATCTTCTTTAGACCCTGCCCAATAAGCATTTGAGAAACCTTCAATGTTATTATGACCATTATCTTTATATAGTAAACCCCGACCAGGAGAAGCCTTCAGATAGCCCAAATCTGCTCTAATGCAGCCTAATGGTCAATTGTGGGGCACGACATATATTGGCTCACAACACTCACTGAATATGCTATATCTGCTCTAGCACAGTAAGGTAATTCAATTTTCCTACTAATCTTCTGCATCTTTCTAGATCTTCTAACAATTCTCCTTCTTTCATGAGCTGTGAATTGAGCATCATTGGGGTACTAAGGCTTAGCCCCTAACTTTCCTGTTTCAGTCAACAAATCAAGTACATATTTTCTCTGTGATAACAAAATTACTTTCTTGCTTCTTATAACCTCAATCCCTAGAAAATATTTCAGCATACCTAAGTCTTTCGTATGAAATTGACTATTAAGAAAGGTCTTAAGTGATTGAATACCCACTGCATCATCACCTGTAATCACAATGTCATCAACATACGCAATCAACAAAATGACCCCATTCTCAGAAGTCAGACCGTTTAAAGAAGATAGAGTGATCTGACTTGCTTTTCTTCATCCCAAACTCTTTAATCACTTGACTGAATTTGCCAAACCAAGCTCGTGGGCTCTATTTTAATCCATACAAAGATTTTCGGAGGCGACATACTTTACCATTCTCCCCTTGAGCAACAAACCTAGGTGGTTGCTCTATATACACTCTTCTTGCAAATCACCATGAAGAAAGGCATTTTTTATATCAAGCTGATGTAAGGGCCAATGGTAAATAGATGTTAACGAGATAAATAACCTTACCAATGTCATCTTCGCAACAGGAGAAAACGTATGCTCATAATCAACTCCATATGTATGTGCATAACTCTTGGCAACAAGGTGGGCTTTCAACCAAGCTATAGACCCATCAAGATTCACTTTAATCGTAAACACCCATTTACAACCAACAGACTTCTTCCTATAGGAAGAGAAACTAAATCCCAAGTATTATTGCATTTAAAGCAGTCATCTCCTCTACCATTGCTGAACACCAACTGGGGTGAGACAAGGCTTCACGAACCGTTTTAGGGAGAGATACAGACTCTAGAGAAGCAATAAAGGAACACGTCGATGATGACAAATGATTATATGAAACAAAAGATAAGATAGGGTGAGCACACTGACGTTTACTTTTACGAAGAGAAATAAGAAGATCATCGCTTGGTCTTGGATCTACTGTCGAAGAGACCTCTGGTAGTGGACGTGAATCTGGAATGGATGGGACGGTAGTGTGTTGCCTTCGAGTATAAACATGAGTTATAGGTGGGTGAACAGAGGTAGGAACAGATAAAACTGGATTAGTAGGGAGCTCATTAGAGGTCACAACTCTATAGATAAGCAAATTGTCATCATCCTCTTGACTCCCCTTGACTCGTACTCGGTTGAGAAGAAAAGAATGACAAATGTTCGAAGAAGGTGACATCAGGAGAGACATAATATTTATCAAGATTGGGACAATAACACCGATACCCTTTCTAGACTCGAGAATACCCAAGGAAAACGCATTTTAGAGATTTTGGATCAAGTATACTTAGGTTGGGACGAACATCCCGAACATAACATGTGCACCCAAGTATTTTCGGTATAACAAGGATCTTTGTTGAGGACGCAAAACACTAAACGGCATTTCACCTTTAAGGACAGAAGATGGCAACTGATTTATGAGAAAACATGTCGTCGACACAGCATCGACCCAGAACGGTTTAGGAACACGCATTTGAAACAGTAAGGCCCTAGCTGTTTCAAGGAGATGACGATTCTTACACTCTACTACTCCATGTTGGGATGGAGTATCAACACACGAAGACTGATGAAGAATGCCATGTGAATCAAGATGAGATCCGTGAGCACGAGAAAAATATTCTTTAGCATCATCACTACGTAAGATTTTAAGCAAACCACCAAATTGTGTTCGAATCTCAACATAAAAATTACAAAAATGAGAAAATAATTTAGAACGATTTTTCATTAAAAATAACCACATTACACGAGAATAGTCATCAACAAAGGTGACAAAATACCGAAAACCTAACTTGGACTCTATAGGACAAGGACCCCAAACATCGGAATGCACTAATTCAAAGGGAGCACTAGCTCGCTTGTTGACTCGAGGGTACAAACTCAAACGATGAAACTTAGCAATCTAAAGAAGATAAATGTTGAACTTGAGGGCATAGACTCTTCAATGCAGAGATAGATGGATGACCCAGTCGACAATGTTCTTCAAAATGAGAAGGCACACCACGTGGTGGCGGTTGCGGTCGACTATGAAGCACGGACACAGACACAGGACACGGGACACAGATACAGACACGACATGACACGTCGATATGCCATTTTCTAAAAAACTAGGATACGGATACGTTGAGGATACGCTAATTTTTGTTTTTCTTTTACCTTTTTATTATAGTTAACTAGAATATTAATTATTTTGGATTTGAACTTTTAACATTTGAGCTTAAAGACTACCATGTTTACAAGATGTGTTCAAGGTGTGTCCAAAGTGTGTCTGAGGTGTCTGGTTATTAAAAAAATAATAAAAAAATAAAGACACGTAAAATGGTGTGTCAGACACGTATCCGAGAAGTATCCAGAAGAATACGTGTCCGATACGTATCTGACATAGATTCTTTCCCTGTTTTGAAGTGCTTGTGCTTCATAGGCGGTCGGTACAGGTGGCTCAAAAATGTAAAGATCTCCAGATTCATGCCTTTAACAATAGTCCGCTTCGCCATAAGATCCTAAAACAAACAAGAGCCAGGAAAGAAGGACACAAAACAATGAAGATCACGAGTGAGTTTACTAATAGAAATCAAATTAAATGAGAATTGTGGCAAATTTAAAATAGAGGTCAGGGAGATTGAGTCGGTAAGATTAACGATGCCTGAACCTAAAACTTGACTAGTGGTTCCATCAGTTATAGTAACTGTAGGTGAAGATTTGGACGATAAATTTTTTGAGAATGACTGGGATTACTTGTCATGTGGTCTGTCTAGAGTCAATGACCCATTTTGTGATGGAGGAAAGAAGACATTTAGATGTGTTACCCGTCTCGGTGATGACCCTAATGGGGGTAGACGATGCTGTCAATGACTCTTGATACTGCTGAAATTTAGCAAACTATTCTGCAGAAATCATAATAGACTTTCTTGAATCTCCAATAGTAGAAACAATATTTGCAACTGGAGCTCTTGGACCCCTATTCAATAACTTCTGACACTCTCGTCTCGTATGATCAGGCTTGTGATAGTAATAACAAACCATATTCGAATTCGACTGTTGAGTACTGGAATATCCAGAAGAGTTGTTTGTTCCAGCCCCGTTGGCCCCATTGTTCGATCCAACTCCCTTATTGCTCCTAGAATCATTGGTCTGCCTAACCAAGGCACTGTTAGAGTCAGATGACAAAACGACTCGTGGCTTCTCTGTACAAAGAATATGAGTATAAGCCCCTTCCAATGATGAAACATCAGAACTTGAGAGAACTTGATTTCTGGCCATGTCATAATTTGAGGAAAGACCAACTAAGAAACTCATCATAAACATATGTTCTCGTTGAGCCAACTGCATATAGGATCAATACTAATGGGTATCAAAGTATTAAATTCCGTACATGTTTTCTTCACTTCCGTGAAGTAAGTAGTAAGCGATTTCTTACCTTAATTAGGTTGGAACAAGGTCTTGCATACGTCAAACACTATTAATATTCCTTTTTTTTTTAATACAGAAACTCCAGATACTCGAGGATCTCCTTGACCGAGTCATAATGATTAACCAACTCAACAATGTCGCTTTCAATCGAGTTCTTGATTTGAAGGAACATTCTTGAGTCGTCTCGTAACCAAGATTCCTTACTATCACTTGTTGGTGGCGACTCTGTCATGTGATTGTCCATCTCTATACTTCAAATATAATGACCAATATTCGATCGCCATGCATAAGAATTGGACCCATTCAACTTGTGTTCAGTAATTTTTGACACAATCGGAACCATCTCTGTCACAACTGTCAACTGCTTGTTAGCCATAAACTTCATAAACACAAAAAAATCAGCAACTAAATGATACTAACCAAGCCGATTATTATTAGTATTTATTTAGTTATTATTATTGATTTGTTGCCTTATTTGTATTTACCATATATGGAATCGCCAAATATGGAATATTAGTCATTAGGGTTAGTATTAGGCTTATTATAAATAGGAGGTGTTAGGTTATGATTAGGGGATGACTTATCAATTGAATTGTTTTGTGTAAACGTTGGGCTCTACGGGAGATTCTCTCGAGAGATTTTATTAATTAAATTGATAGATCCTATCAATTTGGTATCAGAGCCGTTTGTCGATCCGGGAATGGTTTCGACTAAGATGGAAACGAGAATGCAAGAATGCGAAGAAAATTCAGCCGAATTGTTGAAGAAACAGCAGGAAATAGAAGCGAAGTTAGACATGATCGAGGAGCAATTAGGTCAAATGATCGATTCGAAATTCAACTCCATGCATAAAGACATTATGTCCTTGTTGGGGTGATCTACAGTACACCCAGTTACTGAAACGAACAATTTGGACAAGGGAAAAGGGGTCAGAAGCGAGTGCAGGCGCGGCTAGTGTGACGGCTGGTGCAGCGGCAGTGGGTGCTGTAGCAAGTGCGAGCGGCGCGGGCGACGCGGTCTGGGGCTGCACGTGCGCCGGCACAGATTGGGTCGAGGGAGGTGCGGGCGGCGCAGGCATGAGTGCGGGCTGAGTCGCGGGCGGCTGGTCGGGCGCAGGCGCAAGCACAGCTGTGGCGCGAGCACGGAACCAGGGTGTCGGCGGAGGCTGGGGTGCGCGTGGGTAGACCTGACCGGGTAGGGCTGACCTGACCGAACCGATTCAGGTTAGCTAGATGGGATCGAGGGGATTGGTGGACTGAATCGTTCGATGTGGGAAATTTTTTGGAGCTAGAATTCAATCAACGTGGTGACTATAGGTTTGATCTGAGGGGCAACGGGTTACTGGAGGAAAGGAGAGTCAACGGTTATCATCGGCCGTTAGCGCATGATGGTGGGAACAATCGGGGCCGAGATTGGGGTGATGGAAGGAGGGTGCGCGACGGTTACAACAGACCGTTAGCGTATGACGGTTGGAACGATCATTGTTGGGGCAATAATATTCGAAATACGGGTCGAGAATTTGGGTGGGGAGGAGAAGAGATGTTTAAACGACAGAGAGCAACGGGAAGGGAGGGACCAGTGTGTGTAAGCTATTGAGGAAGTTGGAGATGCAGATTTTCATAGGTCTTGCCGATGAAAACCCAGTGGGGTGGTTAAGCTGGGTTGAGCGGTACTTTCTGGTGAATAAATTGACCGAATATGAAGGAGTGGATGCAGCGGGGTTGTGCTTGGAAGGGGAGGCATTAGAATGGCTTCAGTATGAGGACTGGGCCCCCTTTCATTCCTGGAACGAATTCAAGGACTTGTTATTAGAGTTTTTCCAACTGACATAAAAAGCGAACAAGTACGCCAATTTTATGAGTTTAAAGCAGGTAGGCACAGTGAAAGAGTATCGTTGGTTGTTCGAACGCTATGCTAAGGGAATCCGCGATATAAGTGCGAGCGCGTTAGAGGGAAAATGGGAAAGTGGCTTGAAGGAGGAAATATAGAGCATAATGAGGAAACTACGACCAGTGGGTATTGAGGAGAAAATGTTTATGGCTCAGGTGATTGAGGATGATTTCGCTTTTCAGGCTGCCAAGAGCAAGGGATGTAGTTCTGCACTGGTTAAGTCTAAAGTAGAGACGACAATTTCGAGATCTGGCAATCCAGGAAGTTCTTCCATGACCACCAAGACAACAACCATTACCCCCGACGCCTTTTAAAAGGCTCACTAACAGTGAGATTCGAGTACGAAAGGGCAAGGGGTTATGCTTTTGTTGTGATGAACGGTTTGTGCCGGGGCATCGTTGTCAGAAGACGGAGCTCCAGGCCTTGCAGGTGTTGGTCGTGCGAGATGAGAATGACTCCTAGGATGCTGGTGTGACAGATTTTTCCCTAGAGGACGGAATGGCTGGAGATGGCTTCGGAGATGGAACACCTTGAGGACAAGGTGGCTCTTTGGGGGAGAAGTATTGATACGAGCCAAGCCGATTATTATTAGTATTTATTTAGTTATTATTATTGATTTGTTGCCTTATTTGTATTTACCATTTATGGAATCGCCAAATATGGAATATTAGTCATTAGGGTTAGTATTAGGTTAATTATAAATAGGAGGTGTTAGGTTATGATTAGGGGATAAACTTATCAATAGAATTGTTTTGTGTAAACGTTGGGCTCTACGGGAGATTCTCTCGAGAGATTTTATTAATTAAATTGATAGATCCTATCACTAAACAACAAAAATAAGATCTGAATCACCCAACAAAACTGCAAAGAAAAGTCTCCAAAGTCACCCAGAAGTCACCAAAATGCCTGGAAGTCAATAAATCCTTGTAACACTCTCAATCAAGCAACAAAACATCTAAATAATAAGAGAAAACATATCTGAAAAGAAACTGCCAGAAAAACCTCTTAGAACAAACCCGAATAACCAACGATTGCTTGGAACACCCAACTTCGAGCATTGAAACACCACAAAAAGTATACCACTAGAAAGAGGAGGGAACAACGAGAAAAGCTAAAAAAAAAATCTTCAGAAAAAACCCACTCACGTGCCCACATGCTCCTTCGCAAGATTTGGGTGTCAAAAACTTGTTTAAGAGAGTGAGGCTCACTCGTGGCTCCATTCACGATGAAAATTTACATACTTTTAGATCGGCTAATGGGCTTTCTAATGGTGTAGGAGGTGAGAAAAAATGACGAAAAAATTCCTGAAAAATAGGCTCTGACTAATTCTGACGCAAACTGACAGATTCTGACAACATTTCGGGTACCTTGACAGTGGCGGTTGTATGTCTTGCCTCCAAACCCGAGACTCTCTCAACCCTAACTCAACAAGAAATCCTAAGGCTCTAATACCATGTTAACGCTAAAGTTGAGAGAATCAATGTGTCTCATTTTATTTATTACAGGAGTATTTATATACAAATATATTAGGTTGGCCTAGTTGTGTACATGTGAAAAGACGATAAAGGGCACTATAATTAAAACAATAATAAAATCATCTAATATTAAACTCTAACAGGAAGAAAAAACTAATTTTATATGAATTTACAGGGTGTTTTGTACTACATTCCATTTTTTCTTTTGGTTAAGAAACAATTACATTGATGTATGAAATTACAAAAGAAAGGGGAAGAATCCCGAGGGAGAGATTACAAAAGACCACTCCAATTAGAAAGGAAGGCAGAGTAGTTGTAGTGGTGAAAGAGAGGGGGATTGTTTGCACCATGTAATGGCCAAAGATACAATATTATCAAATATAGCAATATAAGTACTCTCCTTTTCTTGAAAAAGACGCCAATTCCTTTCGTTCCATATGCACCCAAAAGTATCCCCGAGTGTGATTCTCCCAAAGAAGCTTCTTTTCTTTATTGAATGGAAGTCTGGTTAGTGTGAGAATAAGATCTTTGGTACATTCCAATTTATTTTCTCAAAATGTCTTTCCTTTTCAATTTCGTATTCTGTAAATATATTAGGAAACAAGATTTAATAGGAGTTAAATGATTACTCTGTTCCATTGGCATGAATTTTGAGAAGACCATAATTACAAAAAGTCTTATGCAAGGCACCCCAAAAGGAGTAAACAACAGTACAATTCTCTAATATGTTCTTTTCTTCTCATTCTTTTCTTCACTTGTCTTTTCTCTTACCAACCCATAATTTCTGCATACATTTTTATATTTGGTTTTCTAACCTCTTAAAAAAATGGCTACTTAAACTTGGTTGGATATCAGTTATGTCAAGATAAAGATAACCCTAAATTTGCCTTCAACTCTGTTTATGGTGCATGCCTTTGATCTATGTATAATTGGTTAAACTACTTAAGGTGTTTCTTAAAACTGTTTAAGTCTTCCAGATGTTTGGGCAAAAAGTAAGGGAGAAAAAAAAGAAAAAGGGAAATTAGAGATGCAAATAGTCAAGATATTAAATAGAAAATACTCAGCAATTGGAGGATAAAAATAGTTAAGAGGTGCACATCACAATGGGATGTAAAAACGTTGCGGATTTCTTTGATTTTCAAGTTGGTCTAGTCTATATTGGCTTTTCTCGCTAGCCTCTTTTATTCCACTTTTAATGTTAATATTCAGTTACCTGCGGGGAATTTATTCATCTCTGTTGAAAGTTGCAAATTGTGAATGTGGGAATTGGTTTTCTTTGCTGTTTATGGTTTTTCTCTTTGGCCAAATTTTTTTGTACATGTTTGCAGAGTGGGAAATCTGCAGCAATTTATGCTTGTGCAGAAGAGCATGGTTTCTGGGTTTTGGAGGTAATGCTAACTTTGCATTTTCCACATTAGTCTATTTCTCCTGTTTTGTGTCGATGGTTGCTTAATTTAATTTTTTAGCCGGATGTTCTCAATTCTACTGCACCCTTAGATCGACGGAGCTTAATAATTTGTGTATAAGAATGATATACATTTACGGAGTAATGAAATAGAAAAGGAAGTAACCCAAAAATAAGAAGAGAATAAAGACCAAAGGGGGAACTTCCTCTCTATTGTATTTCATTGGCATTTGGCTTGATGATCAAACAACTATCAAAGCTATCAATTTATGGGGGAGAGCCTAACACATACAAACAAAAGAGATTGACATGAATAGTCGATCATAAATGAAGATGATTAGGTGTACAAGGCAAATTTTCTACTTAACCACCGTAAATCATAAATGAAAGAGTACAACTAGATATTTGTTCTAACATCCACCCACAAACGAGGTCATTTTTGCAATAGATTCCATCCACAGACTTAGAGATGAACTTGCAGTGGTTGATCCTTAATTTTTTTTTTTTTTTTGTAACTTCGTTACTTTTGTCATTGCTTTTATGGATGGAAAGAAATCAAGTGACTTCAATTTTCAATGAAAAAAATGTCCCAAGTGCTCTTTTGTTTAACTCTGATGGAAGCTCTTTTGTTTAACTCCAAACTCAAGCTCTATCCCCAGCCTCTATGTAGTAACTCCTTTTCCTACTGATGGTTTACAAATATAAATATCATTTCTTATTAAAAAAACCCTAAAATTGACCGTGTCTAATATATTGTCCAGTTCAGTGCATCTGCCATTCGATCGGGAGCTGTTCTCAAGCAGATAACTGGAGAAGTTTTACATTCTCATCAGCTAAAATGGTCCGTTTTACCTCAATTTTGGCTTTGATTTCTACATGTTATTATTTCTTTTTTAAACTCAATATGTTGCTTGTTCTGCCTGTTTTTTTATTACTTTTTTTTTCTTTTTTAAAATTTCAATGTCTGGTGCATATTTATTGTTGATTTCTCCTACAAAAATGATCATCAAATTATTCTTGGATGTCCATTTTGATATTGCTGAGCCAAATATATAATCAGCTCTCTGTCAAATTCTTCTTTTGCTGGCCTTAAATCTTTTTCAGAATGATTGAAAAGATGGTTACCTTACAGGTCAGTAAAAAATTCCCAGGGGTCTAGGAACAATTTTATTGAGAAATGTCCTTCCTCTCTTAAAGAGAATACATCAGCCAAATATTTTGCGAATGAGGTGATTGAAGTCATCTCTTTACCAGATGACGATTCTAAAGATAGCATTAAAGGTGGTCGAGAAACTGAATACATCGCATGTGAAAGCACCAGCAGCCAATGTCAAGCTAAGCCTTTAATTCTTGTGGAAGACGTGGATATCATTTTTCTTGAGGATCGTGGTTTTATTTCTGCAATTCAAGAGATTGCTGACACAGGAAAGGGACCCATAATTTTGACCTGCAATAGTAAGAGTGCTTACTCGTGGAATTAATTTCACTTCATAGGAATTTTACGGTGTACTGTGAAAAATTTACTCTGGTTTTTATCCTTGAACTATAGGTAGCGATCCTGTTCTTCCTGATAATTTGGACAGGCTCCAGGTCGCTTTTATACAACCTTCATTAACGGAACTACTCAGCCATTTATATATGGTGTGTGCTTCTGGCTCATCTACTAATGGCATAACTTGAATTTCCATTCAATTGATTCATTATTGCTTCCCTTTCAGATTTGTGCTTCTGAAGGAGTCAACATCCAACCATGCTTACTTGAGCATATTATTCATTGTTATCACAAAGATATACGGAAAACCATTATGCATCTTCAGTTCTGGTGCCAGGGTAAAGAATTTAGAGGTCAGTCATGCTTTCCAAATACAAATATGATTGTCATCCTTAAATCTACCTTTTCTTTGACTGTATTTTCCTTGCATCATATTTTGCTGTCTATACGACTACGAGCACTTTTTTATTTCATAATCAAAAGCTACTCACTTGTTGTCCAGTGTTGTGAAGGATTCTTCCATCCTGGAAGCTTACCTTGACAATAATTTAGCCTGTCATGTAATATGTGCTTGTGTGCAGTAAGACCACATATCTGTTCTGATTGTGATTGTGATTGTTATTATTATTCTTATTCTTTTTATAGGAAAAAAAAATTCATTGATATGTGTAAGTAAAGGTTACAAAATGCTATCGATATCCATTACAAAAGACATTGATAAGGAGGAAGACTGAGCCCAAAAAATTGCCTAATAACTAATAAGTGATGTTTTTAAAAGCTTTTAAGTTTTCAAGGGTTTTAAGCGGGACCTCGGAGGTATTTAGACATAAGTTGATACATACAATTTCATTACTTTAATGAATTATTTTTGCCTTATATTGCTTTTATATTGGAATCATCTTCTCTCATATTTATGATCTATTCACTCTGATTAATTAGTGGAAAAGTTTCTTGTAACTAGTGTCGATAGGGCTTTGGTACTTTTTCATACATCAATGAAATTTTTTTGTTTCCCACAGAAAGAAATAATAAAATTATAAAAATGGATGAAAAGAGAAGTTGATACATACAATAGCCATAAATTTAATGGTTTATAGAGAGGGTTAGGGTAGGGTTTAGGCATCCAATTATTGAGTGATTATCTTGAAGGGCTCAGAGAGAGTATTCTCTTGAGAGGGGAGGTTCCTGTAAAACAATATTGAGACTGAATAGTTGTTCTACTTATTATTCATGGAGGCAATGCCTTTATATAGAATATACAGC
>JBBMKA010000022.1:6774989-6785640 GCA_037833695.1 Sechiopsis laciniata | reverse complement strand
ACTACCTCAGGTTTTTTGTCATCTGGCCAGAAGAGAGACTCGAGCCTCAGAGCAGTATACAATCCTCCAAATCCTCCACCTAGAATACACACTCTTGGCTTCTGTGAACGCAAGATTAGATTATAATGGAGCACCTTGGCATGATCCACTTTGACATTCAAATTAAGAAGTTTCAATAAAGCACAAAAAGATACTACACATTAACTTTTGAAAATAAACCTAAATGAAACAATACCATAGATGCACATTTCAGATACAAAAACGTTGGAAGTAATGAATGACTATCCTCCTGCATACTATTCTGTCATTTGTTCTCCAGTAAATATGTTCCAATTTCAAGTGTATACCTTAGTCTTTGGTTTTATGTGTACATATATAAAGACTTTGGTTAACAATAGCAAGGCATTGACCTAATTCTTTCACCTGAGCATGTACATCATTCGCATCTCCCTTCTCTTCTTTTGTATTAAACCTTGATTCCTTATCAGAAAATCAGGCAACGTGTAACACACAACAAATTTTAAAGCTACAACAGGATCTTCTAAACCTGCCACCAAACTGCTAACCTCCCCAATCTCCAAAACTCGTCTCTTTGATAAATAAAAATTTAACCCTACTCTGTTCTTCTCTTCTTAATCTCAAACTCTTGAAGTAAAATTTGTAGAGCATGATTGCTTCAATGAAAGAACCTGCTCCAAAATGTGATTATAGTTTATTATTATTTTTACTGGGTATAGCCAGGGCAACCACGCCCGTCCCTATGCTAGGCACCTGGAGACATTGAAGGAATGAGACACGGGAGATTTAGAGAAAATAAAAAATGAATCTAACCTGATGTCCTAATTTACTGAAGTGACTAGAATCAAGAAATCCAGCCCCTTCACAATTGTGGTGAAGTATAACACCATTGATGAGTTAGATTCTGGTGGCAGAGACCAACTAGACATGGCAATGATCAGTCCTGAAGCAGTAGGTCTAGCATAGTTCTGATTATATAACAAAGGCTGACTCAGTATAAACTCCAAAAACTAATTATGAACACATTAATCTACGACGAGCAAGAAAGTTATGACATTGCACTGACAACTATGGATTGTGCTTGACTATTAACAGCGGTTTGAACTCTTTGCAGCTACTTTATGGGAAATGAATGTACTAATGGGGTACTTCATGAGTGTAATGAAGAAGGAAGCTGAGTTTAAGTTAGCTCCAAATAGAAAAAACTAACCTAACTCCTTTTACCTATGCCCAGCACCAGACAAGTCCCCCTTTCCCTTACAAAGTAATGGAATCCTTTTCTTTCTTTCTTTTTTTTGTATGAAAACTTATTTAATAAGGAAGGAATAAATAGATGCACAAATTACACGAACCGTACTGTGCATTGTATCCCTATGGTGGAAACTTGATGGGTCAAAACTACTTCAGGAATCTTGGAAGGCATTGTTGGTGAATATCCTTTCTTTTCTTGTTTGTTGATTTCTTAGATGGGGAATGGAGCTACTACATTTTTCTAGGAAGATAGATGGGTGGGGATAGTCCCCTTTGTCTAGGTTTTCCCACTTTGTACCATTTATCATTGGTGAACGAGGTGTTATCTCTCACGAAGCTTAGTCCATCCCCTCGCCTAGGTTTTAAACGTTCTTTAACTGATAGGGAGACGTCAGAGGTCAAAGACCTTTTTGTTTTGTTTGGGAATATTAGAGTGTGCCTAGAAGAAGGAATGTCTGATCTTGGTGTCCCATTCCTTCCGAAGGCTTCTCTTGTTAGGATAAAATTCTTTAGCAGGCACGGTTTCTTTTTTATAAAAGACCCAAACTTTTATTGAGAATTAAATGAAAGGGAACACACATACAACAAGGGGCAAACCAAAAAACAAAAAAACAAAGCCCACAAAAAATGGGAAAACCTTATAAAAATGATATCCAATAATGGCTAAAGAATATTACAAAAAAGCCTGGAAACCAAAATCCAAAGAGAAACGTAGAATTTAATGGGCCGAGACCACACATTTGGCCAAGATGTTTCAACATCTCTCAAAATTCTATTGTTTCTAACCCCTAAAGCCCCCATAGAATGGCACACACCGATCTGCCATAAGAGAGCCCCTTTCTCATGAACAGTAATGGAAGACACCAACTCCAACAACATGTCTCTATGATCTCTGTTTAGCTAACAAAAGCCCAAACTCGACAAAGAACTAGTTTAAAACCTCAACGGCAAACTTGCAATGCCTTAATAGGTGATCAAGGTCTTTGTCTCCTTTTCTGCACAAAATGCAACACGTTGGCCTCATGAACGAAGCACTTTCCACTTGACACAATCTATGGTGTTAATCATGCCAAACGAAAAACATAAAATTTGTTTGAATTTCAACCTTCAATAAGGTAGGAAAGATTAGAACCTCTCCGAAAGAAAGGGAATGGGTCATCAAAACACTAAAGAAAGAACAACAAGAGAAGCCCTTAAACGAGCTAGGGATTCAACAACGAACATCTAGACGATAAGGGACACAAGTAAAGTCACCCACCATAGCCATGCAATCAATAAAATTAGAAGCTCCCCGTTTAGTAAGTGGGTGACTGAAACCTAAATTCAAAGAAAAATCTCCGAATAGGCTAAGAACATTCATGACTATACAAATTTTTCATACTTTCCCAATAGAACATATCTCTCCCCTTACCCCAATAAATGAAAAAAAAAAAAAAAAAAAAAAAAAGAAAGAAAAAAGAAGAGCTAGAGAAGAAAGAGAAATCCTCAATAATGCCTTCTTAAGAATTTCTAGAAATGTCGTGGCCCTCACTAACCACCAGTTAGGCAAGTTTTACATGGAAGGATAAATACTATGGATAAAGAGACACAAAAGATGCCCACTCTGATAGGGCCATGTTGTTGCATTCTTTGGGCAAGGGATGCTGAGGACCTAGAGATCACGTTTTATGGTAGTGTCAAACTGCTCTGTTGGTTTGAAAGAAACTATTTTAATATTTTGATATTTCCTTAGCTACACCACGAGATTTTAAGGGGATGGTTATTGAAAGTTTACACCATCCTTTTTTAGAGAAGGAAAATATTTTGTGGCAGGCTAGGGCCTGTGCTCCATTGTGTGGTGGGATATTTGAGGGAGAGAAACAATCAAATCTTTCGAGGGAGAGAAAAGTCTATGAATGATATTTGATACCTCATTAGATTCTATGTTTTTCTGCGAGCCTCGGTGACTAACCTGTTTTGTAATTATACTTCTTTTTTTTTAAACAAGGGTAACCACGCCCGTCCCTAGGCCAAGCACCGGGAGACATCGAAGGAATGGAGACACAGGAGGTGTCTACAAATTAATGTCACAGGTGAATCTCGAATCTGTTTTTGTAATTATACTTTACGTCATATCATTTTAGATTGGGAGCCATTTTTGTCGGCTCCTTCCTTCTTTTGTGGGTTTTTCTTTTTGTATGTTTGTTGTGTATTCTTTTTGTATGTTAGTTCCGTTGTGCTTGTTAAGGCTATTAGTGTCTTAACAAATTAGTATCAGAGCAAGTTCTTTCCTGCAGCAATGAATCAAGAAGAGTACGATGAAGCCTTAGTGAAGATTCAAGCAGACGTGAACAAAGTTAAGCAAAGGTGGGAAGAAATGTTTGAAGCTTTAAAAAAAATACAAGAATGTGTGAAGGAAATGGAAAAGCAACATGAGGTTTGTCGACAGAAGGAGCTGAGCAGGGATCTGCATAGAGAAAAAGGAGGAACCAAACCCAAAATCAGCAGCAAATCTGCCCAAGTATCAAAGTTGTTTGTGTGCAGGAAACCGGCTAATGCTTATGAAAAGTTAAAAAAGTGTCAAGCAAAGAATATGTTTTCGAAAAGGAGAAAAAGGGGCACCAACAACTCCATCAACGTCTATCATGGAAGTTTCAAAGGAGATGGGGAAGATTCAACAAGCAGGAACGTCAAGAGAAGTGGAAGAACACGCAACTCCGAAAATTGCGAAGACGAAAGATACTGCGGGGAAAAGAGGTTCGAAAGAAAAGAAGAAAAGGATGGAATTTATGGCCAGAAAACAAGCTTCATTTGTTGGTGGGCAGCAAGTTTATAGTCTCTAGAAAAAGAAAGAGAACAAAAAAAATGGAAGAATGGTTTGGAAGACGAAATAAACAAAAAAAAGTGGGTATGGTGGCAAAGAAGAAGAAAAAGAAGGTGCTGAAAAAATGGAAGGCTTGCAATTGGGAAGAGAAAAAGAAAAAAAATGGTATTTCGTAAAGGAAGGAGGGAAAAGGAGAGCCAATGTTTGAGCATTGAATGGAGATGTGACTTTTTTATGGAAATTGAAAATGTGACATTTTTGTTGATGGGAAAGAAATGTGGCTGCATTAATGAGGTTGTGATGGGACATGATTCTTATCTTGTTGCAAGTAAGGTGGCATTTTGGGGGTATGAGAAAAAAGGTGTTATTAATTTTATTTTGTTAGGATAAGTTGTAAAAAAATGTGATGTTGGTTGATATAATTAAATTTACCCCAATTCATAAGCTTAGGCTTTTGGATTGATTGGTGATTTAACATAATTCAACATGGTATCAGAGCAGGAGGTCATGAGTTCGAATCTCTGCCAAGTCGTTTCCTCCCCAATTAAAATTAAATTCCACTTGTAGGGCATTTCTCAAATTTCAAAGCCCACATGTGAGGGGGAGTGTTAATTGATATAATTAAATTTACTCCAATCCATAAGCTTAGGCTTTTGGATTGATTGGTGATTTAACATAATTCAACATGTGCATTTTAATTTTTGTTGTGCAATGAGTATTTTTTTGTAATGTGTTGTATAACCACACCTTGAGGACAAGGTGTATTTTAGGACGGGGAATATGATAGAGTACCAAGGATAGGCTACCAAGGGTAAGATGGGTATATTAGTATATTATATGTAAGGGTAGAATAGTAATTAGCATTTAAGGTTGGGTATTTGGGAAGTAGGAATATTTTGGTATTGGTTGTCTTGCTTAAGACATTGGGAGAGAGTAGCCCTCTCGAAAGGCTACGGTATGGTATTGTAACGTCCTTCTATCTCTATTATCTTAATATATTGTGTTTTGTTGTTAACCTTTTCGGTGTTAGTTCTGTTGTGCTTGATAAGGCTATTAGTGTCTTGACAAATTCCTTATGGTTGTGGTCTCCTCTACCCCCTACCTCTATGTAGTAACTCCTTTTTTGCTGATTGTTTATTAATATAAATGTTGTTTTTAAGAAAAATTAAACTTGACTGTGTCCAATATTTTGCCCTTCAGTTAAGTTCATCTAACGTTCGATCAGGAGCTGTTCTGAAGCAGATGTATGGAGGAGCTTCAGATACTCATCAATTAAATTGGTCCGTTCTATTTAAATTTTGGCTTAGATTTCTTCATGTTAGAGTTTATTTATTGAACTTTATGATTGTGCTAGACCTGTAAGATAACCATCTTCTCATTCTTTATGATAACGCTAGTTCTGCATGTTTCTGGTGCATATTTATTAGTGATTTCTCCTTCAAAAGAGAGCATCAAATTATGCCTGGCTGTCCACTTGAAATTGCTCAATCAACTATATGATATACTCAACTCTTTTCAAATTCTTCTTTTTGCTGGTGCATAATCTTTTTCAGAGCGATTGAAAAGATGGTTATCCTGCAGGTCGGGAAAAAATTCCCCGGAGCCGAGAAACAATTTTATTGAGAAAGATGGTGAAGAATTGGAATGCATCTCATCCGACGATGAAGAGATTGAAGTCATCCCTTTATCAGATGACGATTCTAAAGATAACACTAAAGATGGGGGAGAATTTGAATGCATCGCATCTGAAATCACCAGCAGCCAAGGTGAAGCTAAGGCTTTAATTCTTATAGAGGACGTGGATATAATTTTTCCCATGGATCGGGGTCTTATTTCTGCAATTCAAGAGATTGCTGACAATGGAAAGAGACCCATAATTTTGACCAGCAATAGTAAGAGTGCTTACGTATGGAATTAATTTCATTTTGTTCCTATTTTACAGTTTACAATGATGAATTCAATCTTGTTTTTTATCTGTGAACTATAGATCGCAATCCTGTTCTTCCTGATAATTTGGTCGGGCTACAAGTCTCTTTTATACGGCCATCATCAACAGAACTACTCAGCCATTTATATATGGTGTGTGCATATGGCTCATCTACTAATTACTAATGACATATTACTTGAATTTTCATTGAATTGGTTCATTATTGCTTCCCTTTCAGATTTGTGCTTCTGAAGGAGTCAACATCCGACCACGCTTACTTGACCGTATTATTCATTGTTACCAAAATGATATACGAAAAACCATTATGCATCTTCAGTTCTTGTGCCAGGGTGAAGGATTTAGAGGTCAGTCGTGCTTTCCAAGTACAAATATGATGGTCATCGTTAAATTTCTGTTTTCTTTGACTGTATTTTCCTTTTACATCATTTTGGCTGTCTATATGACTATGACCACTTTTTTTTTTTACAAAAGCACTCTTTGATTTCACTGTCAAAAGCTAATCACTTGTGGTCCAGTAATCTGAGGTCTTTGATTCTTTGCATCCTCGAGCTTACCTTGACAATAATTTAGTATGTTCTTGTGTGCAGTGAGGCAACATTAACTGTTCTGATAGTGTTAGTTATTGCAATTGATGGGTTTAAAAGTTTTTTAGTTTTCAAGGATTTGAAGCAAGGACCTTAGAAGTATCTAGACAGAAGTAGATGCATACATGATACAATTTCATTACATTAATGAAATCTGCTTCCTTTAAAGAAATCATAATGAATAAATTAAAAGTTGGTACATACAATACAATAGCCATAAATTTTATGGTTTATCAATATATATTAAGAGGTAGTTTCCGTTCATTTCCTTGCCGGTATCTAATATGGTGTCCAAGTGGGCCATTTTAACAAAACTAACTTTGAACCAACCTATCAGTTTATTCCTGGAAATTGCACCCCCACTTGCCACACGCATATGGACAAGTTTGGGTAGCCAATGAATAATACGCTCAAGGTGATTGCTTCACTAAATGCAGATCCTGATGCTTTTTGGAAATAAAGAATTTGAGATGATTTATATTTGTGTGGGCCACTTATCTTACGGACGTAGTCGATTGTGCAGATAAAATTCAGAAAAAGTATGGCCCACTTTTATTTGATCGTGATGCTGGCCATCAGATACTTCCATCTGTAATGCCGTGGAGTTTCCCATCTCACTTATCAGAGCTAGTTGATAAAGAGATCACAAAGTTGTTATTCAGAACAGAAACAACTTCTTGCTCGTCGGGAGCAAGTAAAGTTGAACTTTATGAATGGAAAATGCAGAATGGCCAGCAATATCAAAATTTTGAAGACCAATATCTTTTAGAGGCCAAAAGGGCAGCAATGTTGAGTAGGAATGGGTCTATTCAAGGTCACAGTGAATTGGCACTTGAGCGTGATGCTGCATATGAGTGTTCTGATATTTCAGGAACGCCTATTCCTTCATCTAGGCAGAAGCGCAGAAGAAGGCTGGATATGGTGGTGTCTTCAGATTCTGGAGATGCGCCTATCAACAAAGAGTGTTCTCTAGTACCAAATAAAGATGACAGTATATTATCGTCTCTCCATCCTAGACCTCCAAATTACTCGAGCTCATTAAATGGGCTGCTTTATCAACTGTCAGTTAATACTGTTGAAGATCATTATCCATGTTCTGTAACTGTAGGTGGTATAGATCTGAATGGGGCGTCCATGTCTATCACTACCTCATACGTACCGGAGTCAATACCTGTTCCTGAGACTGAAATTCATGATATGGAGCTGTTTCCCAAAATTGCATCTCGTGGTGATGCTGGTGCCAGTCCAGAAGTTTCTACGAATGGGCCTTTTCAGAATGTGTTATTAGTTGAAGCCAATAGTTTCGATTCACATACACACCAAGAAACTACAGCTGTTTTGGAAAATTATTGCAATGCATTAAATTCGTCCCGTCGAGAGGAGGAAATATTTTCTTGTAATGGCCATATAGAAGACGTTATCAGAATGTATAATTTGATGGATGAGTGCAGCCGCGTAGACTTTAATAAGTCCAAGTTTATAGAGAAACCGGAACTGAACGTATCTGATGGATCTGTGAATGAATTGTGGAAACAACTTCGCCTCTATCACTTAGATCTTCTAGGACATCATGCCATGCCTGAAAAGCAAGAAACCGTTCAGATTGTCGAACTAGTTCATAAAATGAGCCATCTAATTTCAGACTCAGACCTGTTGCTTTCTTCCTATCAACCACAAGTAAGTGCTTTAATTCGCTTATATCAAGAATCAGTTCTCATAATGCTAACCATATTTCTCTTTAGGATATGTTGGAGATGCCAACTTTTGTATCTGAGGAACCAGACTCGTTCTTCTGGGGATGTCAGCAATTGGAAATGTCATCTACAATTGCTCAGCATGGATTCTGCACCATTGCGAGTGATATTGCTACTACAGCGTCTCGTGCGGGCTTGAGTAGCAGGATGGATATTGTACCAGAGATGCTTGCCTCTATGACATATACTAATACAGCAGCATTGGGAAAATTAACGAGGTATAATATGATGGATAACTCCTCTTCCACTACGAATGATTTGGAGCTGAACCTTGCGGGACATGGTCATAAGATGCAAGAGAGGTAAGAAACTGAAATTTCCTTTCATATGAAATTTTGCACATCTTCTAAGATAGATTTAGGATTCCAACAGGCTGATCAATTTATACACTGATAATAATGACACTTTTGAGATTGGTCTCACCGAAAAAATATGAGATAAAAGCTGCAGTATTATGCTAACCTAAGTCGTTTAATTAGCGTGGAAAAATAGAATCTCATTTGACTGATGAATAAAATACGTAAGATAACTGAACGAGCAGCAGCATAAATCTTTTTTATATATGATAAGTTGGTAACGGTAATTAAATATACATATTTTTTTCCAAACCAAAATCAGTATTTTGTAAAGAACTGACTGCATAGTTTAGGCTTTCTTTAATAACCATTGGTTTTTAGCATTTAACTTGTTTTCTCCCAATTTTTCTATCCTAATTTGCAAACATTTGGATTCTTAATCAAATTCAAAAAAATAAAAACAAGTTTTCAAAACTTTGCTTGAATATTGAAAACACAAAGTAAATAATATAACAAAGAAAACCAAAGAAGGATGATGCATAGTTTGGTTTGGTTTGGTTTGCTTTTTGATGAAACCAACGATCAAACCAAACCCGTCGGTTCTTAAAAGTTGTAAACCAAGAAAACTGTTTCTTTTTGGTTTCAGTTTAAAAGTGAACCAGCCTGTTTTAGTTCTTAGTGGTTCAGTTCGGTTTTAAATTGGGTTTCCTTTTTTTCCCTTTTTGCATTGCAACAATATTATTTTTTGGGGAGGAAAAAAGGAAACCTGTTGCCTGGAAGAGAAGAAAGGCAAGATATGATAGAAGGTTGAGAGGAAGAGAGAAATGAGTGTTTCGTTCGAAGTGCAATGGTTATCAAAATGGTTATCAAACGCGGCAGTCTATATATAAGCTTCATTTTTAATAATCCTAAAACAAAATGGTTATCAAACGTGGCCGTCTGTACATTTCAATTTTCATATCAGCAATTCTTGTCTCATATGTTTTAACTTCTTAGTGAGCTGATTTTCCTTTTCTCATTCTGAATGTCTTCCATGCAGCAGTATGAAATCATGCCTATTTGACGTAATTCAGCATGTGGCTCCGAAGAGATCGCATTTGGCATTGAAAGGTGTACAATTCTTCGAATATCTTTCTTCGTTGCGTTGCATTTCGAGATTAGAGACTTTGCGCATCTCAAATGGCCCAGATAAGACGAAACGACGAAGGTTTGTACCAATAATTAGAACCAATAACATTGATAGAAACTCTTACACTTACTTTTCCGACTCCTCGATAGTTTTTTGACTGATTTATAATGCAGGGGCCGAGTTGCGCAACACTACTTGAGTACTGGTTCTAATCTCTTCTCCCCTGGAGATATAACGTTGCTGGAACAATCTAACAACCTTCCATATAGAGAAATTCAAGGATCTTAATGAACGCTAACAAGGTAGAATTACCAACATCTTTATGTTACTGTGATATAGTGAATATAGCTCTATGAATAAACAGCTATTGAGAGTGAGGCTTTGATAACATTTAAATATTAGGTTTATAGGCTATTTATACTTGTAAATAAATTTTTTCCATTACTGTACAGAAATTTTTATAACATGTCTAGATTATGCCCTTTTTTGTTTTGATTTGAAATCCTTGAAAAAAGGCATACATTTTTTTTATGGGAAATTCAAATCTTTCCCCTTAAAATGCTGTATTGAACTTCATAGTAATGATAATGATAGAACCATTTTCATAAGAATTTGATTGTAGTTCTCATCATCAATGTTTCTGTTTCAATAACTTTAGAGGAAAAGAAAAATCGGGATAATGAATTAATGGTGGAGGAATTTGAGATTAAAACTTGAGAGGCGTTCGTTTGTCAATTTAAAAAAGATTTATATTGAGCATTTTGTTGTGATTGTTTAAATCGAATAGAGCCGGGTTGCAGCTAAAAGAGATTGAAAATTACAATAATAATGAAGAGGAAGAAGAGAAAGAATGACACAGTGATTTTAC
>JBBMKA010000022.1:6747247-6774889 GCA_037833695.1 Sechiopsis laciniata | reverse complement strand
TCCCACGTCTCTGACATTTATCACATGTCTTAGCAAAATGATGGGCATCCTTAAAGACTGAGGGCCAGTATAACCCATATTGAAATACTATGGCGGCAGTTCTCACCCCTCCAAAATGTCCACCGTATGGTGCTTCATGGTAGCTTTCAAGGATTTTCGCAACCTCATTTTCTGGCACGCATCTTCTGATTAAGTTGTCAGCGCATTATCGAAACAGAAATGGCTCATCCCAAAAATAAAATCTAACTTCTGCTTGTTAGGTCCGGAGGCAAGATTCCACTGGCACAATAATTAGCAAAATTTATCCAAGGTCGTTCTGTGGCTGACAATGCTATAATCGGCAACAATCTCTCATCAGGGAAACTTTCCACAATTGGAATATTTTTGCCAGCTTCATTTGTTTGCTTTAACCTCGACAAGTGATCTGCTACAACATTCTCGCTTCCTTTTTTGTCCTTCACTTCGATGTCGAACTCTTGCAGAAGCAAAACCCATCAAATTAACCTGGACTTGGCATCCGACTTGCTTATTAAGTACCAAATAGCTGCATGGTTTGTGAATACCATAATCTTCGATCCAACAAGATAAGATCGGAACTTCTCCAATGCAAACACAACTGCCGGTAGCTCCTTTTTTGTTGCGTATAATTAAGCTGAGCTTTGTTTAACGTCTTACTGGCATAATAAATCGGCTGTAGCAATTTCTCACCCCGTTGGCCCAAAACAGCTCCAACAGCCTAGTCGTTGGCGTCACACATTAGTTTAAACGACTTGCTCCAATCTGGGGCAATGATGATTGGCGCGGTGATCAGAGAATTTTTCAAGGCATTGAATGCCTTCCGACAGTCTGCACTGAAGTTAAATTCCCGATTAATTTCTAACAACTCGCATAGAGGCTTTGAGATCTTCGAGAAATCTTTGATGAATCTCCTGTAGAATCTGGCATGCCCCAAGAAGCTTCTAATGCCCTTGACATTACATGGGTGTTTCAGCTTCTCAATAACTTCAATCTTAGCACGATCCACCTCTATTCCTTCTTTTAAAATGCGATGCCCAAGGACTATTCCCTCATTCACCATGAAGTGACATTTTTCCCAATTCAGAACTAAGTTTGTTTCTTCACAATGCTTTAATACTCTCCCAAGTTTAAACAGGCACGAATCAATTGTTTTCTCGAATACTGTAAAATCGTCCATAAAGATTTCAACAATGTCTTCTATCATGTCCGAGAAGATGGCTAGCATGCATCGCTGGAATGTTGTTGGTGTGTTACATAGCCAAAAGGCATTCGCCTAAATGCAAAGATACCATATGGACATGTAAATGTCATCTTCTCTTAGTCCTTAGGATCTATCGTAATCAGATTGTAACCGGAATATCCGTCTAGGAAATAGTAAAACACTTGCCCTGCTAACCTATCAAGCATCTGGTCAATGTACGACAAGGGGAAATGGTCCTTCTTGGTTGCCTTGTTGAGTCTCCGGTAACCTATACAAACTCTCCACCCAGTAACAGTTCTGCTCGGGATCAACTCATTGGCATCATTTTTTATCACTGTCATTCCACCCTTCTTTGGTACGCACTAAACAGAACTTACCCAATTACTATTGCAGATTAGATAAATGATTCCAGCATCCAGCCATTTAATCACTTCTTTCTTTACAACTTCTTTCATCACAAGGTTGAGCCTTCTTTGCTGCTCAATAGACTTGAATTGCCCCTCTCAAGGTTGATTTTATGCATACAGTACGATGGACTTATGCCTGTAATATCCGCAAGTGTCCAACCAATAGCCTTCTTGTAATGCCTCAAAAGGTCTAGCAGCATTGCTTCATTTTTTGAAATTAATTCAGCAGATATGATAATGGGAAGAGTGTTCTCTGCTCCTAAGTATGTGTATTTCGAATGCTGAGGCAACGGCTTTAAGTCTAGCAGTGGTGGGTTGGCTATTGACGGCTCTATAGGTAGATTAATGGGTTATCCTAAATTGAGAGGCTCGAATTGGCTCATGTTTATCAAAGCATTACACGCTTCTAATTCATCTTCACTTAATTCCTCGAACATTTCCTCTAGCAGGTCTACTTCAGTCATCAGATTTTCTGTTCTAGTTTGCTTAGTGATTTTTTCAAGAGCATCTTCAGTTGTGCTAAGAAACGAGCAATGCTCTATATCAGCTGGATACTTCATTGAATTGTCAATGTTGAATTTCACTTCTTGGTCATTCATTCTCAATGTTATTGTCCCTTTGTATACATTCACCAATGTACGGCCTATCTTAAGGAAAGGTCTGCCTAGGATTATTGGTACCTCCTCATCGGCTTCGTAGTCCAATATAATAAAATCAGCTGGGAAAATGAACTCGCCGACTTGTACTAGGATGTCCTCAATCTTCCCTTCAGGATAAGTGATTGATCGATCTACCAGCTGGATTGTAACTGTTGTAGGACATGTTTCACCGAGACCAAATTTCTTGTATATAGACAACGGCATCAGATTAATACTTGCGCCTAAATCACAAAGCGCTCATCCCAATCGTTGCCCACCTATTGTCACTTGAATGGTAAATGCTCTAGGATCACTTTCTTTGCTAGGAATCTTACTCTTAAAAATAGCACTACAGACTTGGTTTAGCGAGACAACTTTAAATTCTTCAAACTTGCCTTTCTCAGATAATGCATCTTTCAAGAACTTGGCGCAGTTTGGCATTTGCTTCAAGGCATCAACCAATGGGATATTAATGTGAATCTACTTCAATATCTCCCAAAATTTCTTAAAATGCACTCCAACTTGCTTATTCTTCTGCGGCCTTAGCGGATACGGTGGTGGAGGCGGTTTGAAAATAGGTAATTGCTTCCTCTCCTGGTTATTCGACTTTTTGTCCCACCCCACTGTAAGATATTCCACAATAGGCTTTGCTTATATTGGCTGGTTCTTAGCAGGCTCAGATGCTCTGTCTTCAGAATTAACCTCGAGTTGTTCCACCTTCTCTGGTTCACTACTTTCAGCATCAGGTTCCAACGAGATATCTCCTTCAGATATTTCCCTAAGAACTGCTCTCTTTTCATGATAAGATCTTATCTTTAGATCTTCCTTTAGTGGCCTTGCACTTCTTAATTCGATAGATTGCACTTGCTCTTTCCTATCCCTTTTCGAGGATTTAGTATCGGATGGTAACTTTTCCACTGGCCTATTCCTCAATTCTGATGCTAGCTGTCCCACTTGAAGTTCTAAATTTCTCATGGCTGATTGCTGGCTTTGCATAGCAGCCTGCTGACTTGGCATAGTTGCATCATTTCTGACAATGTATTCTTTAAACAAGCTTTCTAAAGAAGTGCCTGGAATCTATTGAGGCTGATTGGGCTTTTGATAACCCTGGTTGTTAAATCCTTACGCGTTCTGATTTGCAAATCCAGGTAGTTGCTACATTTTTGCTTGGCCTGGCTGATTATTCACCACATTACCTTGGCCTGCCCATGAAAAATTTAGATGCTGCCTCCAGCCAAGGTTATAAGTGTTTGAATATGGATTATTCATTTGTCTTTGATTACTCACATTTCCCATATACATCACTGAGGCAGAGTTGTGTTGGCAGAATTCATATGTGTCCCCTTCACCACAGTAAACACAACTTTCTGCTTGAATTTGATTGACGGGTGCAATGTTTTGTGACTTGGTAGTGCTCTCCATTCGCATATTCTTCATCTCATTTGCCATCCTTGCTACTTCAGCTCGTAATGATGTCAACTCATCTACTTTTAATTGACCTCATTTCTTCACAGCACTTCGCCTTGGCTGGGACCATTGATTGTTGTTCATCGCAAATGTTTCCATAATATTATAAGCTTCTCTATATGTCTTATTCATCAGCGATCCATTGGCCGTCGTATCGAGCATTATCTTGGATGGGTTATTCATACCATTGTAGAATTACTCCATTTGCACGGGATAAGATATACCACTATGAGGACACCTTCTTAGCAAATCCTTGTAACGTTCCCATGCCTCACTTACTGATTCATCTTCATGTTGCCGAAATTCGATAATTTCATGACGAATATCTGCATTTTTAGTGGGCGGGAAGTACTTGATCAGAAACTTTTCCACTAACTGATCCCAAGTTGCTATTGATCCTGCTGGCAACGTGTTTAACCATGCTTTTGCTCCATCTCGCAATGAGTACGGAAATAATGTCAACCGCAGGTTGTCTTCAGTTACTTCTGGAATCCTAAATGAATACAGACTTCAAGAAATGAGCGTAGATGCAAGTGAGGATCTTCATATGCATGACCATAGAATTGCCCAATCGTTTGAAGCATCTGAAACATCACGGGTTTCGGTTCAAAGTTTCTAGCTCTGATGTCTAGTCTTACAATTCCAGGATTTAGCCCATGTGTAGCATAATCAATACAGTCTCTGATTGCTCTATCCCTTTCATCTATCGGTTGGTTAGGATTAGCATTTGGGTTAGCACCATTAGCATTATTGACATTGGGGTTATGCATAGCAATTTAATTCGGTCCCACGTTCTGAGCATCTAGATGAGGAGCATTCTCCAGATAATTTCCTTGCTGATTAGCCATTCTGGCTCTTGCTTCTCTTCGATTTCTATGAAACGTGTGTTCTGACTCAGGATCAAAATGAAATTCCAACTCTGGGAAATCACTCATGCACTGTCAAAACCTACAATATCAACACAATGCTATTAACACTTACAACAACTAAACACCACTTTTCAAACAACACATAAACAGAATTAAAAACACCAGTCCCCGGCAATGGTGCCAAAAACTTGATCGGTTGAAACTGCCTAAAATATTTATCTAACAATCTGATTGATTTACATAGTAAGATGTCTCAAGCATTCAGCAGATAGGCACGCAAGTATACGTATTCATATGCAATCAAGTGATAAGATAAAAGTCATTCTCCACAGGGACTGGTTTAACTCTAAATAAGTGCTAATCGAGAAGTCAAGTACAGAAGGTAAAGAAAAATTTGGTGGGTGATAATTTTTACTAAGCAATAAATTTAATAACATGCAAGTGCGACGAACATACTTAAAACACTACTAGACTTCGAATTTAAATGCGAACGGATGATGCTTTTAACTTCAGAAGCAAAACTAATAATAGAATATTAAAGACGAGTAATGTGATAGTGCTAAAGTGAAATGCTAGAAACAGTAGCAAATACTCTAGTGAGATGACAGGCTCAGGTCAAAGGTAGGCTGAGTGTGATTAACATGCAACAAAGGTGAAACATGGTGAGACGCAGGCTCCGCTTAACACGTGGTCAAATGCTTTTTCTCACAATGCATTCATTCTCTTTGAGCTTGAGCTCTCGCATCTAAACTCGAAGCTAAAAACGATGAAATGCGCACTAGCGAGGTGGCTATCTCTAGCCTCCCTCTTTAACAAGTAGGAGTTCCTAACATTGAAACTAATGGACAGGAATAGGTTATCTTTAATCATTCTTTTTCTCGAGACAAAAAGACAAGAAAACATGAATGGATGATCAGTCGAAACATGTTGTTAGTTACAACGCCTATTCTGTCTTAGCCTAACATCCCCCTGCTAACCCGAGAGACATACATCACACCCTCATCCCCTCAACCCTCACCTATATGAATTTAGCTCATGATTACGCTGACAAAAACAAAACAGAAGGTAAAAATGTTGTAAACATCAGGCAAAAGAGATTTATAATCACGATTTCAGCAGATGAAAGTAAGACAACAATGAAATAGTAAACACCCAACTTAAATATAAAAAATAACAGTAAGCATCCACAGAAACAACTCACGAAAAGATAACAGGGACTTTGAAAGGCATTAATAGAATTATAACAAGCTATAAAAAAGCATCCAACAGAAATCCTTGCTCGAAAACTACAATATAGAAGGTAAACTATGAAAACTACAAAAGGAAGTAAAAAGAAGAATGTTCTAAAGGAAATGCAGAAAAACAGAAAACAATGCTGCAAACACTAATGGAGCCTTGTCACTTCCAGCAACTCTCCAAATTCAGCTTTCGTCCTAGATTCCAGTCCCATTCTTCCAGCTCTCCAAAAATGTGTTTATATACTCCCATTATCAAGGTAGATCAACGGCTGAGATTCTAGGGCAAAAGGTAGCTTGTTCTCCAATCCAGGGCCGACCAGATCTGACCTGCAGCAAGGGGACCACGGACAGGCTTTTCTGACACAGAAGCTTTATGCAGGAAACTGGTCGGGCGAATGCTGCAAACATTGACTCTCGCATAAAAGTAGGCTTTTCTTCTCTTCAACTCAACACCTCTGATTTAGGCTTTGCTCAGCAGTCTCGGCATTCACAAACCTGAAATGATGACAACAATTTAACAAGATAAGGGGCTCTTTGAAATGTGATCAGAAATGCTTCAAACATTAACATTTCTACATAAAAACTCAAGATTTCTTAGCATTTCTAGTCCTAGCCTCTTTGCTACAAGCAGTGCATTTTAAGCTTAATTTCCTATTCGTAAGTGGTTCTATGCGATGAATGTCGATAATAATGCCTGTTTTTCCGTTAAAACATCCTATTAGGATGACTAAATAACTCTCTAATTGAGAGTTATCAGGACTCTAAAAAAAAAAGAGAAGGTAATATGGACTCTGATAATCATAATTCTCTTAGACGGAATAAATTTAATTTAACACAACTTAAGAATTAATTATAATTACAAAAGGTATTTTCATACTTATTTAATTATATTATTGTATCTGGGCGTATATGAAATACTCATTAAAGAACAATTAGATACAAATATAAAAAGGAATTGTTGTTGACAACATGTATCAAATACTAACTAGTTTGTTTTGGGTTCAAATCTCAAATATTATTATATTAAAACAATAATATAAATATAAAAATTTAGAAATGTATTAGATGCATTTTCAAGTTTAGGGACTAAAAAATTGAACCAAAAATTCATGAATATGATTAAACCCTTTTTTCTTTTTTGTTCATAAAACCACCCAAGAAAAGGTCAAAAAATAGGATAACTCGTGGTAACACGAACCAATACCTTGATGGTGTGTTTGTTTTTTGGACATAAGAGTAGAGTAGAAGAGAATGAAGTGGTTAACTACTCGATTGGGAATTGAGGTTAATAGAAGTGGAGTAATCAACTACTTGTTTGGGGATTGAGGTTAAGAGTGGTTGATATAATTTTTTTTTTTTTGAAAATGTGATTGAAGTAAATAATAACAATTGTGTACTTATAATTAATTTTTCATAATTTTAGAAATATGTTTACATGAAATTTTTTATTAAAAGAAAAGAGATTTTTTATGAATTAAAATTATTATTAATCGATAATTTTTTATCAAATAATTCATTTAAAAATCGAATTGTGTGGTAAATTAGATTAAACCATAATAATAATAATAATAATAATAATAATAATAATAATAATAATAATAATTTTATAAAAATAACCTTAGTAAAAAAAAAGATGAAAACGATAATAGTACAAGAGAGTGTTCCCTATCATGATCAAAATAGACAGAAGCAGTACTGTTGTTATTTGCATCAATGTTATAAGTAATCTGTAAAAAGGTACCATCAGAACTCAGTGATTCCCGTGACACATACAAAAAAAAAAAAGTTATAAATCATGGCTTTGTAATTATCACTGGGCCCCATCTAATTTCTCACTCTCCTAAAAGTGAATATATATATATATATATAACCATGACCATCTTCCCAGCCAAAAGGGGTTAAAGCTAATGCCAATATAGCTGTAGCGGTTCACTTTTCAAGGTAAACAAACTAAAAGTGAAAGAAAGTGTTGAAGACTTCAAAATCAAAGTGGGTTTTTTGAGAAAGTTTGGGTCCATGGAAGGGTTTGAGAGGTATGGTAAGAAGAGGGTAATGGTTGTGGTGGATCATACTTCTCAGTCCAAGCATGCTATGATGTGGGCTCTAATTCATGTGGCTAATAAGGGTGATTTCTTCACTCTTCTTCACATTGTTTCTCACTCAAACCATCTCTCTCAAACTCCTTCATTTCTTGCTAACTCTCTTGGCTACCTTTGCAAAGCTTCTAGACCTGAGGTATGACTTCTTGTCTTCTGTCTTTATTCATATTTATGACTATTTGGGTCATCTTACGCACTTTGATTATTCTAATGGAATATATCAGTCTGATCTTACAACATTTGAATGTCATCTAAGACATTATTTCCTAATTAGTTTGTTACCATAGATTGAAACTATATCTTGGTCCTAGACCAACACATCATGGTTCCTTTATTTTGTCTTTCAGTTTGCATTTTATCTCTTGATAGTGGAAAGATGTTGGTATCCTCCTAATCTTTCATGGATTTGGCTTAATCTTCTATCTCTACAACATCCAACTTCACAAGCTTTGCTTGAATTTATTTTCACTGTTTATCATCCTGCAAAAAACTCAGTTATTCCATGAAGTTTACCAGAGCTATGCATGTAATGCATTTACATTGAACTTTAAAAGAAGATGATAAGACACTAGAATATGCATGCGAGATTAAATTGAGTGGTAGATCTATTGAAAATGATGAAAAAGGCTACACTTTGAAGATACTTTTTGTTCATTAAAATGAAAAGGTTCAAGCCTTGATTATGGGAAATCAAGTTTAAACTAATTTTTAATTCTCACTTGAAGTCAAAAAGTATGTGTGGGATATGGGCCATATGGAAAACAACTATGTATTGGGTTAGCTCAATCTCTTGGTTTTCCCCCATGTATGGGTTAAGATATAAAATAAGGGTAAAAAAGACAAAGCAAAGCATAGTAAGGAGAGAAATCTCGAGTTGCACTAAGCCACTGGCTACTTAGCTAGAGCCCCTTTCCTAGTGTACCCCATCATCCATCCAGGGCCATCTTAGTAAATGACTAAAAAAATGGGAAAGATGAGGTCGAATAAACCACTTTTTTGGGTGTGTTTGGATAGAGGATTTGTGAGAATTTGTTCAGAGATTGACCCAACCGTTTGGATGGAACAGTTCCAAAAAACCCAAAAAAAATCTCAATTAAACCTCTATAAAATCCCCCATAAACCATAACCCTTAGGTACAATATCATTTCTATTTCAACTATTCATAACTTTGGATCTAAATGAAAGTGCTTTTGCTCCAACCACTCCCTTGATGAGGATTTTTGTCATTATCACTCATAGCCCCTTTAATTCTAAAACCCTCAACCCAAACACATTACTGCAGTGTTGGGTTCTGTACATGATTTAAATTTTGGTTCAAATTTTCAGGTGGAAGTTGAAGCACTTGTGATTCAAGGCTCAAAACTAGAGACAGTTTTGAGGCAAGTGAAGAAGCTTGAGGCAGCTGTTTTAGTGGTGCCCCAGAAAAAGCCTTCTATGTTTGACTGGTGGGTCCCAACCTCTTTCATCATCTTATTATGGACATATTGGCCTTTTCATCTAAACATTAAATAAATAAAGCAATAAATTTGAATGGTCATGATTTCTAACCTGGTTGACATGGTCATTAATCTTACAGCTTCTGTGGGACCAGCAGCTCAGAGCAGCTTGTGGAACAGTGCATCAACCATGCAGATTGCTGTACAATTGGGGTTAGAAAACAGACCAATGGCATGGGTGGTTACCTTATCAACACCAGGTGGCAGAAGAACTTCTGGCTTCTTGCTTAGCCTCTTCTGAGATTTAACAGACCAAAAAAGTCACTGATGCAAAATCTCATGTTTGACCTAGCATCATCCATCATGTTAGTTCCAACCTTGTAACTAAAAGCTAGGCCTTTCAAATTGATTGTTGAACTCTTCATCAAAGTTGAACGAATGCCTTCCATAAGCATGTTAATAATCAGAATTTCAGATCTTCAAGTCCATAAAAGATATAAAAATTAATCCATTCAGATGAACTTGAAAAGCAAGATGATTCCTAAGCAATAGAGCAAAGGAAGTTGAAATGAAATTTCAGAGATTTCACAAACCTGGGAATTCATTTTGTTTTATGGTTTTGGAATTTGAATGTAAAGGAGAAAAAAATTGGAACTCTAATAATAACTGCCTCTTTAATCAGAGACATGATATACTATTTAGAAAAAAGATAATATCCGTCGCTCATTAATATGCTAACAAACAACAAAATATGTGGAGGGGACATAAAAAACAGCGTTATGAAGAAGGAAATAAATTGAAGTCGCCTAAAGCAAGTGGACAGAACTAACAAGCCCCTAGTATTCTGTTTTTGTTTTCTTTTGTACTCCTTTTCTCAACTACCGGTGTGCAAACTAACAAGAACCTCAACCACGACAACTAACTAGACCTTGTCATCTAATTTGTCATTTACAAGGGGGAGCAGCTCCATCAGACTCCGAGGGGTCCGAGGCGTTCTAGGCGTCCGAGGGGTTCCTGGTGGCTGCTGCGAGATAAGGTGTCTTACATAGCCATAGAATGTACAACCCAAAAGTGTGATTGCACATCCAACTGCATTTAGCATTGAAATTGGGTTTTGAAATATCAACCATGAAACGAGGACAGCAACCGCTACCTGCGCATAATGAAAGTTCAAATGTGACTCACCAGAGTATTATATCAAGAAAGAAATATATGGGGAAACTTTTTTTTATAAGAAAAAACAAAGAAATTATAATGATCTACTAAACTATATATAATCCATGGCAATTGTATCAAGCGGAAGATTAGAACCTTGATTCAAAAAGTTAAAAACAAGTTGCTTCATTAGGTGTTGTTGGCAAGAATGTGTATGAGTTGATTGAAACAAATTGTTCTTACCTTAAGGTTTCCGGCAACATTGAATGTCACAGCAGTTGTGGAATGTATCACATAAAATATGGAGAAGTTGAGACAGAAAGCCATCACCCCCGAGCTGAAAATGATGATGAGAGGCGAGGCTATAGAATGGTGTGTGTGAAGCCAATCAAGAACCCCATTACCTTCAAGGAGCATTGCAGGTACGGCCAAGATCATGGTCGCAAAAGGTGCCATGTAATAAACTGTATTTATGCTGATGTGTCCAAAAGAAAACAAACACCAAAGTTCAAACATAATTAGCAACATAGATAAAACAACAAAAAAACAAAGAATCATCAGCACAAAATCACTACACGTTTCAAGGTAGATAATCAATGGAAAATGACAACCAGCATGAAGGGGGGAGGAGAAATAATACAAGTACGAAGAAGAGGGATTATTTCAAAAGATGTAACAGTTCATTCGCTATCTATTAAATTTAAAGGTGCATCTCGAAAACTGATGATTTAACCTTGACATATCATAATTTTATAGGGAAGAAGCTATTTCATTTAACCATCCATGCCAGTGATGGTACATGTACATTGAAGAAGGATACAACATGAGACACAAATGTGTAATATTAAACAACATGGCTGCAAAAAGGAGCATGACGTATCACCTATGTATATTTACTTACTTAGCTCTTTCAAAGGTTCATATTTATAATCATCATTGGAGACCTAGTTGTCAAGAGGGTCTTGGGGAACTAAGAGGTGATAGGTTCAATCCATGAAAGGAATTAATTTCTTACGGATTTCATTGACAACTAAATATTGTAGGGTCAGGCGGTATGTCCCGTGAAAATAGTCAAGGTGGCACGTAACTTGGCTCAGACACTCAAGATATATATAAAAAAAAGTTCATGTTTAAGAGAATTATATGTGTCAAATCAAGATTACAAACACGAAGACTGAATAATATCAATAGTACTACATTAAATACATCTCAATAATGCAGTACCTTATGACAAATACTTGTAAAGAAAAAAAAAAACAAATCAATAATTTTCTCATGATTCAAAGCTGTATATAAAAAAACATTGAGAGAAAATTCAAAACACATGTATTCATACAATTATGTAATTTTAAAAGGCCTCCATAATTGGTTCCAGAATTATTTTCAATATTCATTATTTTCTAGATGTATTTGTCTTTTGTTGTGAAGGAGGGGCAAAACGTGCCTTGTGTAACAACTTGTACAACTTAGAAGAAAATAATTGTAATAATTATATTATAATTTGAGTGATTGATGAGTATTAGAATGTCAACGCTTGGTGGAGGTGGACACTAGCACACTACCTAAGCTAAAGTACTCGTGCCTACCATAAAAGGATTCCACCCTCAACACCAATAATAACTTTCGTTATTCATAGAATGTTATTATTTTTTTACATTTTTACTAAAAGAAAGGAAAATGACAGCACAATATTTTGATAGCATTGGCAGAAGTTAATAGAAAATGAAAAAGGTTATTTTGCGGAAGCAAGAGAATAAAACAGTCTGGAACTATTAGTAAAGGAAGAATTAATCCTCTGAGGTAGAACTGTTTTCTTTAACAAAGATGAACAAATAAATAGAGTAAAAAGGGCAGTTAGAAAAAAGCAAATGGGGAAGACTGAAGAAGAAAAGAAAGTATAGAATAAAATTTACCTGGCTGAAACTGTTCAACTAATTCATAGTAGACTAGAGAACACTTCTAAGGATTTTTCTATTTCATCCAGCCAAAACTAACTGCTTCATACATATGAACAAGAACACATAGCTTAAAAGGAATTTGGCTTTTCAGTATTTATGATACTACTAATTGAATGGACGATACTTACCACATCAAATATTTGACTAAGTATAAAACATCTAATTCAGGGTTTTCTTTTTGAGTTCAACCATTGAAAGGGCATTCAAACCCATGACCTCGGTCATGAGCTATTATTGCTCTGGTTGAAAATTTGGGGTTTTCAAGCAACCGCGGTTTATATTTCAACAATCTATCTAAACCAAGAAGAATGCAACAACCAGGAATTCAGGTTAAAACATGCTTTTAAAAGCAATACTGAATCCAAAAGAATTAACCACGCATACCTGTCAAACTTGTATCCATGTAATAAGGACTCTGCAAGAATGGTCTTAGTGGAGGTAGCCAAACAACCAAATAAGGCAGCACAAAATCCAAGCATGTTAAAGCTCATCTCAGTCACAGAAGTAAGAAGAATTCCTCCAACAATGGGGATCAAAGCTGCCCATATTCTCCAGTCAAAGTATTTTCTCCATACAAGCCATTGTAAAACAACTGGTGCAACGAATTGACGTCAACAAAGGTAACCACACAATTTAAAATCCATAAAAAAAAAAAAAAGAGAAACAAGAGATCAGAATCATGATTCATGAAGGAATTGGAATTTAGGTAAAACTGCACCTGTGGTTGCAGGAGTGAAGGACTTAATTGTCTGCATAAAAGAAACAGGAATATAACGCAAGCTCACATTCCCCAAAACTATGTTAATACAAAACACAAAGGACATAGGGAATATCCTTCTCCACCGATCTTCAGGGTCGACAGAAATGAGGGGTTTAACTTTGAACAGTTTAATGGCCAAATACGCTCCAATAGCAGAGCAGATGAAGTGAATACAAGACACCGTTAAAGGAAATTTAAAATCCAATTTCTGCAGAAAAAAACCCAAAACGAAACAGATCAATTCACAAATTGGAAAACCACAGCAACACAAGGGAGAAACAAGAAGTTAAGAAATGAAGAAAAAAACAGAAAAAAGACCTGGAAGATCCACTTGTTCATGATAATAACGGTGACATTGAAACCCCACCATTGAAGAATCGCGAAGAGAGATCTAATTGTGCTCCACTGACACAACCAAGCCTCCTCCATCTCTGGGCCTCAGAATCGAAATTCGAAAGAAAACCCTAATTCAGAAATGGACTGGGTTTAGCAGGTAGAAGTTGGAATATATGAAACGGATGAATTTGGGGCAAAAAACGCAAGAAGCATGCATCCGCAGAGAATCACACTCCTCTTTCTCTCTCTCGAATTCAAACCCTAATAAAAAAAAAAACGCTTCACTTAAATCGCGTCAATGGCTCGAGCGTTTCGCTAATTCGAAGGGTCTGCTTTTTGCTCAAAAGAAGAAGAAGATGAAGATGAAGAAGGTCATGGCTATGGCTATGGCTATGGCTATGGCGATTGATTGAAGAATTCGGGATTTTATTTGCCTTCAAAAAATAAATGGCTTTAATATTCTACCCCCCACCTCTGCAAAATTTGCAAGTTAAAGTCCCAACATTAAATGGAAAGGTTTGGGGATTGTGGGTCCCACTTGCCACGTGTCCATCGATTAAGGGGTCAAACCTTCAACGGCGCCCCAGTAAATCTCATCCGTTCCTTTGTTGGTTCTGACTAGGGCGATTTGGGTGATTTTTATCGGTTTTGTACCAAATTGACAATTGAACCGATATCTTTGATTTTTCAAAAAATAGATTCGATCTCATGCCCAATAAAGTATAGAACAATGATTTTGTTTTCAATTACTTTTGTTCGGTTTTGGACCCGATCCAATGTCCAATTTTTTTAATATATCAAAAACAATATTTATCATAAACAACCATTTTTTTTAAAGATTTGAAGTATTTTTTAAATTATTGAAAATTATTTAAGAGTGTTTTTTACTTGAAATAGAAGTGAAATTAAAATCATTAAGTTACCAAATATATTGACATTTAAAAGATAAAAAATATTCACTATAAGATATTGAGCTTCAACAATTTAGAAAAAATGTTCTAAATAATGCATAGAAGGAACTTTATAAGACTTATTGACAATCCAATATTTTCGGTTTTTTCAAATTGCAAACCAATATGTATTCGGTTTGATTCGGTTTTTATTGGTTTTTTAAAAATGAAAACTAGAACCAATTCAATATTTTTTATTTTTTCAAATTGCAAACCAATATGTCCAACTTCGTGCTAAAAAACCAATCCAGTCTATTAAATTGAATTGGATTGGTTCGGTTAAGTTTTTTGATTTTTTATTGTACCCCTAATTTTGAAGTAACAATGTTGTTGTTGACACCATATTTCTACCGTTCGTGCCTTTTCTTTAAAACTATTGAAATTTGTTTTATTTAGTTAATTGAAATTTGTTTTATTTCTACCAATTTTAAAATTTTAACTAAAAAACAATTTTAAATTTTGATTTTTTTTTAAGTATTATTATTTCTATATATTTTAAAAAGGATTTAAACTGATTTTTATCATAATTTTGAAATTAAAATTGATTCAATAATATTAATAATTTTAATAAAAATAAGAAATTTTCTTGAGTAAAAGAAAAATAAGAACTAAAATTAAAATAGACTAAAGAAATAAATTTCTAAGTTTAAAATCAAAACTTTTATTTTTTTAACAGAAAATCAAAACATTTTTTTAAGAAAAGAAACTTTTTTATTTTTATTATCTCAAAAAAAAAAAAATTGAAGCATTATGGGTGGTTTGAAACTGGTAACCGACGGCCATGTCTCATAATTGATTAATTATGGATAAATTTATTAGTCAAATTTAAAAAATAATTAAAAAAATTAAAAAATGTAATCGTTATTAATAAATATTGTCATATACATTTTTATAATATAAGTAATAATGAATATTTATAATAAATAACATATTAAGTATTAATTGTTTAAAAAAACATATTAAGTATTAATGAGTGCATAATAAAATATTAAAATGTATCAATATTTATAGATGCAAATATTTTAGAATTTATCTACTTTTGTAATTATTTTGTAAGAATAATCCATCAAATACAATTCCCTAATTATATTATAAGACCAGTCTTACTACTAACCCATGCATCTTATGCTTCCCCATTAAAATATCATAACTTTCATCAATTAATTTATGTGTTTTTTTTATAATTTAACTTGACATGAATAATTATGGGGTTATAAGTTTTTTTTAGTACAAGTTGGGAGAAGGAGATTACAAACTAGATAACTAATCGCGCCACCAACTCATTCACTTGTGGAGTTATAGGTTTGAATCATCTTTCTCCCATATAATTGATTTATATTCAATTGATATGCTTAAATCAATTTACGGGTATATTTATCCACAAAAATAAAGCTCTACTAATATAATGAATAATTAAGGCTCCGTGTGATAATTATTTGATTTTTTATTTTTGGTTTTTGAAATTTAAGCCTCCAACTACCCTACCATATTCTTTTTCTTACTTGGATATCTACTTTATATTTTTCATAAATTATCAATTTACGGGCATTTATAAATTATCTATTTTTCATAAATTTACATTTACATTTAAGAAAAATTAAAAACAAAACATTCCACTTATTGGCATTCCCTCTTTAATTATATTTATTGTTAGGAGTTTTTATGAGTTTTAGAATTTCAAAAGTTTCTTAAAACCTTAAAATGTGGTTTAAGGTGGAATTTTAAATTATTGTAAAATCTTAAAGGTTGAGTAACTTTCATTTTTTATAACTATATATATAGAGTTTTTATCACCATTTTTCTACACATATCTATTTTGTTTTCCCTTACTTATTCTTAACTCTTATGTTTGGCTTCAGATTTGTTCAGTTAGCACTTTCTTCAAACTTCTATGAATAATCAACTTTTGACCTCATAGTAAGGTAACACCTACTCCCAAATCAATGGTCCAATCAAATATATCTAAACATTTGTTGTAATTTCCATTTTTTATAACTATATATATAGAGTTCTTATCACTATTTTTTTACACATATATATATGTTTTTCCTTGCTTATTCTTAACTCTTATGTTTAGTTTCAGGTTTGTTTGGTTAGCACTTTCTTCAAACTTCTCTGAATAATCAACTTTTGACCCCATAGCAAAGTAACACCTACTCCCAAATAAATAGTCCAATCAAAGGTCTCTAAACATTTGTTTCACCTTCTTTTTATTATCTATTTTTTGTTTGCATTATAAATTTTGTTAGATTACTTAATCTAACCATCATTTTTATTTTCTTTTGTTGTAGTATCAATCCACTTTAATATAAGAATAGAATTGAAGATGTAAAAAGATGAAACTTGAAAAATAAGAATGATAGATATATTGTCATTTGATGTAAATGCAAATATATTTTGAGATGAATACATAATATTTTTCTTATGCATGTCTTTACCTCCTTTTATCATCTTTTTTTTAATCGAACATGTGGTGTAGAACTTACTCTTTGATTGTATTTAGTAGTCTTAATTATATTTATTATTAGGATTTTTTATGAGTTTTAAACTTTAAATTATTGTATAATCTTAAAGATTGAGTAACTTCTATTTTTTATAACTATATATAGAGATTTCTTATCACTATTTTGTACACATATCTATTTTTTTTCCTTACTTATTATTAACTCTTATGTTTAGCTGAGCGTTTGTTCTATAAGCACTTTCTTCAAACTTCTATGAATAATCCACTTTTTTACCTCTATAGTCAGGTAACACCTACTCCAAAACCACTGGTTCAATGAAAGGTATCTAAACATTTATTTTACCTTCTTTTTATATCTATTTTGGGTTTGCATTATAAATTTTGTTGGATTACTTAATCTAATATTCATCATCTTTATTCGCATTATAAATTTTGTTGAATTATTTAATCTAATCATCATCTTTATTTTCTTTTGTTGCAGTATCGATCCACTTTAATATAAGAATATAATTAAAGATGTAAAAAAATGAAGCTTGAGAAATGAAAATGAGAGATATATTGTGATTAGAATGTCATTCATAATTATATAGCAAATACAAATTTTGTCTTTTTTTATTTTTGATATTCTATAACAAATACATACAAAACATATTTTTCAACTTAATTGCATAAATTTGATTTAAAAAAAAAATAGTGCAATACAAAAGCTGGAGAACTTTATAAGGTAAATAATATAAATTAATTGGTTTAAAATTGTTACATTTATTGCACAACCAGTTAAAGTGAGAATCATTTTTAGATTATGGCATAAAATAATAATTATGCATTTTTTTAAAACAATAATTATGCAATTTCAAATAAGATATCAATAAGTTATTATCATTTTATAAATTTTCCATTAATCTTTTGTTAGATTATTAGCTACAAAAAAAAAAAAAAAAAAAAAGAAGTTGAATAACAAATTTCAATCCACAATAATTAAAATTTACACCTTATACATTTCTTTTTTTATAAATAGTTTCACACGTTGATTTATATCTAAATAAAATATGGTAAATTAATTGATTTGAGGTATACCTCAATTTTAAATTGTGTTATTGTATTGTCTACTGAAATAATTAATGTTTAAAAAAAATTGAATTATATCTACTTTTTTTTTTTGTTAGGAATCCATTTTTTTTTTTAAATTTCATTTATATTTTCGATTATAATTATATATATATTTTTTTAGAATTTCGATTATAATTATATACATCTAAAGCAAATACAAAAAAAGACATGTTTTTTAACCCAATTATATTAATTTGATTAAAAAATAACAAGCTAACAAATTCATTATCCTATATAATTAATAAATAACCTACCTTCGTTGGTTTAAAAAACCAACCAACATCATAATGCAAAATTTATTTTTATTTTACGATAATAAGTATTTAATATGCAAACAATGTAATTATTATTATTATACACATGTATATTGATATAATTAAATTAGTCTAACATTAAAAAATAACTTATGTTAAATAAAATACATGTGCAACACACGTACAAGATTTCTAGTTACCTTAAAATGTAGCTTGATGGAGAGAATCATTTTTGGACAATTTTGTCTAAATGATTTCTTACCATCTCAAATTTGCCACTCAAAATTAATTATATTTTATTATCTTATGTTTATTCAATTAAAATTTTGTCCAAATCACCTAAAACTAAAATGCACGTACAAAATTTTCATTGCATAATTGTTTGAAAGGTTAATAATTAATAAGTGGAATGGTAAGTAATAAATGGACTAAAAGTAACAAGAGTATTTAATAATAAATATATATAAATTTGAAAGGTTAGAATTGCCAAAGGTTATCCAACAACTTATTTCAATTAATATTAAATTTATAAATGATGAAACTAATAAGTTATAGATTTTAGAAGGTTTTGTAACTCAAAATTTCAACAACATTTTGTTCTATTTCATTTTTTTCAAAATTCTCACTCATTTCATAACTTTGAAAGGTTCTTGAATTTCAAAGGATTTTAAGATATGGGTGTTATATTCAAGTTGTCAAAGATGCATATGTAGAATCAAATATCATGAATTCGACTCCCAACATTACAATTCCACTTTGATAAAGTTGAATGACAATATTTGTTTACCAAACTATCAAGTGAGCAAGTCTGTCTGTGCTAAAAGAAGGGCACAACTAGGGGACTTAGATTTTATTATTATTATTTTTGTAAATTTATAATAATTAGTGTATTTTTATTTTTATTACAATAAATGTTAAAATACTTTGCCAACAAATGGTTATTATAGAATTTAAAATTTATAATCTTATGTTACTTTTGATAAATTTATGTTTATTTTGAATTCGGTTTACAACATTTACAATTTACTTTGATGAAGTTCAATGCCAACATTTGTTTGATAAATTATCAAACGAGTAAATTTAATAAAAGCAGTATAACTTTACATCTCAATTTTATTATTATTATTTTTAGAATGAATTTTATTAACTTTAGATACAAAAAATAATTGAAATGGCTTTTTTATAAATGTATTTTTATTTAAAATATTTGTCTTTTTTTTTTAGTTATTTAAAATATTTGTTGAAATACCTTGACAACAATTGGTTATTAGAAAAATAAAAATTTATGATTTTATGTTCTTTTATTAAATAAAAACCTAACTTTAGGTTTTACAACTTTTTGTTTTTTTTATTATTTATTGATTTTGGAATACAAAACTAAAGATTGAAATAGGTATCATGAGTAAAACTTGTTTTGCTCCACATAAAAGGTAAGTAAAACTTAGATCCTTACTAGCAAAGACCTAAGTTTTACTCACGTATCATTAAAAAAAAAAAAAAATTGAATGAACAATTGTAAAATTTTAAATTTCTAAAATATATCAAATAAAATTGTTTAAAAAATCACACTAAATTACCACACATTCAAAAATCAAAATCAGCACAAATAAAAAATGAAATAAAGATGACTTCAAAAAAAAAAAAATTGATGGGACCAATGAATTTTAGGATTTTTTTAAAGATATCATGAGTTTGAATCACTCCACTTCAATTGTTGTAGAACTAAAAAAACCTTTAATAATTACCCCGAAATAAAAAATGGTTTAACCATAAAAATTTAATTAACAAAATATATTTTTTAAAACACAATCTTTTACACTTCTTTATTTACTTTTGTTTATTTTTTTCCTATTTGATGGTGATCCATAATTTCATCAACCCACAATTCAAAAAAGTAATATAATCTAATTATCATATCATATTAGAAATTTGTTTGTTTTTGTATTGACGGGTGAGTTTTTTTTTTTCATCTTTATTTTATAAAAATATGCACTAAATTAAAATACTAAATACAAAATTAACAACATTAAACCATTAATCATTATTCTATGGGAGTTACCAATAATCAATAATAAATAAACAAAATCTCAAAGGTTGGAAGGTAAAAGATTTCTCTACTACTAAAAAATTTGTTTTTAATACCTATTTATTGGTATTCATTATGCAATATGATGGAGTTTTATAAGTTTAATACCTCAAAGGTTTTTGTAACTTTCAACTTTCTATCTATATAAACAAGCTTTATCTACCATTTTTTACCGGTGCCTGTCACATCTTTTTTTTTTTTTTTTTTTTTTATTTTAATTATTTGTTTCGCTAAATTCTCAATCTTTGAAAGGATTTCAAGATTTTAATGTCTTTTCTTCCCTCTTCTCCACTCTTTATTTTATAAAAATATATATTAAATTTATATACTAAATTGACAAAATTAATGACATTAAATCCTTAATCATTATTAGAGATGTCCATGTGGTGGGGTGGGACGGGGAAGCCGCCACCAAAATCATTCTCATCCCCGCAAAATTCACCATTTTTGGGATTGGATTCCCCGCAGAGAATTTTTTTCCATTCAATTTTTTTTTTAATATTTTTTGAATTATAAACTTAAATAATTAATTTTTCTTATAAAATATTTATAAGTTTCTATTATATTGTTAAAAATGTTCATTTGAATATATAATTTCACTAAAAAGTATTTATTTTATCTAACAAATAAGGTAATTAAATGAGATAAAAATAATTTTAAAAAAAAAATTAAAAAAAAATTATAAATACGGTTGGGATCAGGGAAACAAGGATGGGGAATACATTTTCCGTTCCTGTCCCTGTTTTCCCCACGAGAAATTTTGTTCTCCCCGTCCCCAGTCCAATTTCCTGCCCCGTTAGGGGGGTCCCCGCGGAAAAATGAACATCTCTGATCATTATTTTATAGGGAGTTATCAATGATCAATAATCAATAATCAATAATCAATAAGCAAAATCTCAAAATTTGGAAGGTAAAAGATTTGTCTATGACTCAAAAGTTTGTTTTTCATGCCTATTTATTGTCATTCATAATGCAATGATAGAGTTTTAAAACTCAAAGGCTTTTTTAACTTTCAACTTTTTATTTATATTTATAAAAAGTAAAGTTTGTCTACTATTTTATTACCAACGGATGTATAAATTTTTTTAATTACTTTTTCCATTAATTTTGGGATCTTAAACGTTTTCAATCTTGAAAAGATTTCAAGATTTTGGTATTATATTCAAGTTGTGTTGATGCCGAAATTTGATCTCTTGGATTAACGGTGAATTTGTGCGAAGCTGCTTGACATAGTACTCTTTGAAGACGAATTACCTGCAAAACAAAGAGAAACTGGATACCGGTGTGGTGTGAGCCACGCCGCCTTCAATGGCTAAGTCAGTCTAGGGTGAAAGAGGTAAGTAGGTGAGTCGAGTTTAGGGTTTCAGAATTCACTTTCCAAGTAACTAATTAGCTGACCTTTTTATAGGCGGTACGGACGTGGTTATTTTTAGTAGAATATTCCCTAATTTAGGTAAATATTTCCCTTTTAGGTGAATATTTCCCTTGGGTGAGTATCTTCTATTTTTGGTAAATATTTTTTTATGGGTCGAGCCTCCTAGTGAGGTCTAACCCTAATTAAGAAAAAATGTTGAATAAGCCAAATATGCTTAAAAAGGGAAATTGGGCTAGACCGAGTCTGCCGCCCGACCCGACCCGGCCAGGTCTGTCGCCCAACTCGACAAAGGTGGGCTAGAGGCTCTGACCCGCGCGCAAAAGGCATTTGGAGGCTATGCTGGCTGACCCGCTCGCTTGGGCGCTTGCGCGAGCTGGCATGCTCGCCTGGGCACCTGCGCGGGCTGGCCTGTTTTCCTGTGTGCTTAGGCACCTATGCGGGCTTGCCTACGCACCTGGGCGCGTGTGTGGGTTTGCATGGTGCTCAATCAGGGTCTCGGTCTCTTGAGTGATTTTGGGCTTTTTTGAGGCACTTTGGGCTTTTTTCTATATGCCCAACCTTGTCTCGGGCAGCCCATTCTTTTAAGGCTGATTTTACCCATAACAAGTTGCAAGGAATAAATGTAAGAACGAATCAATATCTTGAATTGTGAATTTACAACTCTACTTCGATGAAGTTGAGTAACCATGTTTGATTGACAATTTATCAAGTGAGCATTTTAAAGAAGTGTTTAGTTAGAAACTTGATTTTTTTTTTTTTTTTTTTTTTTGCTATTTTATTTAAAATGTTTGTTAGAATATATTTGCAAACAAATGTAAGCTTGCAATACTCAATTAAAATAGAAATAGATAATTTAGCATACATTAAAAAAAAATGCAACAATAAAATTACAATAAAAGGTAAGCTTGCAATACTTAAGTTAAAGTTAAGAATTTTCTATTTTTTAATTAATATAATTTTAAGAATTTTTAACCTTTATTGTTATTTATCAATTAATAGTTTAACTACAATAAAAATTAACATTAATTATTATATTATCTTTTCATATTCTCGTATTATATAATTCATTTTTGCTTAAGTATTTTTAAGAACACACAATATAAATATTTGATAGATGAAGATTGAAATATAAAAAGTTCCCTCTCACTATTTATATAACTCAATTTCTAAAATTTTATGAATTTTATTTAATTATTTTTAATGGAAAATTTTTAAAAGTTTTGTAACTTTCATAGTAACTTTGATAGTTTTATTCAACATTGTTTATAAATATTTGAGTTTTGAATTTAATTTTTTTTCAACTAACAAAAATTACTTCTTCTCTAAAAAAAACTTCTTAATAATTTTCTTTTATTTGTTTGAATGCTTTTTTTTTTTTCTTTTTAAATTATACTCATATATTAGATTTAACCTTCATTTAATTTTTTTTAATCCGTTGTATTTTAACAAAGAGACTTTCATTTAAAAAAAAGAAAAAAAAAACTTTAAGAATAATAAAAATTGAAACTTGAAGTTGATAAAATACGGATCAATTGATTTGACAAAAAGAGAAATTATTTTTTAATTATTGTTTTCCATACGCAAACCATACATAGAGAGCACTACTTCTCTCGAGAGCTAAATACTTGTGACTGCAATGTGTACTTGATTATCACCAAACAATGAAACCACTACACTACTAACGGTTTCGGTAAAATCCCTCAATAGGTAAAATCCCTCAATATTTAATATTGTAAGAAATTTGATATTTATTCGAACCAGAGGACTATGGATTGTCAAAAAAAGCATAACTTTAGTGATGTTTATATAACTTGGTAACTAATAATTTACCGGTTTGAATCTCTCATTCCAATGGTTGTTGAATTAAAAAAATGACATACGTTCATTTCTCGTTTTCTTTATTGTAATTTTTCTTTATTAAATTATTATTACTCTATTTTTATATATTTTAAAAAATAGTTTTAGTAATTAAGACCCCTTTTGCCATTTGGTTTTTTGTGTTTGAAATTTTATCCTACAATTACTATTACACCATATGGTTTTCATTATTTTCATATCTACATTTTACATTTGTTTTTAAAAACCAAACAAAAATTTGAAAGTTTAAAAAAATAGTTTCCAAATCCTTGTGTTTTGGAATTTGATTAGGGTTCATATACTTAAAAGAATATGAAACTATATAGAGAGAATTTGAGTAAATACAAGCTTAATTTAAAAAAACGAAAAATCAAATAGTTATCAAATCGAGTCTAAAATTTTTAAAAATAAGTAAAATGAAGATTACAAAAAATTAAAACTTAGAAATAGTATAACCATCATAGTTTGGTTTAGTGGTCAAGAAACTCTTAAACAACCAAAGATTATATGTTTTATCATGATGACCTTTAAGGATGATAGTTCTAACCGAAATCGATAAATCCAAAATCAAAAGACCAATTGGAATGTTAGTTTGGTTTTTTTAGCATATAATATTGGACATATCAATTTTTTATAAATAAAAAAAAAAACACAAAAGTTATTGGTTCGATTCGGTTTTCATGCAAAACCCCAATAAAAAATCCAAACCGAACCAAAGTTGCATGATTTACTTTAATTATGTCCGTTAATTTATTTCTTATTTGCTCATGGTTGATTTTTATTTTAATGCCTAATTATTTTTCTTTACTTTAATTATATATTTTGAGGATAAAATGCATTATAATAAGGATTGGAAGTAAAATAAAAAACAAAAAATGAAAACAAAATCATAGAGGAAGCAATTTGATCGAGGTAAAATCCAACCAATCATTTTATCATTTATTGGATATTAGTTTGATTCTTCTCTCTCTCTTTTTTATTATTTTTTTTATTAAACTCATTAGATTGGTTCAATTCTTGGTTTGACCTAAAATGTAAAGAACGGTTCTAAGGCTTTTTGTTATTTATTGGGCATTGATTTTGTTATTCTTTTTGCTAAACCAATTAAATCGATTCTTAGTTTGACCAAAAATTGAAGAAAATCTAACTAATATTTTTTTTTTGAGAAATAACTAATATTACTTAGTTATTTATTTAAAAATTAATTTTTTACAAATTTTTTTGACATTTAAATATGATAGAATTAGATGAGTTGTTCCGTAAAAATAGGAAAAATGAGTTAATATTACATTGGATGAATTCTATGATTTGTCTATCATTAATAAATCAACATCTAAATTAACAAATCTAACCTTCAAATAAAAACAATTTCTCAAAACAATAAAAACATCACTAGGAACAATCTTGTTTTTTTTAATAGAACAACCTACCTTAGTTGTAAACAAAATAGAACAAAAAATTGTAACCAAATTAAATAAAGTTTAAACTGTCATCTTGGTCTTTAAAATTTGTCTTTTCTATTTTCGTTAATATTATATTTATCGTCTATACTTTCAATCAAAATAGCTTTTTCATTTAGGTCCGGTTGAATAATCATTTGAATTTTTTTTCAAAAAAATAAAATAAAATAATAATTATTATTTGAATTTTTATTTTTGATTTTTGAAATTTAAACTTATTTTTATTTAAATTGTTCAATTTTTCTTACAATGTATCTATTTTTACTTAAAAAAGTATATAAATGCTAACTAAATAATAAAAATAATAATAATAAAAAACAATCCAATTCACTTATATATATAAAAAAATTATACCTGCCAACATAAAGTGTATTTTTTTTTTAATTTAACAATAATTAAATTAGAGAATTTAAATTCGTGATTGTTTTTAGCCATAAACACACTTAATCAAACTAATTCTTTTGTTCACAAGAAAAATTGAAACTTGAACTTTAGAGAAGATATTTTAATCGCTAAGTTGTGCTTATATTGACTAGTCAATTAATATTAATATTAGCTACTTTTACCATATATTATTTTTTGGGACATGGTTAGTTATAGAAAAACATATTTTATAAGAAACATAAAATATATATTTTTAAAATTAATTTATAAGGGTGTGTTTGATTTTGGTAGAAAAGAGTGGAATTGAGTGGAGTAAAGTAGAAATAAGTAGTTAATAATAGTTTGAAGTGGTTAACTACTCGTTTGAGGATTGAAGTTAATAGTAGTTGAGTAATCAATTACATTTTGGTGATTGGAGTTAATAGTGGTTGATATATATATATATATATTTTTTGAAAATTTAGTTGGAGTAAATAACAAAACAATTATGTGTCTATACTTAAGAGTTTATAAATTTTAATTATTCATCTCAATTATTGTTAGCTGATCTTAAAAAGCATTTTTATTTTTTCAATTTAATAATAATTAAAATTGAAGAATTCAAATTCATGACATTTTAGTTCATTGACACATACACACCCTTAAAATAATTTAAAACTGTCGTATTGAATTATCAATCAACTTTTAGTTTTATATTTTGTTACTAAGCATATTAGTAACATAAACTAAGCAAATAATAATAAATTTTAAAAATTTGGACTAAATTTTTAAAATATTTGTTTCCTAACACTGAAATGGAGGAAGAAAAAAAATCATAACTTCAAAATATTTATTTTTTCTTTCATTTGCCTAACTTTATTAAATTTTGTTTCTTGTTTTTATTTTTTTAAAAAAATATTAACTACTTAAACAAATAAAATAACTAAAATAGATTATATCCTTTCAATTTTATTTTATTTTGATTCTTTTACTTTTAAATGTCAAATTTTAATCTTTATAATGATAATAAAACAAAAATTTTGTATTTGTTGTTAATTTATTACTATATTTCATTTGCAAATTTGTTCTTACTATTTTTTCATAATTTTAGAAATATAATTTTATGAAACTTTTTATAAAAAAAAGTTTTTTATGAATTAAAATTATTATTAATTGATAAATTTTTATAAAATAATTCATTTCAAAATCGAATTTTCGAACGTACAGTTAAATTGGTTTACAACCAATCAACCAAAGCAACATGCTATTAACTTTTTCAATAGCGTTAAAATTATTTTTTTTTAAAGAATATTTGAATATTAATGTTCGTCGAGATTAAAAGATAATTTTAATAAAATTTAATGTGGGATTTGATAAAAAGGTTTTTTTTTAAAAAAAAAATAGAAATTTGATAGAAGATTTAATGAGTGGTTAAAGAGTGATTAAGAATGATTGTTTACTAAAAAAAAAATAAATGAAGGGTTGTTGAGGAGCATGTCCAAAAAAACAAATATACCCTAAGAGATGTGAATTTTAAAAAAATATCACAATGACATAAAAATATCAGCATGTCTAGAGTTTAAAAGTTATTACACTATTAAACTTTAAAATGTACAATACACAAAACTAAAATCATGATTTTTTTTTTTTGACAGTATCGTAAGAATTTATTAGACACCTGTTATAATTCAAAGACTTATTATATACTGATTTAAATTATACAAACTAACATTTCAAAAAAAAAAAAAAAAAAAAAAATTATACAAACTAAACTCCTAATTTAATCTTGTTTTTCCACCGAATTGGTACAAGAAAATAAAGGGTAACATCGTGTAACCGCCCAACCCATCGCTAGCCAAGAAATTGTCCGCTTTGGCCCACTGACCTCACGGATTTGTTTCTCCCCCAATGGGGAAAACGCGTCTTGCTAGGAGAAGGTATCCACACCCTTTATAAGGAGTGTTTCGTTCCCCTTCCCAACCGATGTGGGATTCCCCTCTGGGTTTCTACCTCTCCTTAGAGGTCCAGCGTCCCGATGGACCTGGCACACCGGCCTGATGCCTGGCTCTGATACCAACTGTAAAGACCCGACCCGAACCAAGGTCTTAACCTAGGTCTTCACTTAAACCTTTAACTCAATA
>JBBMKA010000022.1:6718669-6730696 GCA_037833695.1 Sechiopsis laciniata | reverse complement strand
TAAGAAACAAGGTTTGTGAATCTTAGATAGAACTTGTTAGGTTGTCATCATCCAGAGGCTGAGAGTGGACCAACGTAGGTGTCCCCACATGTCAGACTGTGAGGACGGATCCCTTACCCCCAGCAGCCGGGTGTAGAGTAGCTATCACACCAGCATAAGCCTAGTCTGTAGCCTGCTAAAGCGGAACCCTGCCAAAGGTGTAAGCCTTCTTTGGCTAGTTTTTAGCTTCAGGAATCGATGGTATTCAGGCTGCTACAGTAGAGTGCGGAGGGTCTCGCACTACTATAGATCAGTGACACCACTTCCGAGTCTTTAGGCATGCGTACCTGGACTGGCGTAGTATGTCCCTAGGTCCCCTCACATTTACGTAGTTTGCAGCAGCATGCGATGTGCGCGCACACGCGTTAAGCGCCAGGCAAAGAGCTCCCTTGGGCTAATGTTCGTGAGTACACCTCTTCCTTTCCGAGTCTAGAGCCAGACATCGGGTACTCTCCTTGATGTCCCAAGATTAGTTTGGAGAGCTGGTCAGGATCAGCTATTGAGCGGTCACTTAGGCCGAGGGTATGAGACCCTCGAAGATATCTATTCAGGATCAGTTATTGAGCTGATCACTTGGCCGGGAGTTAGAGACTTCCGATGACCCAGGAGTTATATGGACATCTCGTTCCAGGGTTCTGTGTTGGTAACTGTTTGCTTGTATACTTGGATGCTAGATAATGCATTGTTTCGTACTGTACGCCGGTTGGGGATTCTTACAGAGTACCTTTGTACTCACCTTTATTTTCTGTGGTTTTTCCACCAAGTAACTTGGGACAACACCAGGACGGCTAGGGGAGGAGCTGTATTATCATGGGAGCTGCCGGCACTCTATTTATGTTTCTGTCTTTTAATATTTTGTTTCAGCATGTAGTCGGACACGGAGTCTATAGGATTTGCATTTGGAACCTGATTAAGTTATTTTGAATGTTTTATTTTTCTCGATATTTCGAATCAGACCCTGGCGGGACTGCTTTTAATGTTTTGAACATGATTGTTTTAAATGTTCGTAAACAGGTTCCGTGGAATTTCAATGTTTGTTTTATGCAAGTCTTAAGCGTTTAATGATGTTTTTATTATCTTTTATGCATGCATGCTGAGTAAGGACCAGGTTTAGGACCATTTTTAGGTCGGGTCTTTACAACGGCTTTGAATGAACTTTTCCTACTTCCTGACAACATTGGGGAAAAATGTCAAAGGCTACTTAAGAAGTCAACTAAGAAGCAGTTACAGGATTGTACATAAACCATTGGAATAAAAGGCACCAAGTGGAAAAATCAATGGTCATTTCTAATGGATGGTGTTAAACCAGAATTATAGAGCTGGGTTAAGTTCATAAAAAATGTGATCATCCCATCAACCAATGCGAAGATAGTCAGCAGGGAACAAGCTCTACTGCTTTATGTGATCCAGAGCGCAACAAGCCCCAATCTAAGCAAGGTATTGGAGGAGCAAATTCAGCGCTGGGCAGCAGCCAAATGTAGGAAGATGTTCCTCCCGCACACTATCATGATTTTGTGTTTGGATCAAGGTGTTGAACCAAAGCCAATTGATAGAATCCTTAAGATACACATTAAGCATCAAGAGGAAGCTATGAATTAGAGGTACATAGAGCATGGAAAGAAATTTGATGAATTTCTAACCCATGACAACCTGATTAAACACTTTGACTTTTTACACATAAATTCGCAAAACTTCTGGAAATATGCGAATAAGAGAAACGAGGTCATACTCAAAGTAGTCGTGGCACTAAAAGAGTACTTTGAATGGCTTGAAATTCCAAAACACTTATTCAATTCGGAGCAAGGCAATCGCAGCAGCAATGCAGGCACTTAGATGGAAGTCCCACTCTCTTATTTTTCCTTTAACACATTTATTTCTTTCCTTTTTCCGTATGCATATCATTCTTAGTCGCAATTAAGTTTTTAGGGACATGCATTTCAATTCTTAGGATGCAACTTATTTTATTTCCCTTTATGAATTATTAGAATCTGCATTTTCTTTAAGAAATTAGCGCTAGCATTATTATCGCAAATCTAAAGATTAGTGTTAAATTTTTCTTTCGATTAGAAGAATTCTTAAATTTCTCTAGATTCAAACCTAGAATTAGAGTAATCCCTATTATGAAAGACAGAAAGAACCAAAATTCACAAGCCATCTTAGAGCTTGAGATAGAGTATCGCAATCACAGAAATAGCTAAGTTTGGGGGAACTGAGTCTCACCTTCATCAAGGACAATGAAGACTTTAAGTTTGGGGGTAAGAGATGCTTGAGGAGTTATTTGCTTGTTGAATATATATATTCCGAGTGTGAAAAATAATGATCAAAACATTCCGAGCAAAAGATTAAGGCATTAAGTGCATCTAAGCCACAGGAATTCCATTACTCCACTGTCCACTATTAGCGCAAGTTAAAACTTTCCATTGCTTAAATGGGACGTTTTATTCTCAAACGAAGCATTTTAAGAACTACGGATTGCGGACATGAGTATAACCTAATAGGAAGCGACAAGCATAAGCCTCGAAGGATCACAAAACCTAATTAGTAGCCTTGACAGAATATTTTGGGCAAACTTAGTTGTAGAAGTGATTGTGTACAATATTTTAGGTAATGAAAAATAATTGTGTTGAGGAACGATCTGTCAGTCATGGTAGGGAAGATTTTAAGGCAAAACCTGACTCTTTGGGAAGGTTTGAAAAACTGAAAAGAGAAAGATATTCGATGCTAAGATTATGAGCTGTGATAAGACTTGCTAGAGTTAAGCTCGAGAGGAAAATGTTGATTTAGTTGAACATGGATAATTAATAGATAGATTAAGCATTACTTGGGATAAGCAATGATTTAAGTTTGAGGGTGTGATAACTCTCAAATAGAGCACATTTTAGACTATTCTATTCTGGATTATTCTAAGGTTCAAGGGAAATAATTAGGCTTTAATATGTAAATTGCAAGTAAAAATTATTATCAGTCGCATGCATTCATAAATTAGCATCAAAAGCACGGTTTCGCAGTTTTAGCATAAATATTGAATAAATTGTGCTAAATTAATGCGCAATGCAGGAAGTGTGAAGCTTAAGCACATGAAGGACAATTCAGCGTGAACGGTGACAAGCAGAGCGAGGAAGCACTAAACCACAATGCAAACACGTTCGAATAATCATGCCAACAAGGAAACAAATGAAAAATTAATCAAACAATTAAGTTGGCATCAATCAAATAAATCTCGACGGAAATCAAGAGATCCTCCATTAATGAAGATTTTACAGCTCACCTAAGCTTGCTGACCATGTAATTCATCTTTATAAATAGCAAGAGGGAGGCCGAAGTTCGGTGAGCTGGTCGGTTGGCCTAAAGCCAATCTTAAGAAGAAGCAGCCAGTAGTGTTCGTGGAAGCCGATGACAAGGGGACTACACACTTCACAACCGCACCAATTCTAACTTTTTATTGGTTTTCTTCGGAGTAGTCTATAGCTATGAACATTTAGTAATAGTAATAAAATTAGTTGATTTTAACTTTCTTCTTGTGTTTATTGCTATGCTACGTTATAGGAGTTTATGAGAATTTATTTGTAGAAGCATGTTAGGAATGTAGGTTATCATGTTTTACACTACTGCATTTTTAATTAATATGCATGCGTCGATTAGCTACCCACGTATGTATCCTACGGTGAGTTCGGGAGAAGGAACTGCAGGATGACCCAGTATGCTATGTTAGGATTGGGTGAAAGTCTTTTCACCATTCGAAGTATTAGGGATAACCTTACTAACGCTTGCGTTGCCTTGAGTTAGTATGGAGATTACAGCGGAAGCTGGATCTACCATAAATAATTAAGTACAGAAGTTACTTTTTAGATTAGGGAAGCATGAAACTTGATAGCTAGTTCTACATTGTTATCATCTTTTGCAACTGTTTTCTCAGCACTACTTATTGCATTCATATTTAATTCGAGCTTGCATTAGCATTCATATTTACTTACCATTAGCATCAACCACAAAACCAATTTCAAAACCATTCTTATTTTATTTTGCATAACTCTCAAGATAAAGTACTTGATATAACCTCAATCCATGTGGAGAACGATAAATATAAATACATATCACTTGCTGCGAACTCGACTGCGTATAGTTGCATATTGATGCAATTCAAAGTGTAGAACTTAGTTTCACACTTAGAATTACTTATTAGATTAATTATAACGCACCAAAAAGTTGCAACCAAGTGGCTATCTAGAAGATTTAGCAATTCAGAAATCATCAGATGCGTTGAAGCTGGTTCTGGATTATGCTTTTGGTTGGAATCCCCCTCTCCCTAATTTTCTAAAGCTTAATGTTGATGTGTTGTTCCCTCTTATGGATCGAAATTAGGGTTTGGGGCTATCATTCGGACTTTCTTGGTGTCTGTAGAGGAGCGGCTGATGAGTTCATTCCCCATGGGACGGATGTGTTTTTGGCGAAAGCTTTAGCTCTGATTCATGGTTTGCAGCTCGCTCGAATGATTGACAGCTCTGCTATTGAGGTGGAATCTGATTCAAAGGCTTTGGTGGAGGCGATATATAAAGGTACTAAATTCAAGCTCTGGCGTCATTCTAGAGGAAGTCCGCGAGCTGTTTGATTTTTTTGGCTTCTGATCGTTTAATTTTGTCCCCAGATCTTTGAATTGTGTAGCCCATGAAATTACCAATTGGGCTGTTAAAGAAAAATTGAGTTGTAAATGGTTTGATCATTGGCCTTGTTGGCTTTGTAAGCTTGTAGATATGGATATTTGGAAGATTGGGCTTTTGCGCCTTTCTGGAATAAAATGTTTCTTGGATTTCAAAAAAAAAAAAAAATAAAGGAAAAAGGAAAAGAGAAGAACAAAAATAGAAAAAGAAAAAGAATACAATCTATATATACAAAAATCGTAAAAGAAATGATAAATCGGGACACCATAAGGAATCGAACCAAGATTGATAAAAATTTGGGGCCAACAACCATTGAGTAAGTAAACTCTAAATTTTATACTAAAAAATTGTTTTGAAAAATAACATTGCGATCCACCATTTATTAACAGACTAGTCATTCCTAAATCTAGGGGTGTTTATAAATTTTTCAAAAATCGATACGATCGATCGATTTTCACGTATATGTTGATCGGTGTCAGTTAGAAAAAAATTAATAAAAAATTAATCGATTAAGTCGATCGGTTAAGTAGGTTGGTTTGGTTGATCAACTTTATTCAATATTAATATTTTTATATAATTAATTATATTTATTGTTAAATTATTGCAAATTAGCTTAAATTAATTCTATCGAATTCATTCTTAAATTTTCATTAAAAACTATACAATGAATATGTTTTTCTAATAAAAAACAAAATAAATAATAAAATGAATTAACCGACTCAACCAACCGATCAATTCCATGTAATTTTTAAGTAAACAATAGGGTTGGCGATGTCAATTTTCACCAAAAACTGACACCTAGTTGTGTAACAGACATTTAAACCAAACCGGTTTGGTTTAGTTCCCTGGTTTTAATATTGACTGAAACATCTGGATTATCCGAATTCTGAAATTAAAACAAAATGTAAAATTTTCGGCATATAACCGAACCATACCGTTGTATCCGATCCGGTCGGTTCGGGCTGACGCGTTAACTTACGCGCTAAGTGGGCGGGGAGCCCTTTAAATACTAACCAATTCGCGCCATTAAAAGAAATTCGCTCGCTTCTTGTGCTCACTGTTCACTTCTTGAAATCTCTTCATCCATTTTACTCATTGCCAAATGCCACTTTCCCCCAGCCTCGCCATCGCGCTTTACTATTCTCTCTCTCTTTCTCTCTCTCTCTCTCTCCCAATTATGGTTTTGCACTTCAGGCGAAGCAAATGGAACCGTCTTCGCTGCAGCTTATCCACGACGTCGGAACTAGATTGAGCAAACAGTCTCGCCCAACTAAGGATTATCTTGTCAAATCCCTCGAGGTAATGATTCTACTTTGAATTTTGTGTTTTAATCCCGTTTTCTATGTTTCTTCAGTCAGATTTAAATGTTGATGAGAGTGTTCCTCTTTGGTTTAGTTTTTGTTGACGATTTTCGTGAATGATTGTTAGTTGTACACGTTTTTGTTTTTTCACGAAGATCGAAGGTATTCTTCTAGGGTTTGCTCAGTTTTCGGGTGCAAAATTGTATGTATAGTATTCAATTTGGCAATTATTTTCAAGAATGTGAGGATGAGATGCTTATGTGTTGGAGATACTCATGGATGAGGAGTCTCATGACCTACTTTACTCACTATCAATTTATAAGTAGAAATTTGCCATATTAGATGATGAGGTCCTCGCTCAAAACTTTGGTGTAAATGTAACTACATGTTATCTAATATGGTAATAGAGGTTCATATAAGTTATTCGTTCTCTAAATTATGATCCGACCCAAGTGAATGATTTGGACTCCACCCAAACAGCCAAAAAACTTATTTGATTAAAAAAAATTGGATCCAATCTAAGTTTGTAGTCTTCTTGTCCCATATTGAAAAGATGAGGAGTCTTCGAAATCTTCATACTGAACGCAATGCGACTATTGAAGAACGTGTCTAGTTCGATTTTCTGTTTTGTTTCAGTTTCTAGATTTCTTTTCTTAGTCTGATCGTCTAATTGCACTTTCGTTGGGAGTGCTCCTCTTTGATTTGCTTACTGTTGACTGAATTTGTTGACGATGTTCTATTTTCGTTGCTAATTGGAAGTTGATACATGATTTTTTTTGTTTTTTCCTTTTGACGAAACCTAAAGGGTTTTGCTAAAACTTTTCTGTGAAAATTGTCAGTGGAGTATTTCATTTTCTTATAATCATCAATTAAGAATGTGAGGAGGAGATGCTTCTCTTCATACTGAAGCATTCCTGCTAATGAAGAACGTGTCTAGTTTGTTGCAGTTGTTTGGCCTCCGACCTTCCGACATGCTTGAAACAAAGCCATCAAACTTCGCAAAACGCATCACAATGTCTATTGGCTGTTCAAAAAAAAAAATTGCATTAAATTTGTCGGTTCCTCTGCTCTATTTTTTATTTCACACTTAATTCCGATAATTTTGTTTAGGATATTTTGTTAATACATTAGAATGATAATAATAAATAAGTTCATGTATTATCTTATTGCTTAAACCCCAAGTCTCATTTTTTTGAGCACCAATTCATGAATCATCATGTTCCCTAGTTCAATTCTTACAATTTCTCTTTGCCAATAAATGGGGTTTTCCTTTCACGATCATTGTTTTCCTTATTACTTGACCTTCCATTTCTCTATTGCAGCAAGTTGTAGATGCTTTTGCATGTTTGGAACAGTCCTACGTCCCAGATGCTACAAGGAAGTCAGAACCAGCTAAAAAGTTAGAGAGTTCTATTAAGCCTATAAGATAATCTATAATTAATGGCATTCTACGGAATAGAGATAAAGATGTGAGACTTCTATTAGCTATATGCATTATAGAAATTTTCCAGGGTCATGGCACCTGAACCACCTTTCGAAGACAAATATCTAAGGGTAACGAATCATTAATTTAATTAAATGTATACTCTTATATAGTGACTCTTCATGTCGCTAATTCATCATTGGTTTACCATCCAATTTTTCTCACCTCCTTTTTATTTTATACTTTTTTTGAGCTCTGTTTCGGAGCTAGGTGATACAACAAGTCCACTTTTCTCTCGAAGGGTTAAAGTACTAGAGACAGTAGCACGATGTAAATGCTGCGTGATGATGCTGGACATAGGATGCAATGACTTGGTGTTAGAGATGTTTAACACATTTTTCTCTGCTGTAAGGTCAGTACCATTTATCTTTCACACTTTTTATGAGTATTTTTATAAAGTTTACTGGTTTTCTGCCATGCCAATTTTTTTAGTTGCATTGTTTATTGTGTTCTAATCTAAAAGAGGATAGTTCTCCTTGCTCTACGTATTTAGCCTGATTACAACCTGAGGCCTTAATTTTCAATCATCAACCTTCAGAATTGTCGTGTTCAAGAATAGAAGTTGTATTGTATATTGGATATTTGTAGTAGTTTGCTGGAGGAAGATTTTAATTTATCCTGTGCTTTCTATGGGATTTGTATCACAAAACAATTTTAAAATGTTAGTTTTATGCTCCGTTGCAAGCCCAAACAAGTTCCCTTGGTAGTTCATTCATGTTGGGAGTATTCAATATAGTTCTCTTTATAGCCCTTAACTCGAAGGTTTATATTTTTGGTTCAAATTAGTTGATACTGTGCTGAGTGTTATAGTTTTATTGATTCTCAAACTTCTACTCGTGTCATCTCTATTTTATGCATGCTGCTCTATATTTTATTTGTGGTTACATTCACCATATAACCCTTTTGAACTGTTTCATATTTACGTTTTTAGTTTATTTGTTTATTTACTTTTCTATAGAGATTATCACGAGCTCAGTGTTTTAAAAAGCGCAAGGCGCACTAAGGCGCAATGACCCTCTGGAGCCTGAGGTGCAAGGCACACCAAAAGGCCAGCGCTTTTTTACTTAAGGCGCACTATATTAAAAAACATAAAAAATGTGTGTATACACAATAAAAATACTTTTCGTGGACATAAATAAAGTTTTAACCAAAAATAATATATAAAACATACATAATATTCAACTATCAACCTTCATGCACTTCGAATGACCTTGTACGGGATCTAAAACACAAAAAACACAAAGTAAATTAAAAAGTCCCATGAGGCTCGTGCCTTTTGGTGCCCAGGACTTCACGTAAGGCGCCATAAGGCGCGCGCCTAATTACACGCGCCTCTCCTGGGACAAGCGAGGCTCAAAAGGTGGGACTTGAGCCCAAGCGCGGCTAGGCGCTCGCCTGGGAGCGCCTTTTAAAACACTGCACGAGCCTAGTTTGTTCAACAATATGTTGTCAATAATGACACTTATTCTAAGCGAGGATGCCTCTCCAACACTAGTAGATGTGGTTTTGCACAATCTTGTGAAGGAGGAAAAGGTAAGTATAATAGATTGATTGATGTTTTGCTTCCTACCGTTTGGTGGGATTAAACTTTTCTTTCTCCCGGAGAACTTTATGAGATAAAATTTACGGTCATTGTTATTATTATGATACTCTCTTTTGTACTTACATTGCCTAGTTTATGATAGTTGTAATAATCTTGCTGAATTATCATGCATTGTATAATTAGTTCATTTGTTGAGAAAAAGAAATTTAGGGTTATTTGATTAATAAAATATCTAATTTTTACTAAAGGGAATCTGAACATTTGGATCCGCCAATTTAAGGATAAAAAAATAACTACAAGTTTACTAGACAAACTTTCTTTTTTTCTTTGATTTCAACAACATTTGGGGATGGAGGGATTTGAACTTGTAACCTCTTGGTAACAAGGTTATACATGATACTATTAGAGTTGTGCTCTTGTCGGTACTAGAAAACTTGTTAACTGAACATAAAGTTAATTAGAAATTAAAAAGTATAAAACATTAATACAATTACAATACAACCCTACATCAATCCCTTTCCCCAACCAAAAAAACTCTCTTCAAGTTTGTAATGGACTCTCATTAAGAGAAGGAAAATAGGTAGACAAAAAATGTAGCACAAACATGTTCAACATGTAGGCGTTGTTATTATTATTATTATTCGGGGTGTAGCATTATTTTATTATTATTATTATTATTCGGGGTGTAGCGTTATTTTATTATTATTATTCTTATTTGGGGTGTAGCGTTATTTTATTATTATTATTCTTATTTGGGGTGTAGGCGTTATTTTTTTTTATTATTATTATTTTATAGTCGGGGTGTAGGCGTTATTTTATTTGTACTCTCTTCACGATTTTTCAAAGTCCAAATGACACTGCACAAAATTTTCTACATCTTTGAGAAGCCGAGGAGAAAAAAAAAACTAATGGTAATCTGGCCTAAAGTTTTTAGCATGCCTAAAATATCCACCCTATTCCCTAATAAGTTCATGACTTTTTGCCTAAGAGATGTATGATAGGTAACAAGAACTGAAATGTCAATTTAACAGACAAGTCCAACATGTAGCCATGCAGGTGTTATTCCTAACCCTCTACACGATTTTGCCAAGTCCATTTGTGTATCTATTATAGCCATAGGTGCTTGCCATTAGATTTGCATCAAATCTTAATAATTCTCAATTTATAAACGATCTCCCTCCTTTTGTCGGTTACTGGGGAAAGTTTTTATCTATGTTTTGTTTTAGGGAATTTGTGCATCTTTTTTAGGCCTTGATTTGATTTAATTAAGCACAAAAAGTTGCTTTTAAACGTGTTTTGAGTTACTTTGTGTTGCCCTGCCAACTCTTCTTTTTCACATTTTCAGGGTGAACCTACAGCTGCTTCTCACCTTGCCGTTTCCATCATTGAAGCTTGTGCTGAGACGCTTGGGCCATTTATTTGTGGATTCTTAACAACTTGTATATCAGAGAGAGATATTGTGGGGAGTGAACTCAAAGAATTTTACCACGAAATAATTTTTAGAATTTTCAAATGTGTCCCTCAAATGCTTCTTCCTGTGATTCCAAACTTGACTCTAGAGCTTTTGGTATGTCATTTTATTATTTTGGTTGGTCATTTTATTTATTATTTTTTTTTTGTAGGAAATAAAACTATTTCATTGTTTTATGAATGAGTTACAAAAAGATAGAAAAAGAAAGGGAAAAGGTGAAGAGAAGATGGGTTGGTTCAGTCCTGTGGTATACAACTGTTTTCTCATGTCATTTTTTTTAATAATAAATGGTTTCGAATGAGTGACCATAGATATCTCCAATTGGTCTGATATGAGGAGTAATTACTTTTGACTTTAGACTCCAAGAAGTAGAGAACAACATCCCAGATTCAGTTCAAGCTTTTTTCCTCATAAGACTTTTCCTTTTCGCTGAAGCCAAATGCCTCATAACAATGCACAAAACATCAACCCAAAGCCATTTCTTCTAATCTTTGAAGTTGTGCCCACAAAATTAATGGACTACAATACAAAATCTTGGATGTATTTCTATTTATTATTTGTGCTTGCGTTCGTTGGCAATGACAATTTAGGCATTATTGCTATTATTATTTGTTCTTACGTTCAAAGGCAGCAACAATTTTTGTCTGAGGCAGTGATGGTGGTTTCTTTTTGAACTCTGTTATTTGTGTTCAACCCACCAGAAAAGAGTCCATTAGACTACCTTACACTTTTTTTTATCTCCAAAGCTCTTCGCAAAAAACTTACCAGAATAAGAACGGTTTTTGGCCAGATGACCGAAGAGTGATTTAATAGAACATGTGTTGCGGAAAGTGATTCGCTTAACACACTTGTTCGCTCCTTTCAAGAAACCACCTTTTTTTATGCTCCCTAATTGCTTTCAACCATCTAAACATCGTACCTACTGGTCTCTAATAGTCACATCTATATAATGATATGATCCAGGATTTAGATTATATAAAAAGGTAAAAGAATACAAGATAAACCAAGATTTGATAAGTCTTGAAACCTCCCCTCTCAAGAGAATACTCTCTATGAGCCCTACAATAGTTCACTTAATAATCACTCAATAATTGGATGCCTAAACCCTACCCTAACATCTCCCCAAGTAATTGCTAACATACCCCTATATTATTCCTTAATAATGCTAAGGCCCAAAACGTATCAATACCTGCCCCTTTAATTACACAAGAATAGAAACATAAAAATGAAAACACTTTTTTTTTTCCTGCAGCGGCGGCGGTGGTGCGTCGATGGCAGCGGCGATGGTGGCGGAGGTGGAGGCGGTGGTGGGGGTGGCAGCGGCGGTAGCAGCGGTGGTGGCGGTGGTGGGGGCGGCAGCGACAGAAGTGGGGGTGGCGGTGGCGGTGGGGGTGGTGGCAGTGGTGGTGCGTCTATGGTAGCGGCGGTGGTGGCGGAGGTGGAGGCGGTGGTGGGAGCGGCAAAACCCTAGCCGTCACTTTTTCTTCCAATATAATTTCTTCTCTAAAACATCTTTTTAGGTCATTGAAACA
>JBBMKA010000022.1:6692612-6718569 GCA_037833695.1 Sechiopsis laciniata | reverse complement strand
ACCCTTATATTATTCCTATTTCTACTAAGACCCAACCCTATCACTACTGGCCCCTAAAAAAATACACCTTGTCCTCAAGGTGTTGGTAAACAGATAACTAAGATAAATTCAGAGTTTTATTTTTTTTACGGCGGCGGCAGTGGTGCATCGGTGGTAGCAGCACTGGTGGCGGAGGTGGAGGCAGTGGTGGCGGAGGCGGCAGTGGCAGTGGCGGCGGTGGTGCATCGGTGGAGGCGGTGGTGGGGTACGGGTGGCGGTGTCGGAGAGAATTTACCACAATATTATTGCTAAGGCGGTGGTGCATCGGTGACGGCGGCGGCGGCGGCGGCGACGATGGTGGAGGCGGAGGTGGCGACGACGGTGTCGGAGGTGGCGGCGGCGATGGTGGTGGTGGTAGCGGCAGCTTCAAAACCCTAGCCGTTACTTTTTCTTCCAATATGATCTCCTCTTTCAACTCTTTAAAACATCTTCTTAGGTCGTTGAAACTCTCATTCCATTTTCTACAATCTTCTTTTATTGAAATTACCTCTTCTTTGATGATCTCTTTCATATCTGCTTTAAAAGAATCCATCAATCTTATAAGATGTTCTCGCACATCTTCATAAACCATATCTTTGGCCAACGACTGATCGAACGGCTCCGATACCAATTGATTTGATCCAGGATCTAGATTATATAAAAAGGTAAAATAATACAAGATAAACCAAGATTTGATAGGTCTTGGAACCTCCCCTCTCAAGAGAATACTCTCTATGAGCCCTACAATAATTCCCTTAATAATCACTCAATAATTAAATGCCTAAATCCTACCCTAACCCTCTCTATTTATAATAAATACTCTAACTTACTCCCCAAGTAATTGCTAACATACCCTTATATTATTCCTATTTCTACTAAGACCCAACCTTATCATATACAAAAGAAAAAAAATGACAATTACAAGCCCAACACCAATGAAAAAGAGAAATCTCATTAAAAGGATAGATTCTCGGTAGAGGCTTGAGTATCGATGTTGACGGAGAAGAAGAGCCACCAGAGAAATTTTTTAGTAAATGCTCTTTAATTGAGTGTCAAGGAGATTTGTGAAAGATAACCAATGAAGAAAGAAGAAGCCTAAGGATCGTCGAAGATGAATTGCAAGATGATTGCTGGATAAAGTAAGAAGAAAAGTTGCTTGGTCAATGACACAGACTGAGGGAGAAGCAACACTGCGTAGGAGGTGGAGAGAAACAATGTGTTGTTGATCAAGCAATGCTTGTGGAGAAGAAAGAACGATGTGTTAAAGAAGTTGGAGATTTGGTGCTTGAGACAAAACATGTGGCAGTTAATCCGAGAGAGAAAAACACGTCAAAGGAGAGAGTTATGTCGGTGGAGGAGCAACGCCTAAGTAAACGTGTAGGGTAGGCAAAAACATAAAGGGAATGACGATGAATCTCTGATGGAATTAGGGTTAGGGCTTGTGGTAGGAGAGGAGAGAGCAATATTATGTCACTGACCGCTGGTAGAGGCTTTTCGCCGGTGTAGCGCAAAGAAGACTGGTGTTGGAGGAAGAGGTGGATATGCTACTTTTCCCAACGTTGAAGGAGGAAAGAGAGAGATAGAGTTAGAGAGAGAGCAAAGAATGGTGTTGAAGGTTCAATAAGGAGTCGGAGGAGCATACCAAAGATAGTTGGTGACCAGAGAGAAATGTGAGGGTTGACGACTGACGAGTGGTGAGTAGAGGGATGATGTCATCGAGGGGAGAAGATTGTCGTCGGTTGAGAGAAACCTTTCCTCCTCTCGACACCGAAAAATGAGGAAAGAAATGAATAGTGATAGGTTTTTTTTTGTTGAGAGCGTTTACTGAGAGAGTTTTTAGAGAGAAGAAGTAGTCCAGTCCAAGTTATCTTCTATTTCTATTTCTTTTATATTTCATTACAATCGAGTTCTATCAATTTTTTTTTGTTTTAGACTCCAAGAAGTAAAGACAACAACATCCGAGGTCTAGTCCAAGTTATTTTCCTCATTTAAGACTCTCTATTGAATTTAAGCTAAATTTCACAAAACAATGCACAAAAATCGACCCAAAGCTGTTTTTTTCTTATCCTTGAAATGTCTAATGGACTACAAATTCTTAATTGATCTTGGATGAGATTCATTATTAATTATTATTATCACCATTATTGATATTGTTACCAACTAAAAAAGTTAATTTTGTTGTTATTATTATTATTTATTTTTGCTTATGTTTGAAGGCAACAAGTTTGGTCGAGGCCGTTATGGAGATTTCTTTTTGAACTCTGTTATATGTGTTTAGCCCACTCCCAGAGAAGAGTCCATTAGATAATCTTACAGTCATAGGAATTTCGATCTCCAAAACTTTTTGCAAAGCTGAATAAGAACTCTTTTTTATCAAGATGATTAGAGAGAGATTTAACCAGACACGTGTTACTCCTTTCAAGAAACCACCCTTTCTAATGCTCCCTATAAACCATCTAAAACATTGCACGTACTGGGCTCTAATAGTCCCTCCTACATCATTTCCAGGGTGCTCACTTTGTTTTTTTCTCATATATCTCTATCCTTTGTAGACGGACCAGGTTGATGTTAGAATTAAAGCGGTTAAAATCGTTGGTAGACTTCTAGCTCTACCTGGACACTGTGTAGCACATAAGTACCGAGGACTTTTTATGGAGTTCTTGAATAGGTTTTGTGACAAGTCTGCGGAAGTTAGAATTCAAGCTATCCAATGTGCTAAAGATTGTTATATGGCCAATCTTGCTGGTTCAGAATCTATGGAAGTTCTAGGTCAGCGATTAAGCAGTTATGAAGTTATTAGATTTTAAATTTATTATGTATATCATCATATCTGATTATTTGGCACTCGTGAACATATCAGCTGCTGTTGAAGAACGATTATTGGACTTGGATGAGAGAGTGAGAACCCGAGCAATAATTGTTGTTTGTGATATTGCCCGATCAAATATCAAGTTTGTTCCTGTGACACTAATATCTCAAGCTGCTGAAAGACTACGGGATAAGAAGGTATTTTATTGCATGTGGTTTCTATTCGTTCTAAAAATTCTAAATGCACCTAATACTGATATACTTATTTTATTTTTTTGTAGATATCAGTTAGGAAAAAAACCCTTCAGAAATTGTTGGAACTATATCGAGATTATTGTGATAAATGTTCCAATGGCCAATTGAATATGAACGATAACTTTGAACAGATCCCATGTAAAGTATTGATGCTTTGCTATGATAAAGATTGTAAGGAGTTCAGGTTCGCTTATGATCTCTTGGATTGAAGCATTACTTCCATATCTTTGAATATAATAATTATTACCACATTTTAGGTCCCAGTGCATGGAACTTGTTCTTGTGGAAGATTTATTCCCAGCTCATCTCTCTATTGAGGAAAGAACTAGACACTGGATCCATTTATTCTCTCTTTTCAATGTTAATCATGAAAAGGCTCTCAAATATATTTTGCTGCAAAAGAAGAGGTATTATCACTAGCATTTTTTCATAGTGAGATTAAATTATAATGTTTTCTCTCGGGGCCTGGCCTAGGGACGGGCGTGGTTATCCTGGGTATAGTGGAGCGAAGCTCCAATTTTTCGGTTTAAAAAAAATGTTTTACATTTTTCTTTCATTGTTTGCCTTTGTAGGCTACAGGAAGAGTTGCGGACTTATTTGAGTCTACGAAAATTGGACAAGGTATGTTGCCTAACTTTTCTTCTAAATTCTAAGTTGGGCAAATTGTTTGCTGGGTGATAGATTCATTTGTATTAAAGGTAGTCATATAATATAGCCTTTATAATAGATAGTTACTTCTGGTGAAAAAAAATAAAAATAAATAATAGATAGTTACTTCGTTCAGTTATTTAGTTTGCGTAGTTAATTTGTTGATTTGTTTAGTAACTTGCCAGTTGCCACTTGTATGACACTCGATATTAATACAAGCTTTTCATTAATGAAATACTCCAGCAAGATTAGTTTACACTTGAGCGTTATAATTTTCTCATGATACTGATCATGTTATGAAGTTGTATCCACTTACGTTTTTTTTGTACATAAAGACACTAGAACTGATATTGAGTCTTCTAAATGCATCTTTAAGTCATCAAAGTGAATTTCTGTTTAAAATGCATTTTTGAAGCTGACATATCATAACTGTTATTAATCTTGCGAAGTTTTTTGTTCGCTTTTCTGAAAAAGGAAGAGAAAAAAAAATTAACTCTATATTTTGCCCAAAATGGTTGTGAGACATCCATTCTTTTGTTAACAGTCAAAGTCTCACATACTCTCTTTTTTCATCCCATTTATCCCTTGTTTCCAAAGGTGAAATTCATAGCATGCTTTATTGTGATATTTTCATGCTTGAATTATGATTAAATAAAGAAAACTTCTTAACAATCGCAGATGCCTTCTGTCTAAATATATAATTTAATGTATTTATTTTTCTAGTAACATTTTACTGTTTTGTTGCTACAGGAGAATAGATCAGAAGAGATAGAAAATCAAATTGAAACTGCATTTGTCAAGATGGCAGCCTGCTTTCCAGATCCTACAAAAGCAAAGGAGTCCTTTCATAAATTACATCAAATTAAAGTCAATAGTATTTTTAATCCGTTGGAGCTTTTACTTGATCCATTGACAATTGCAGAAGCTGAGGCCACCAGAGTGCGTAGTTCACTTTTTTAAGCTTACTTTTTTATTGATATTTTAGTTTAATTATATTGTTCCAGGTTTTGGCTGCTACTTTTTTATGTTGATTTGGAATAGTTCTTTACCATGATCAAAGGCCGTTGAAATAAATTCACTTGTGCAAGATTAGAAATAAGATGAATGGATTAAGGCCTTTGATTATTATTTTGTTTGGTAGATTCTTACACTGTAGGAACTAGGAAGTAGTCCCGCAAAAATTCAGATTGAGGAAAATTGGAGAAAAGTTGATTGTTCCAAGATATTCTCTTTTAGAAAGTTTGCAAAACATTTTTTATTTTTTATAAACAAGGGAGGTAAAATGCCCATTCATATGCTTTTCATTTTTCAGTTGTGTTTCTCTTGAAATTCAATTTAGAAGAGAAGGTAGCAATACATTTAGTTCATAGTAGGATGAATAACATATTGAATGTTTCAACAACTACGAGATCTGTAGTTCGAGTCCTCATACCCCCATTATGCTAAAAAAAAGTCCATAGGATGACTCGATATTTTAGATTATATGGTAGATTTATTAATTCATCTTCTCCCATCCCTTTGGGAACATCAGATAAATTTATCTTCTCTCTTATTGCTAGTTGTGATCTCAAATACAATACTTGAAACTCAAAGTAAAATATGAGCGAGTAATATGTTTAATTCACAAGTGAACTTATTGCTTAATTGCATGATTGATTTGTGTATACCCATTAGGTTTTTTTTTGGATTTTTTCACAAATGATTTAATAGGAATGCTTAATTCTATTAGGAGTAGGATAATGAATGTCTATTCCCTTTTTTATTTTTTATTTTAATATTCGTGAATATCCGAGTCAGCTTGCATACATTTGACTATTGTCATGGGACATACCGGCTGACCCTACAACATTTGGACGTCAAGAAAACTTGTAAGAAATTAATTCTCAAGTAGGTGACCACCATGGATTGAACTCATCACCTTGTCGAAAATGAATGCCTAATCCTATTGAGATTAGGATAAAGATATGAGATTATAAATAAGAGGTGGTGGAGAAGGATTAAATATATGAAGTCATTGATTGAGTGATTGATTTAAGGCTGGAGTGTCAAAGTACCCTGAACACTTTATTTATCTTTGTTATCTTTTTATAACAATATATATTTAGTTAGTATCATTTTGATATCAGAATAATTTATATCATGATTAATGTACATTATCTTGCATTCATTGATAAGATTATTATTTTTTTTTTTCAGGACAAATTGTGGAGGATGATTGGAAGTAAACATCCTCATTTTGAGTTTTTAAAATCACTCTCCTTAAAGTGCTCATATAATTTATTCAGCAAAGAACATGTAAACGTTGTATTAGACTGCGTTCTGAGTAAAAGTCTTGGTAATAATCGTTTGGAGGCTTCTGCTGGCAAGCTTCTATCGGTAAGTAAAACTGCTATAGTTGATTCTAGGTTTACACGGCCTTATTCTTAAAAAGTTTTTTTTTGGACAATAAACAATTTTATTGATGCATGAAATTACATGATGGGGGAACCACATTGAGTTACAAAAGAGATCTCCAACTATTTAACAGAATCATATAGCCCTAGTTATGAATATATTGGAGATTGTTTAATCCAAGATACAACCGAAATAGTAATGCTTTCAATGAACATATGGTTGATGATTTGTCTTGCAAGATACGGCCATTCCTTTCCATCCATATTGTAAATATTTCACTCTTAAAGAAAAATCATTTCTCTTGTTTGGAGTTGGAATCTCATGCACTAAATTTCCGCTAAACATATTAGCAAAAAACCTATTTTTTCCTTGCTTTTGTGGATTTATCATTGGTTCACTGCTATCGAGTTACTTGTTGAAAGATTTTATTGGATGAGTTATAGAAGTTTGTAAAGAAGATTTGGGAGATGACAGGGAGATTTTGGACGAGGCAGGTTACCTAGCTTCTTGGTGGAGTTTTGTTTGAACTCTATTATCATTACTCCTATTGTGGTTACAGATAGTTTTGCTAGCTGAAAAAATTCTATAAAAATAGCCAAACCATGCTGATTCCGCCTTCTAAAGAATAAATCTTAGTTGGCCAGGGTATAAATTTTGTTAGGTTCAGTCGGTTTTTCGATTTGGTGTCATTTAATTTTGTTTTCATAAAATAATATGATTTTGGTGTTGGTTTTGGCAAAAAACTGACTGACTCAAAATGATTACACATTCTAATTAGTGATAGTTGGAGAGCCATTTCTCTCTAGAAAATTGGAATTGATAGGTCATCTTGTTTCTTTCGTTGTTATGTGTTGTTTTTCTCACTTAGAAATGCTCTCAATTCTTTCAAGATATTTTAGTTATTATCTTATTTCCCAACAAAAAAAAATGTCATTGCTTTACAATAAACACACTAGAGTGGAGGACCTTGGTACTCAGTCAGCACGGCCATTTGATCTTAGGCTATTATCAGCAATTTCCCCTCACTCATCAAAGGCTTGGAAGACCAACTGCTAAGGTTGTTGGAAGTGAGCGATCCAGTTGACAGTAAGCTGATCGAAGTATTGTCAAAAGCAGGCCCTCACTTATCAATTGAATTCAGGTAATCACCATTAGCAGCTTATGTTTGTGATCTTTAAACATCATTTTACTTTTCAAGGTATAAATACATGGAATCTTCGTCCCCAAAGGGTGGCGTGGTGGTCGAAGGCTTGAGCTTTGAAGGTGTGCTCCCCTCAAGGTTCCAGGTTCGAGACTCACTTATGAAATTAATTTGTAGACACCTTCCGTGTCTCCATTCCTTCGATGTCTCCCGGTGCTTGGCCTAAGGATGGACATGGTTAGCCCGGATATAGTGGAGCAAAGCTCCGATTTCCCCGTTTGAAAAAAAATACATGGAACCTTCAAAGCAGAAATGGAGGTATTCTCCTTTCAGTTCATTGTTTAATACTCGTGTTTTATATAGTTACTCTCCCTTGTAAATGCTTGACCTCGTTAATCATACGATAGGTTGACCAACAATATGATGTTTATGTGTACGATAGTTTGATTGTGTCTTTCCTGTAATGTATATATTGCAAGTTGACTTTTAAATCTTCTCTCTTGTAGTCTTGTATTGTTTTATCTCTCAATCAAAGAAATTTCTCAATTAAAAAAAATTCTGTAACTCTTAAATAATTATTGCAGAATTTGGATTATCTTTGTGCTTAGATGAATTTTATGTCATGTTGAGAAGGCGTAGATGCCCTGCTGTATATAAATATCTCCTTGCAAGGAAAAAAGTAACCTTTTGCTTTGAAATTTGGAAAAAAATTTAGGATTATTGCGAGTTTGTTATGCTTTCTAAAATAGGTAGACAATTAATATAAGACCTATGCTTGAATGATTTTATCAGATAAAATTTTTTTTTAATTGTGTAAAAGAGTGTTATGGAGAGATATTTTTGCTCTATTTTTTTTTATAACCGGTAAGATCACCCCACTACATATACGGGGCACTCGTGCCCGTCCTAAAGCCCGAACTCAAGAGACAACAACGGATTAACAAATTCGGCTCACTCGTGGGTTTTAAACTTGAGACTTTTAAGGGAGCCTACCTTGGAGACCCCAAGCTTTTACCAATGGGATTGGGGAAAATATTTTTGCGGTACTATAAGATGTATTCTTGAATAATGTTTTATTGTATAAATCTTCCTCTTGATTGATGTTTGGAAATGCATACTTGGTTGGCGATTGTTATAAGAAAAAGTCATTTAACTTGTTAACTTTTTTTTTTCTCTTGTTCCGTTCTTGTTTGGATGCGCGAGTTTTTGGATGGGAACTTATTTTGATAGAAAATCAAATTATTTCGTTGTCAAGTGAAAATGTTACATATAACCTATCAAAACAGAAGAACAAAATGAGAAAATACATCTAAAGAAAGGGGAGGGGGTTGATTACAGAGGCCTGTGTGGATGGGCAAAGCCTAAAGAAATTGCTAACATGCCTTAGAAAATGGGAGGACCCAATATAGAAGAGAAAATATTCTAACTTCAAAAAGGGGGAAATGAGGGGATTTATATAAGAACACTTTTGGGCCATGCCTTTTCAAATTCGTTTGAGTTGTATTGGACATGAGTGTAGGTTAAGCAATTCTCGGATCACCTTGGCCTTTTATTGCAGTTGCTGGATCAAAATCCAGTTCATCTTCCAATTCTATCTCCACCAATGTGTTCGATCCACCCATCTTCTCCTAGGTGTTTTGTCCATCCATCTCTATTTCGTTTAAATCAACTAAAGGTTCCTTAATACTCAATGGAATGATTAGATGATTTGGTGACAAATATGCAGTGGATTTGGATGTGAATGAGTGTTGTGGTGCACATGAACCGATTTGCTGCATGGTTGAGGGTGCAAAATATCCTAAAATTTCTTTGTTGTTTCTGTTTCTCTTCCTCTAATAGAAATGATTTAATGATATTTCTGGAGAGATTATGCTTGGAGGGTACTCGTGCTCAATCAAAGAGTGCCGTTTCTACCATTGCAGCTTTAGCTAGTACTTCTGGCAACTTCTGTTTCTCTAAACTATGTAAGGTACGCAAAAATATCTTTTGGAGGCATAGCTATTCATATATTCTTTTAGTCATAGGTTAGCGACATTTAGAAAAATAGCTTAAGTCCTTCTTTTTTGTTTTCCAGGAACTTGTTGATGCTCTACACTGGGGAACGAATCTCCCAACAGTATTACAATCTTTAGGCTGTCTTGCAAAATATTCTGTTTCAACATTTGACGATCAGGATGTAGGGATCACGCCTTATATATATGAGAATATCCTCCAAGTAATTTTTGCAAACTTCCCTTTTTAAGTTTAATTTTAAAAAGAAAAAAAATAATTCTATGCATATCTGCTTTTCAATGCCAGTGCCTTCTAGTTTTGTTGATCTTTCTTGCTTCCAAGAAACCTTTTTGACCCGTCTTTTAACCTTACTTATGAAGGTGGACTTATCAGATAATTTAAATAATTTAGACGGTGATGCTGAATGCATAAATTTTTGCGATTTGAAGGTAAACATTTAGAAACTCGGGTATCATTTATTTTCACTTATGAAGTTGCGATTTTCACCTGTTTTGTACATTAAACTAGATGGGCAGTGAAGGAGTTTGTATGAGGATTTAACGTGTCCTTTGCTTGGACAATGTTTTTAATAAGTAGTATTCTAGAAAGGAACTTTGTTTTTTCTTCTTATAAGCTCTGTTTTTTAGTGTTTGAATTTCATGTATGATATTGGTGGTATGGTATTAATCGTTCTATCTAGGTTGCATTCTTTAAAAAAAAAAAATATAAATTCTTCTAAAAGCAAAAAAAAACCACAGCGAAATGGAGGGGAAGATAAGCCATCAACCTTCGAAGGAGAGTGGTTAGGTTCCTATCATACTTGGTGACCTAGTGGTGATTTTTTTCTCCACCTTTGTAGTGTAATTCTTTCTTTTCTTTTTGCAGATTTATGGGCTGAAAGCACTCGTTAAGAGTTTTTTGCCGTATCAAGGAACTCCTAAAAGAAATGTTGACAAGTTTTTGAACATTTTATCAAGGATGCTGAACCCATATGATGCTTCTATTGAGATCATCCCTACGTATGTATTTAAGTGCATTGATGAATAAAACTTTTCTTCATGATACTGATACATGATTGCTACAAGATACAGGTTTCTTGTTAAGTCTTACGTTGCTATAATCTTAACTAGTTTGAAGCTGCAATTTTGTCAACCTTATGAAGATTACAATATTTATTGTTATCCAATTAAGATTTTTCTGGACTATTGCACATTCCCCCATTGTTGAATTCTTTTCTAAACATGTACATTTTCTTCCTTCCTACTTTCAAAAGAATACACTTCTCTTTTAATTTTTCTGTCAAGATTGATATTTTTACTTCCAATAAGCTTTTATGTAACCTTAGTCGGCAGTAAAAACTTATTAGGGCATTATTTACTTCTGCAAAGTTTTGAACTTCTGGAGATTTTATGATACAGTGAAGGTGATCGGGCTCGAATCAGATTAGTTGCTGCAAAGTCAGTTCTTCGTCTTGCCAGAAGATGGGATTTACAAATTTCACCAGAGATTTTTCGTTTGACAATCTTGATGGCAAAGGTACATTTGTTTGGTTGGTGTGCTCATAAATCTGCTTAGAAACAGATGAACATTTTTCCATTGAACAAGTGTTCATGGCAGTGTATATTGAGTTTAATGCTGATAATTATAATTTATTTTCTTACCCAAGGATTACGCTCATTTAGTAGTTTTGTTCAAAATGCTACATTAATGCTCCAAATACTGCCTAGTAATTTCCATAATTGAAACTTTTGGAAGTCATCCTGTTCTTGCTTGTAAAAGAAATAAAGGAAAGCCTATTATTATGAAAGGTCAAATGGATGTCTTTTAGTTATGAAACAACAATTTATTGCAAGTAATCCGCACTATGTTCGCAAGATTTATGATGAATTTAGAAATTATCATCTATTATTGAACTAAACCGTAGTTTCATGTGAAAACATAAAAGGGAAGGCGTACAGGGTAAAGAATTAAATATTTGTTATTATGAGTCTCGATTAAGATAATAGAAATAAGTTATATTTTAATAAAATCTATATTTGTGAAATATTACAATGGTCTTTCTTAAACCGGAAAATCCAAAATTAAATAAGGTATAATTAAAAAAAAGAAAAAAAAAAGAAGAAATATACAGAATGTGAACTTTACATAAGGGAAAATACAAATAAGGGAAGAAAAGAATATTAATAAAATAAATCAACCATCTCCCTAAAGCTGGTGTAAAATGTCTTTCATAGTCAGCTTATCAATTTTTTTTTTGAAATTGAGAAATCGGAGCTTTGCTTCACTATACTCGGGGCAGGCACTGGGAGACATTTAAGGATTGGAGACATGGGAGGTGTCTACAAATTAATGTCACAGGTGAGTTTCGAATCTCGGACATTGAGGGGAGTACACCTTCAAAGCACAAGCCTTCAACTACTTGTCCCACCCCTTGGGGACATAGCCAGCTTAATATTAGTCAAAAGTATAACTTTGGAAACCTTTAGTCAAAACATCAACAATTTGCTCTGTTGTAGTTAAGTAGGGAATGTGAATCACTCCCATATTGATCTTTTCCTTTATAAAATACTTGACAACTTCAATACGTTTTGCTCAATCTTGAAGAAACTGGGTTATGAGCTATGAAGATAGCAGCTTTGTTGTCACAATAAACTTTCCTGGTGTTCCTTTGATTTTTAGTTCATCCATAAATCTTTTTATTCAGATAACTTCACAAATGTCATGAGTTAATGTTGTTTCTAAATACCATACTTTGTTTTTACTTCTCTAGGTAACTAGATGTTCTCCAATAAAGGAACAATAAACTGAAGTAGACCTTCTATAATCAATCGATAATTTTTTCCTTGATATGTTTTTATAAGGTTTTATTAAAAATTAAAATGTATATATAATAATGGTCCTTCATCTATTTCTGCAAATGGACGTTAGTCTTCCAAGCGACCTTTTTATGACCACTTGGTGCTTTTATTTCCTATTCCATTCCAGGACTCATCCTCTTTGGTTAGAAGGCTATTTATTGACAAAGCACACAAGTTACTAAAGGAGCAGGCTATACCTACTCGATATGCTTGTGCGTTTGCATTTTGCATCTCAGATAGCTTGAAAGATCTTCAGGATGATGTATGTCTATTTCTGTTAATTATGCAGCGATATATATGCATAGGTACCGTTGCCATATGGTTTTATGGTTCATTTTCTGATGGTACACTTCATTTCATTTCAGTCACTTAAATATATGGCAGAATTCATTGAGCAATACAATAAGATAGCACAAACTCATCAAACTTCCGTGGGTCAAGATGGATCTTTGACGTTTAATCCAGCATATATAGTAGTATTCTTGATATATATTCTAGCTCATGATTCAGGCTTCCCACATACAGACTGTCAGGAAGAAAATGTATATGCTCAATTTTGTAGGTAAATGTGCCTTCTGTTGGAATCATCGGTGATGTTAAATATTTTCCTCTCCATAATAATATATTAATTGGTCTATCTGCTTGTAATATGTTCTTTTTGCAGCCCACTCCTATTTGTGTTGCAGATGTTAGTCAATGCAGATGTAAATGTTGCAAAGGATACTGTTTTGTATTTGCTCAGTGTTTTCCGTGCCATCAAGAGGGTTGAGGATGCTGTGGATATCGAAACATCACCTGTGAGAGTTTGGTGTAACAAATTTATATCATCACTGGCTTTTGTTATCACACAATTTTATCGATTGAAAACTCTTCTTTTTCTTTTATTTTTTTAATTTCAGAAGTTGCACATTTTGGCGGACATTGGTCTCTCGTTTATAACTGCTCTAAATTATTCTGGAGTCTCCCTGTCATGTGCCCCAAAGCAGATTTTGCTGCCAATATCACTATATAGAGTAAGTTAGCCAAAGAAAATTGGCTTGGTGTGTGCTTGAGGAAACGGCCTCAAATGGATGTATAACATATGACAACTACCCTTTTTTCCAGGTAAATTCCAGGCAGCTTTCTCAACATGCTTATGATGAATGTTTTATTGGAAGAGTTATTAAGGCATTTCAATCTCAAATCATTTTGGTATGTCTCTAAGGTTATTTCTTTAGTCTTTTCTAATTATTTTATGAATTTGATACGATATGTGGTTTGTCCTGTTGTTGCATGGATTTTGTCTTTGCTCATGAAAGCCCGCTGATACCTCTACAAGAAGTAATCAAAAGTCCGTGGAGGGTATTATGCAAACAAACATCAACCCTTGTTCCTCAATGAGCATGAGAGCTCGTAGGCAAGTTGAAAACATTTCCTCCGGAGCAACAAAGATCAATAAAACTGTGAAACAGGATACTATCGTTGGACGGAGGCGAAAACGAGCAGTCTCTCCAACAATCTCCACATCAATTGAGTTGCGTGGAAGTTCTCAAGGTATTCAACAACATTTGCCAACAAACAGAGAAAAAAGTACATTTTCTTCTGAATGTGAAACTACCGAAGCTTCTCCGGTTGAAGCATATGCGTCAATTCAAAGTCAGGACAATATGTTAGCAAATAGAAATTTTGACGAGTCTTCAATGGATGTCAACGGCCAGCTTACTAATCCTTGTAGTATTAAGGTTGAAATTTCTTAAGATTTTTCAGTTGATGCATGAATGATATATCAAATTATGCAGTCATTTTTTTTATGAAATCGTTAGGTTAAACGTCTAATTAAATTGCTGCCTTTAGCAAACACATATATAATTAAATTCAGAACTTTTTCTTGGGAAATATATTTGAATCCTAAAATTCAACTTGCAGTTCTTTTTTTTTTTTACAAAAATAGAAACAGAACTTTTATTTTGTGATGATTGCTTTGAGTTTTGCTTCCAGATTGACTTATATTCTATTATGTGTCTGATCTATGGATTAACTTAGATGAGCATTAGCAACCAATTTGAATCACTTAGCTCTGAGTGCTAATTGTCTCACATCTTTGTGCCAGTGTTGTCTTCTTAACTCTTCCCTGTTTAGAGCTGTAAAAGTTGGGTTTCTCTTTGAAAAAATATTAAAAACTAAGAGGGTAGACCTTTTTCTTTTTACTGGTGGACGTTTCTGTTTGATGGCATTGTTATTTGACATGTTAAGTAGATTATTATAAGATGTTTGACTACCTAGTTGTTCTCTTAATTCTTTAATTCTTGTTTGTGTTTTTCCACTACACAATCTGAAAGAGGATTAACCCTCATTTAAATGATTAATACTTAGTAGATTAGTGCCTTGACTTTCACAACTTTGTATGTTCTTATTGATAGAGATTATTTTTCTTCCTTCCTATTTAGATTAAACTACTTGTATTTGTATTTTATTGGCAAATGCTGTGCAGGTCACAAATGTTAGTGGAGACGTTGAACTGCTGAGCTCGGAAACTGAGAGTTAGGATTACACTAGAGGGCTTCCTGGTGGAAAGGGTGAGAACAATTATTATTATTATTATTATTATTATTTGTTGGATGTAGGATCTAAAAATTAGATGGATTTTGCTTTCTGTTTTGCCCGACTACCATTGCATTGGATAGGAACTCAAAATGATCAATAGACTAATATAAACCAAACGATCATGTACTGGCACTGGCAGGCTGTTAATTCTTAAGACTTGTATAATAACCATTTATTTTTTATTTTTTTAGTTTTTAATATTTAACTACGAGGTATAGGTTACCTTGTTTTGTTATGTATATTATATAATCTTTTAGAACTTTTTTTATTTTTAAAATTTGGCTAAAAAGTCAATATTCTCGAAAAAAATAAAATTAATTGTAGAAAAATGATAAGAAACAAACACAATTTTTAAAAACAAAAATTAAATGGTTACAAAAGAACTCACGAATGGAAGTGGTACTATTTAGCGGCTTAATTTTCATAAAGAAAAGAAATATTATGGCATGAGATTACCTCTCAGGAGCATTTAATTTTTAGACTTCTAGTTATGCACCAAACATAATCTTTTGCATTTTAATGCTGATTTTTCATGTTAGAACAATTGCTGGAGTTCTGTTACTTTTTCTACTATTTCTCTAGTATCATAATTTATTTGTGCCCAAATGTATGCTCTCCTTTTATAAAAAAATCCAATCATCAGTTGCTTTAATTAAATTATGTCCTTAATTATTATACCTTTCCCAAAATGGGTGCCATGAACTGTAAGTTCTGATCTTGAGTTGGCTAAGACTGGAATCAGGCATAGCTATCTGATTTTTTACACTTTTCCCTAGAATTTCTGGTGGATAAACTGACTTCAAAACTTTGATATTCATCAATTCAAAATCATATCTCTTCTATGGATATATTTCTTTTTTTTTTTTTTTTTAATTTAACAAAGTTTGAGGATGCGGAATTTGAACTCATAACCTCTTCATTACTGAGTTATATTGGAATCTATATTCTTGTTGGGATAACATTTTGGCCTGTTTTGTTTATTCCCGATTTAAAGAGAAACAATTGGGTATTATTACATTCGATGCTGTGTTACTGATGAATGGATTGATGATATGAATATGTTTGTATCTAATAATTTTTCTTGCTCATTTTCAGGCTTGTTGCGAGTATCGAATACGAGCATTTGCTGTCTTCAGGTGCAGATTTTCTTCCCTAACCATATTTTTTTAGTGTGTTTGATCTTTATAGAAATGAACACTTTGGATTAAAAAAAGAGTTAAAATATAGATGATTTGCTGAGAATTTTAAATTGGATGTGCAATCTTTGGCTTGTTTGAATCCTTTCCACATTCTTTAATCCCTTAGCTCAATTGGATGTCCAAGCTCTTAGCTCAACTTTAACCCTTTCTCTACAACTGGAGAAAAATGTCTCTGTATAGAAAAACTTTCTTAGACTTTAATCACGGGAAACAATTTTTGTCGAGCAACTTCATTGTTTAAGTTATGACTTTGACCCATGTATCACGTTCTTTTTCTTTTATTTTTGCGAGTAATATTTATTAAAATACCATTTTGGTTTCTTAAATTTGAGTTTCATTTCATGTTTTGGTGTACTCGATAAATTTTTAAATCGTTTGAAGTTTTTATAAGAAAAATGTCTAGCATGCATTACAATCTTATTAAGGAAATTGTTGTGAGTTTAACTTATTGTTAATTGATACATATCTTCAACCTTTTAAGTCCTTCCAAATTTTGTTGTATTTGAAAAAAAAAAAAAAATTAACAATATCAATAAAATGTTGTCCTTCAAATGTTGTTCAAATTTGATTTTCAATATTACTTTTACTTGAATCATTCAACTTAATGGGAAAGAAAAGTTAGATTCCTCTAATTTAATTATATTGCTTTATAAATGTCGGGGTTAATTATGAGAGAAGCTAAAAACTTGTTTTAACGACTAAAGCCTTATATATTTTAGAATTATAATGTGTTCTAAATGTATTAAAAATTAACACAATGTATATATGTATACTGGAAAATTCCAATTTTAAATAAGATGCGAACAAATATTACTTTAGAACGAAGTTGTTGCTTTGGGAGTTCCTAAAAATAATGTAGGGAAGACTCTGAACACCTGACAACAAGCCAAATAGAAAATTTGCCACTTTAGAGGACAAAAATATATGCGAGTTGAAAACTACTTAATTTTTTATTTTTTGAAAGCAAAAAATATGATGAATTTTTAAACAAATTTGTTTCTTGAAAGAAAAAGAACAGAAAAAAAAAAAAAAAAAATGTTATGAAGCATGCTTCTATCCCTCTTTTTTCATGTATTTGCATTTTTTCAAAAAAAAAAAGAAAAAACTTGATTTCAAAATAATTAGCGATATAGCAATACAAGGAAAAACAAAGTCAACTAGATAAGGTCCTCTAACAATACTTAATCAATTAGCATCTTAATTTGCATTTAATTATTAAACCTCAATTATTAAAATATAATTTATTAGAACAGGATTTATAGATGGAATTAATTAATTTCTGACAATCTGCTCCATAATGACTATAAACAAAGTTATTTATTTCTAGATATATTTCTTTAATTAGAATTAATAAATTATCCTAATGACTTTTTCCTTAATGAAAAAGTTACTGATTCAATAATTAAAGTTAACAAATTCTATAGTAAAACAAATTCTACAATCTTTTTTTAACAAACAAACAAAATTTACAATTTATGCAAAAAAAAAAAAAAAAAAAAAAAAGAAGTCAAATTATACAATTAATTAGTTTGATTTATTGAAACATCTGAATTCAATATAAAAAATAATTATTGACTCATTCATCGACATCTTATTCTAATGATCTCAAAGTTAAATGTTCAATCTTTCACCTTTTATATTGACCCAAAAAAAAAACACACACAAATAGATGACAGTTTTGCCTTTTGAATGATTATTGTATAAAATTAATATGTTCATTGGAACATTATAATTGATCTAAAGTTCAAATTTTAAAATAATTCAAGCCTAAAATTCGTATTATATCATGTTGTAACTCATTAAAATTAGGAAAAAATACATTTTTAGTCTATACCTTTTAGTTGTTGTTTCAGTTTGGTTCATTTGTTTCAAAATCAAACGATTTTACTATTGACATTTCAATAATTTTCAATTTTAGTCTTTGAGATAGCGAAACCGTTAGTGAGATAACAGAATGGTGACTAAGATAATTACTAGGTTAATTTTAAAATCTAATAGATTGATGATGTGTATTATGATACTTGCATGGATTTAATTTTTTAAAGAAAATAATTATAATGGAAACTCAATAGACACATCAAATTTTCACATTTTTAGGAGGAATTTTTTATCTTCTAAATATTAAATTAAACACATGAAAAGAGAAAAGAGAAACACCAAACAACGGCCGACATTTAATTTAATTTTTAGAAGATAACAAATCTCACCTAAAAATGTGAAAATTTGATGTGTCTTTTGAGTTTCCATTATAATTATTTTTTAAAAAAAAATTAAATCCATGCAAAGTATCATAATAAACATCATCAATCTATTAGATTTTAAAATTAACTTAGTCACTATTCCGTTATCTCACTAACGGTTCCGTTATCTCGAGAACTAAAATTTAGAATTATTGAAATATCGAAGGTAAAATTATTTGATTTTAAAACTTATGGACCAAAGTAAAACTGCAACCAAAAGATAGGGACTAAAAATGTATTTTTCCCTTTAAATTATTTGAGATTAGGTAATAATCCATCAAGATCAAAATTAACAAAAGCACAGTAACGGTCATAGGTTCGATCCATGTTGGTTTTATTGTTTGATGGGAATCTAATTCAACGTTAGAGTTCTATCTTGAAAATCAATATTTGATTTTCATTTATTTGAAATAAGTAATACTTTTGTTTATAGATTTGCTAAAAAAAACAATAACAATAACCAACATAAAAAATATATTTATGACCAACATATTCGACACAGATATCCCAAATATTGTTGATTTAAAAAATAGAAACTCGTCTTGTTTCTAGAAAAAAAAAAAAAAAGAAACTCGTCAATTTTGTTAAATAAATTAAGACCTATCAATAATTATTATTTTGTATTGATCGTTTTAGACTATATATATAAAATTAAATTTATTTTCTCTCCATTTTTCCCCAGCCAAATTCTAAAGCAAAAAAAGTAAGATAATAGAATTTATCTTTCAGTTTTCAAAACAAAAAATACGTTTTCTAAAACAGAAATAAACATAAATAATAAGACAATAAATTATATAAATAAAAATATCAATTTTCAAACTTATATTTAGTCTTGCTAAAATGAATATTTATATGAATAATATTACATCCTACTTATAAAAAATATTTAATTTTCAAAAATATATTCTTTGTACTAAAAAAAAAAGAGTGGTGCAAACACTCACGCCATGAATAAAATAAATATTCCACATTAATCGTTACGCCATGGACAAAGCTCTAGAAAGAAAAAGAAAAAGAAAAAGAAAAAAAAGGGAAAAAAAAAACACATGGAACGAGTCAGATAAACAACCATAAATGAACGGCCAGGATTTAAATCAGAAATCTGTAATTTATCCTCATTTTGCTGGAGTCAGAGCGTCCAGTTCCAAGCCCGAACACAGATCCGCATGGTAAAGCCCACAGCCTTTACGTGCAATCGCCATCATTCATTCAGTGTTGCGCTCTCAAAATTCATACAATAATCGCTGAAACTGAAGCTGATTCGCTCGTGTAGGCTGAAACTTCAATCTCTTCTCGCATTGACGCCTCCGCCAGATTCATCGTAAACTCGGAGATGACGATTACGAGCTGATTTTGACTACGCATCTGTTTGTGTTTGTGTTTCTGGATCTTGATCGTTTCTGTTTGTCAATGTGTAGTCTCTGAATTTGCCTCCTGTTGCTCTGTTGAAGGTACGAATGCTTGATTCGTTCGTTTGCTTTAGGAAGTTTTGTTTTCGATTTTGATTGCTCGAATTGCGTTGTTTTTTTTTTTTGGCGTTTTACTTTATTGCTTGTGGTTTGATTTTCCATGCGTTTTTGGAATGGAATTTTCTGTTTTTGGCTGTCTTCGTCGTTTTTGTTACTTTCGTTGATGCTTAGATGAAATCCGGGAAGGTGTATATGTTGTGGCTTTCTTGTAAAGGCTAAAGTTAGTTCCTCGAAAGGAAAACGTTCTGACTTTAAAGTATAAGAAATTTTGTTATACGTTGTAGAGATTTTGCTTTAGAAAGTTTTGTTTTCGATTTTGATTGCTCGAATTGCGTTGTTTTTCGGCGTTTTACTTCATTGCTTGTGGTTTGATTTTCCTTGCGTTTATGGAAGGATTTTTTTTTCTGTTTTTGGCTGTTTTCGTCGATTGTTTTACTTCGTGATACGTGCTTGCTGATATGCTTAGATTGAATCCGGGAAAGTGTACGTTGTGGCGTTCTTGTAAAGGCTAAAGTTAGTTTCTCGGAAGGAAAACGTTCGGACTTCAAAGTTTAAGAAATTTTGTTACCGGTTTAGTCATTTTTTTGGTTTATTTTCGTTGTTATTTATAAACAGCGACAGTTTGAGTCTTTATTCGTAAATGATCTTTCTGAATTTAGCTTCTGTTTTTCATGTTTTAGTTATACTTGGTGCCTGAAGTCTTGAAGAAATGAGTGCATATATAGTTGGTGCTATCGTACCTATTGTAGTTACACTTTTCTTTCGGAATTCGAAAAAAGCAAAGAAAAGAGGCTTGCCTGTTGATGCTGGTGGGGATCCTGGGTTTGCTGTTCGGAATAGTAGGTGTACTGAGCCTGTGGAAACAGCATGGGAAGGCATCCTTACTCTTGCAGAACTCTTTGAGTACTCTTGCAAGCAGCACCATGACAGACGCTTACTTGGAACCCGGAAATTGATCTCAAAAGAAATTGAAGTATCTGCAGATGGAAGATCCTTTGAGAAGTTTCATTTGGGCGAGTATGAGTGGCTGACTTATGGTCAAGCGTTTGAAGCTGTCTGCAGCTTTGCTTCTGGTCTAGTGCAAATTGGGCATAATAAGGGAGAACGTGCAGCAATCTTTGCTGACACCAGAGAAGAATGGTTTATTGCCTTGCAGGTTTTTCTATATCATGTCTTGTTTTGTGTAAATTGTTTTAGTATTTGGAATAAGTTTTGAGAATTGTTTTTTCTTTTGGTGATTCCTTTTCTGATATTTTAATCTACATTAATTTATCTGAGTTCTAAATTTTGTAAGGTTAATAATCTAGTCTAGTAACAGTTTACCAATTATTATGATTAATTTCTTTACAATGGTATAATATGACCTGTGTTTACTTGTACCAGGGATGCTTTAGGCGCAATATCACCGTCGTAACTATATATGCATCTTTAGGGGAAGAAGCATTATGTCACTCGTTGAATGAGGTTCTCTCGCACTCTCTCTCTCGTATGCAAACATGCACATGCACGTATGCTGCACACAAATATTAATGAAGCTACACTTTTTATTCTCCACAATAATCTCGCTCAACCATTATCCAACTTTTTTTTCTTCCTGAAATTGGCTCAGGAAACTAGCCTAGTGTTCATGACAGCATGTTTTTTTCTCCCAAATGCAGCCCCCTATCCCTTCATCTTCAATTTGTTTTGTTGGTTATCTCCTTTAAAATTCCTGAAATTAAAATATCTTGCACTGCTAGAATTGAACTCTTCTGATTATTTATACATGGTTTGTGATCATATAAGTCATTTTCATTTCCAGACAGAAGTCACAACTGTGATATGCGGCCAGAAGGAGTTGAATAAACTGTTAGGTATGGGTGGACAGCTTAAGACAGTGAGGAATGTAGTATGTATGGATGAGATTCCTCAAAGCACCTTAAATTCCGAGCAGAATGGGGACTGGAAAATTATCTCATTTGCTAAAGTTCAATTGCTTGGCCAAGAAACTAACGTGGGTCCTGAGTTACCCATTTCAGCCGATGTTGCAGTTATTATGTATACAAGCGGAAGCACTGGATTGCCCAAGGTGGGAAACATCTATGTTTGTACTTAGGTACTTTATGTACACACGCATGTACATTAGCACACACATACATCAAATATACATGCGCACTTACCTTTCTTTTTTAGCTATGCTCAGATTCGCCACACACTTACCTATACCTTACTCAAGTTTCATTTCTTTCTAACCTTCTAGTTAATCTATTTTTTAGGCTTCATGACTGCATTTACCAAGGCTCTGAATATTGTGTTGTATGCACAGTATTTCCTACCTTCTGCAATTAATATTCTCTTTGTACTTGCCTTGAGAGTTCAATATATCTTGGAATGTTATCTTTGTTAAGATACACATCGATTTTCCCCTACTTATTGATACCGTGAGGTTCTGTAATGATTGATTTCTTCCGCTGCATCTCTTTGTTGTTTGCAGCCACGTGTTTGTTGTTAACTATTTTGTTTAACGTTGCCTTGATGTTCTGGAACTGCTTCTAATAATTTATTTATAATGGTCGTGTGTACAGGGTGTGATGATGACACATTCAAATGTCTTGGCTACAGTTTCTGCTGTCATGACTATAGTTCCGGGTCTCGGGAAGAAGGATACATATCTCGCATACTTACCCATGGCTCATATCCTTGAGTTAGCAGCAGAGGTGTGCATTCTTTGAATTTCATTATTTTGGTAGCTTATGTTACTCTTGTACTAATTAGTAAAATTCAAAATGATTTTTCTCTTTTGCTGCTTTATGACTATAATTCTTATTGTTATCTTTGATTTCCCTGCAGAATGTAATGGCTGCTGTTGGATGTGGTATTGGTTATGGGTCTCCTTTGACACTTACTGATACATCTAACAAGATTAAACGTGGGACAAAGGGCGATGCAACTGCTCTTGTGCCAACAGTGATGACGGCTGTCCCAGCAATTTTAGATCGTGTTCGAGACGGGGTTCTTAAAAAGGTTTGTCAATTTTCAATACAATTTTTTTGTTTATATTGCATTTATCTAAACGCTCATGTTCCGGAGTCTTTTGATTTCAGGTGAATGCAACAGGTGGATTGGCAAAAAAATTGTTTGACTTGGCATATTCTCGCAGGTTATCTGCCATGAATGGTAGTTGGTTTGGGGCTTGGGGTCTGGAAAAGCTTTTATGGAACTTTCTTGTGTTTAGAAAGGTACGAGCAATTCTTGGAGGTCGCCTTCGTTTTCTGTTGTCTGGAGGGGCGCCCCTTTCTGGTGATACCCAAAGATTCATCAACATCTGTCTCAGGTATATATGATATGCAAATCTTATGAATGCCAAACTCTTAACTTAATGCACCTTTCATACAGACAATTGTCCAAGAACAGTTAAAGCTTTACCGCTAGATTTCTCTAAATTTCAGATGCTGATGGACTATTTGATATACGATCTGGATACAAATTACACAAGAAATACCAAATAATGTGCTTGTCTAGATGCATATAGGGTCTTGAACTATTTCATGAGGCTCGATTAGAGTGTATATTTTTTCATTGACGTTTTATTTTGTTGATCCAATTATATCTGCTGCAAAAACTATCCTGAATCTGATTAATGATAGTAACTAAATGCTAATGAATGCTACATATGACGGATATAGTTTGGTAGTTGTAGAGATGCTTTGCTAGTTTTACTACAACCAATAATAGAGTTTAAAATTACGTTCAGGGTCCATCATTTTACCATATATGCATGTGTGCCTCTGCAGTTACCATCTTGCATATGTATCTCACGGTATCCTATTTTCAGTGCTCCAATCGGTCAGGGTTATGGTCTTACTGAGACTTGTGCTGGTGGGACATTCTCTGAGTTCGATGACTTGACCGTTGGTCGTGTAGGAGCCCCTCTTCCTTGCTCGTTTGTTAAGGTATCTATGCATCCGTTGTGGTTTAGTGATCCCTTATTGATACGTACAGTTATCTATCTGTGTACAAGTGTAGGTATTTCAATGAGTTACTGGGTTACTTATAACTTTATATGCATGATGTGCATCCACAATGCTAACATCTGATATTGGAAATTCAATTCATTTTCAACGGAAATTACACATAGCCAAGATTGCCGCCAAAAATAATTTGCTGATGTATTTGTCATGTTAAATTCACTGGCCTGAATGTATAACGTCCACCACTGGAAACTTAGAAAAAAAAAGTGATTTAACACCTACCCTTGTATAAATTCAATTGGATGTTGTTTTACTGTAATCACCGCATTTGTTCTCCAGTGGTCAACTGACACTTTGTATTACTTCCTCAGTTGATTGATTGGCCCGAAGGTGGATACTTGAGTAGCGATTTGCCAAGGCCACGTGGCGAAATTGTAATTGGTGGTCCAAATGTTACACTTGGATATTTCAAAAATGAAGAAAAAACTAGAGAATCATACAAGGTATAGTGTCCTTGTTGCCAGTGTTTATCCCTGTAGTAGTATTCTTTCCTAAAATTTTCCATTGATGCAATTTCTTTTTGTTGCAAGGTCGATGAGAAGGGAATGCGATGGTTCTACACTGGTGACATAGGGCAGTTTCATGCTGATGGTTGCCTTGAAATTATCGACCGTAAAAAGGATATAGTCAAACTTCAACATGGAGAATATGTTTCCTTGGGAAAGGTATGAGTATGACATAAAATTACTTCTTTTACTTTTTCTTATATCAAATTATTTGTTTTCTAAGTAATGTTTTCTTACAGGTTGAAGCCGCACTCAGTACGAGCCCTTATGTTGAGAATATAATGCTGCACGCTGATCCCTTCCATAGTTTCTGTGTGGCTATTGTCGTGGCCTCACAACATGCAGTACAAGAATGGGCTTCTAAGCAAGGAATTGATACAAGCGATTTCGCTGAACTCTGCCGTAAAGTTGAAGTGGTGAAGGAAGTGCAAGCATCACTCGTGAAGGTATCTGTATTCTGACTTGAACTTCATGTTTGTTTGCTTCCAATCTCATCTTGAGTCTGCTCGTGCTTTCCATGAGTACCTTCGGTTATTCATTTACTATCCTTTCCAAAATCCACATCTAGCCTCCTCCCCATGATGAAAAGAATGCAAAATAGCATCTTTTTTATAATCGGGAATTGGAGCTTGACTCCACTACATACTTGGGTCACCCTCGCCCATCGCAAGGTCCAAACCCAAGAAACATCTAAGGATTTTATAATTAAGATCACTCTTAAATTTCGAACCTAGGACCTCCAAAAGAGCCCACCACCTTGGATTGGATACCCCAAGTCTCAGGCCTCCCTTAGGAACAAAATGGCAACATTTTGATAATATTTTTATACCATACGCTCATACACATGCATTTTTCAAACCAAATTGATACAAACAGCACATGTTTCTTTGATATTCTTTGATGAAACCGTAACTTTTCATGAATGTATGAAAATTATATGTTTTCTAAAAAAAAAAAAAAAAAATCTTTGAAGAAACTAAAAGAAAAGGGGCATTATGTAATTGTACATGTTTTATATACTTGTTAACAGGAAGCAAAGAAGGCACGATTAGAGAAGTTTGAGATCCCAGCAAAAATCAAATTGCTATCTGATCCATGGACTCCTGAATCTGGGCTAGTTACTGCAGCTCTCAAGCTTAAAAGAGATATAATTAAGAAGGCTTTCTCCGAAGACCTCAAAAAATTATATGCCTGATTATATTATATCTGCACGACTTGGAAATAGAGAAATTTTCATTGGACTCAGGTTTGGTTGTCCAGGATTAATTCTCTCTATTTATTATATCCATTACGTTTTCCTAGGTTGTCTTGTTGTTTTTGTACACTTTTAAATGTTTTTCAAGGTTGTCTTCAACTATTCATGAGTACTGGGAATTTGACTCTAAATAAGAAATGAGAAAGGCACCAGTTTTGTGCTTTTTATCCCTAGCAGAGCTCTGGTTTGAGAAAATCAAGGTATAAGTCTGTTTTCTTTTATATTCGTGAGTATCCGAGCTAGTTATTCCTTGATCAATTTTTTTTTTAATTTTTTTTTTATATCCGTGCCTATCCGAGCCAGTTTGTGCTCACCTCGATTAATGTCATGGAACATACTGTCTAACCCTACAACATTTGCATGTCAAGGAAATCTGTAAGAAATTAATTCTTAAGTAGGTGGTCAGTCACCATGGATTGAATCCATCTCCTCTTAGCACTCCAACCTCAAGATCTTCTTGACTATTAGGTCATTCAATGATGGTTATTTATTAATTAATGTTACGAGACAATTGTCTAGTTCTACGATATTTATTTGTCAGAAAATATAATTACTAAGTTTAGTTCCCAAGTTTGTGCCTA
>JBBMKA010000022.1:6648004-6666903 GCA_037833695.1 Sechiopsis laciniata | reverse complement strand
TGTTAATTATTGAAGAAAAATATTCATATGAATAGATAATTTCATCAATAAATATATTTTTATTTGAAAATTAAAGGATTAAAGTATAGAAAAAATATTAAAAAAAAAAAAAAATAGACGGGGCGGGGATTTTTCCCCATCCCCGGCCCCGTTCCCCGCCTAACCAGGGATTCGCCGTCCGTTAAGGACGGGTCCCCGCGGAGAAAATGAACACCTCTAGTTTGAAGCGAAAAAACTAAAAATCAAATCAAATTGGCTCAATTTTTTAGTATAAAATTAGATATATCATTTTGTAATTTAAAAAATTAAAAAATATTTAAATTTTCATTTAAAAAACTAATATAACGAACCAAATTATATATATATATATATATATATATAATGTCACGAACTTCTAAAAAAACCATTTGCTTTAAATTATTTAGAAGATGCCTTCCTCAATTGCTGGATTTAGAGTGGGCTAGGAAGGGCCATCCTCAAAAAGTTTGAAATGTGATATTATTTTATAAGAAAAAGTATATTTTGTCATACATTTGAGATTACATTTCAAAATTAAATATTTTTATTTCAACATTTTAATAATGTTCACTTTAATTCATGATATTTCAATCATGCTTAATTTTAGTTATTGATTTTTTTTTAAAAAAAAAATTATTAATTATATGACATATTGTTGATTATGATAAGAATTAATTTTATATTTTAATATATGGATGAAGTTATTTTATACTAACCTAATAAAGACAAATTAACCGAGTAAAAAAAATACATAAACCAAATTGACACTACGATACAATCCGAAGGATTAAAAAAGACAAAATTCCTATTTTATTTAGTAAGCCCACAGGCATTTATGCCGTGACCCTCCAAATCTTTGATTTTGTAAACTTTTTATTGCATATATTTACATTTATATTTTAATAATACTATTATAAATCTGACCTCAAAAAGGTTTTCTGGATCTACCCTACACGCCTTCTATATCAAGTATCAACAGGTAGGATTTTGCATCCCTCAAAAAAAAAAAAAAAAGAGAGAAGAGAATAATATTTTAGATAAAAAGACAACAAATCACGTGTTTTTTTTTTTTTTTTTTGAATAAACGTGTTTTTTTTAAACAAGGTAATCACACCCGTCCCTAAATCACGTCATCAGAAACATCGAAAGAGTAATGTTACAAGTGAGTCTCGAACCTAAAATTTTGAAAGAAACGTACCTTTAAACTCAAGTCTTCAACCATTATGTTACTCCTTAGTGACAAATCATGTGCCTTTTGAAATGAACAATAATAAGGCAACAATTTGTCCTAAACGAACAATGTGGCCCTTTCATGCCATGCTGCTCGAAAAATGCACACTTAATTTCGGTTTCTTTCTTTGTACTTTTTTTTTTTTTGCTAAAACCATTCTTCAAACTTAATTTCATATCTTTGTTTTCTCCACTCTGATGAATTTTGCCCAATTGCTCAATCCAGTGAGGAAGAAAAAGAAAAAAGAAAAATGTTATATAACTCTGGATTCCTGAACCTATCATCAAAACACCCTAAACCCAAAATTAATGCAAAGCTCTATTATGCACTTGTGACTGTAATCGGGAAAATGCATCTCATGAACTCAGGCAATTAAGAAGCTTATGTATAAATAGATCAGCTAATATTCCTCATCAGCACCATAGTCGTCGTATCCATAACCATACTCTTCCTCGTTTTCAAAATCATAATACTCATTACCATAAGTTACTGTCGGATCTTCATCTTCTGCGTCAACATCCTCTTCAAACACCACGTTGGAGTCGATGGGGTCTTCTTCTTCAAGCTGGTTCCTACAGTCGCCTTGTTCAAATGAAGTATTCTCTTCGCAACTTGAGGCTTCCTGCTTTTTGTTTGAACCAGATGCAGGCTGCACACAAATTATTAGGTAGTTACAAGCAATCATGTGTTTGCATACTAATCGAAGGTTAAATTGAGTTCCCTCCTTTTTTTCGAGCAAGGTTATTGGTCTATACACAATCCAATAATATTTGCCTGAGAAAATGTGATTACTAGGATGAACTTAACTTAACAATGCCAAAACAAGAAAGAAGAAACAGATAGATAAAATATACCACGTCAGAGAAGAGTTCTTCCAACACATCAAAGTTGATTTTCGAACTAAGCCTCTGCAGAAAACCATTGTGGGAAATTAGCTATTGAGTAAATTAATGTAACAAAACCAAACAATATAGGTTAGCTGTTAGCATACAAGAAACCATGAAACTACAGAAACAAATCCCCTTCTCCATGCCAAAATAATCACACTTAAGAAAAATTATTTGGAAAAAGGGAATTTTCATAAATCACATAGTATTCATGTGGTGCAGGCAAGACCAAGAAGGCAATAGCTAGGAGTGAAAGTTTTTTTTTTTTTGATATCCATGACTGTCTGGGCAGGCTTGCGCGCACCTCGACTAATGTCACGGGACATACCGCCTAACCTTACAACATTTAGATGTCATAGAAATTCGTAGGAAATTAATTCCTAGGTAGGTGACCACCATGGATTGAACTCATCACCTTAAACACCTCAATGCCCTCTTTGACCACTTGAGTCACTTCATGATGGTTTAAGAGTGGATGTTAGTTTTAGTGAACTGGATAGTAATACGGCCCAGGAATGCGAAGTTAAGAAAGTTAACACCTAAAAATGAGAATGGAACAGATTCAATGAGATTGAGGACATGCCCACCACCCGATGAATTTATCATCAGTTTAATCCGCTGATGTACCTTCTTAGTTAGCAATTCACGTGTAGCTTCTGAATCTGCTTGAGCAGGGTTATTTGTTGGAGCTTCACTATTCCTTTGTCTCTGATATCCAACAACATAAAAAACATAAATCATACCATCAAATGTAAAGGTTTTTTTCTGGATAAGAAACTGTTTATCTAACATGAAGTATAGTTTTTTAGGTACCTTTGTCGACTTTTTAACCACAGCTGCAGCTCTTGCTACATGACAACCTTGTTTCTTTAATGCTTGTTCCTGAAAATCATGCATGACATTTGCTTGAAAATTAAGTTTTGATTGAAACATTAAAAAAAAATCCATTTTTTCTAATGTAAACAAAGGGTGAGAGGGGAAAGAAGCCTTTAACCTGAAGATAGTCTTTGTTAATTTGTTCCCAAATAATCTTTTTATAATGTACCTCCTCCTTATTGTTTAGGTAAGAGTTCACCTAAAATTTGAGAAAAACTACAGTTACAACACCATACCAACAGTAGTAGAAATTTTTAGAAACTAAAAGCTAATGCAATTTAGTAGTGTAGGGTACCTCACTGTCAAGAATATCACCAAGGTCCTCTGACTCATCATTGGATAGAGAACGTTTATCCTTATGTTTGCAGAACAAGTTGAACAGTGATGCATCCGTAGATTTCATCTGAAAACAACAACAGAATTTACCAATAAACATGCAATCAGTTTCAAAGATTGGATGTTCTATCTTTTCAAACTATGGCCAGTAACAATCTACTAATACCAGAAAGCCTTCGTTGCTCAAAATGAAAAGAAAAACAGAAAGCCTTCTCAAATTACAGCACCCAATTAAATATTATTTTCATCCCTTTCTCATTCCCAAAAAAAAAAAAAAAAAAAAAAAAAAAAAAAAAAAAACCCCAACCAGAAACATATCATCTCAAGAACAAATCAGAAAGACAGACTGGAATGGTCAAAGACACAGATATTATAACAATGACAAAAGCCTACAGGTCCCCTCAAGGTCAAAGACTTGGGCTTTGAAGGTGTGCTTCCCTCAAGATCCAAGATTCGAGACTCACCTGAAACATTAATTTGTAGACAACTCCCGTGTCTCTCTTCCCGTGCCTGGTCGAGAGACGAGCATGGTTACCCCGAGTATAGTGGAACAACCCTCTGATTTCTAAGTTTAAAAAAAAAATGCCTACAGGCTTCCAAATTCAACAGAAATGCTAATGACATGCCAGTTTAACACTTTTTGAGCAGCAGCTTCAGAGAATATAAGAAAATTACACCGACTATCAGTTTCCAAAATCTCCTTCTCGGAAATAGTTATAATTTCAATGTACAAACACAAATTACAGAACAAAATCCTCACATTTACATCTACAGTATTACCAGTATGTCTTTGAATCATGTACTCGGTTATCAGAAAGCCAACGCACTAAAACTTCCTTTCATAATTGGTTAACCTTAAACCTAACCTAGATAACTGGAAGCTAAAAACAGTGATTATTGACCTAAATATGTTCTAATTACGAGAGTAAAATAAAGTAAACAAACATACAAATCCAAAAACAATGAATCCTGAAATTTTCCTAGATGCCATTACAGATCGCAAGCATGATAACTCAATAGAATACTTACAATATCAATCAACAAATCGAAATGCACCAAATCAATCGCCGTCAACAAAGGAAGCTCCGAGAAAAAGGAAGCACTTGTTCCGCCGGTTAGTGATTGAACGCGAAAAAGAATTGAAAAGAAATTTGGAATCTCGACGACGATCAATTGCCGCTTTAAAAATAGTGAAGTTTATATAAATTAACGTGTCGAGAGAATAGAGAAGGGACTCGACCTTAGGCTCAGAGAAAGCCCAATAGTAAAGGGCCCAGTACTTGATCCAGGCCCTTAGATATCGGCCCATTCTTAGTAGTGGGCTTTACAAATTTAATTGGCTATAAGCAGTAAATGGCAAAATTTTCAAAAAATATTTAGTAAATGGTCACTTTTCAAGTTGGGAAATAGTACCAGATGACTATTTTTTTTTAAAATTTACCGAAAGTCAAATTCAAAAAATAATTATAAATAAAGTCTTTTAAAAAAAATTAGCAATCATAGTTATTAATATTAATACAATTTTTTTTTTGAATGCATACTAATACAATATTAATAAAACATAATATTATATTAATAATACATAATAATGTATCAATAATACAAAATACTTTATTAATAATAAATAATATTGTATTAATAATTATAATAAATATCGTATTGAACTGTATTTATGATTTTGAAGGTAAATATTTTCAAATTTGACTACATTTATAATTATTTTTGTTAGAATTGGTCATTCATTACAATTTCATATCAGAAATCGGAAAATAATCTATTTAATTTTTTTTTATTAAATAAAATATATATTGAACTAAATAAGCTCATCAATCCAAAATTTAGGGATAATAATCTCATTCTAATTAAATTTCTATTTTTTAAATTTCCCAAATAATATTTTATGTAACATGGAAAACACTACTAAGATCTTGAATATTTTCTCCATTTGCTTTCGATTTCGGGTACAAAAAAAAACGCTAAACAACATCTTCAAGGTGCTTTTCATTTTTTTAGCTTCACAAAAAACGTATATCTAGTCTTCTATTTTGTCGCCAAAATACCCACCAGACACACACACACATATATATATCAAATTACAAGATAGCACAAATCAATATTGTAAATGGAACAATCATAGGTCAACTTATATCGTTTGAGTAGGTTTTCAGTTGGAAGAACGTTCTAAAATTGTTAAAATATCACTTTAAAAAGATGAAAAAGGTAAGGTTGTAACCCTAAAGGAGGATCATGATGTACAACGGATTCGTGAACATAATCTGTGGTGTTTATCCGATGCAAAATTTCAACAGAAGTAATGATGTTTATAGTCAATCTATATGTGTTAACGGAGAATTAGCATATATTTTATTCATGGAAATTTAAAATCTTTTCACATTCTCATCTTAAAAAACGGGTATTAAAACTCCTCCAAAGGAATTCAAGATTTACAGTTGCATAATCTTAGGAAGATTTTGCAGTTGCAAATCTTTATTTTGGCAGATTCTTACAAAACATCTTAATTTTGGAAGGTTTTTACAAAACAATAAATAATTGTTATTATAGTAGGTTCAACCCAACTATAATTAACCATATATCTTTCATTTAAAGATGGTAAGTGTAAATGCTTCAACCTTTAATTTAGTTGATAAAAAATTACTCTTTTACCTTTAAACTAATTCAATTAGCACCAGTACTTAAAAAAAATAAAAATCAATTAGCACCAAACGCTATAAACCACGTGTCTTACCCAATCAATACAACATAAAGTTAGTACATTTAAACATACTTCTCACGGACAAAAAGTAACTCGTGATTCAAATTCATAACTTCTTTTATTATGAAATTAAACAATACTAGAAGATTTTTTTTTTTTGATATTTGTAACTGTTCGCACTTTATAAATTGAACTCATTACCTCATGTACCACAAAATCTTCTTTGATTAATTGAATCACTCCATGATAGTTAATATTTCCAAGACATTAATAATACTTAAACATAAATCCATTGATTAATTTATGTGCAATTTGCCAAATAGCTGCATTTTTTTTAGAAGCGTTATAGCTGCAATTAATCACTACTCACCCATACTTGTGATTTATGGTTGGTTAATAATAGTTTTAAACATTTAAAAAAATTGATAAAAATATATCACTAAATTTTACATTGTCATTCAAATTTTTCTATTTATTTTTTATAAGTTCAAAATTATTTTAAATAATAAATAAGTTTAGTTTCTAGTTTTTTAAGAAAAAATATATATCAACAATGATTTAAGATTTTAAGATAAATAAAATGGAACTATGAATCGTTCATCATTACGTATCACATGAATTATTCCTATACTGCCAAAAGTAATATTTTGTTTCTTTAAAAAACTAAATAAATGTGGACACGTAGGTTGAATTGCACCACGTAACGTCGTAACCTACAACTTTATTTTTATTTTATTCTTATTTCCATACTCTTGAATTATAAGTCATATATACTGAATTGATAATTTTTTTTTTTTCCAAAAAGTCATATATGTTTAATACATAAAGAAATTATATATCCAAAATTACAAAACCTTCAAAAGTATGGTCAAATTTTGAAAATGCATTGGTTGGCTCATAGTTCATCTCTTCTTTTTGGTTTATTTTTATTGGTCGGCTTATATTACTACATTCAACAAATTTTAGGTCAATCTTTATTCATATTTATGCACTAATAGCCAATAAAATTATAGCTGTGGGGATGAATAAACAAAAACATATATAACAACAATGTGCATGAGAGTATAGTTTTGATTACCCAATTCATATATCGTACAAATTGAACTAAGATTCAACAAAATTTAAGTTCTTGTTTCAAAAAAAAGAAAAAAAAAACCATTTAAGTTTTTGTTTTTTTTTTTTTTGAAAAGTAACAAAGTTTAAGTTAATTATTAATCATATTTATATATTAACAACCAATAAACTATAACCAGAAAAATTATCATGGAGTGATCTAATGATCGAGATGGTATTAGAGAACTAAGAAATATTGAGTTTAATTAGTAATACACATTCACCTAAGAATTAATTTTCATGCAGATTTCCTCGACATCCAAATGTATAAGGTCGGACAATATGTCACATACGATTAGTCGAGGCACGTGCAAGTTGATGTTGTAAGGAATTAGTATGCTCCAAGTATAAAAGGAGCATGTGACTTTTGGTTTCAAAAGTAAGAAACACTTTAAGTTTGGTGTACAAACTCTAGTTAAATTTCTTTTGTATTCTTTCATGGAGAGTCAAGTAAAATGTTTGAGTAATATAAACTTTAAAGGGGACTAGGGTGAGAATTTAATGTGATTGTAATAATTTTTTTATATATGAGAAGCTTTTTAGTCCATAGTTTTTTATCTTATTTTAGAGTTTTTCGACGTAATTTCTTGTGTCTTTCTATTTGGTTTTTGTGACTAAGGAAGGTTTTGTCCAACAGTATTGACCAAAAGAAAATTGATGTTCAATGAGATTGGTGTAATTTGAATTGTCGACAAAATATAATTTCTGGAACTACCCAATTATTTCCTTCCATTGAATTTAGACTTGAATAAACAAAACCCAATAAAAATAAAGTCAATTTTTTCCATTTCAACGTGCCAAAGCATTGGCAAAGCCATATAATTTATACAAACAGTTCCAAATATATGCTCTCCACGTTCATTTCCAAGCCATATTAAGCCTTTAAAAGAAAAAATAAAAAAACCAGAAAAGCCATGGCCATAAACAAGCTTGGACCAAAAATGGCGATTCCTGTGGCGAAAAAAAGGACCATAAAGCAATCAAAGAAGGTGAACGAAAGAAAGTCGTGCCATTACGGCGCCGTTTTGTCGAAGCTTCTGTATCGAATTCCTGCAGCGATTTTCTTGATGTTGGTTCTGTTTTTGTGGTCGTCTTCAAGCACCATTATTTCTGGAAGATTTGTTCATGTTTGTGTTTCTTCCAGAAAACTTACCAATCTTTATTGCCTCTCTGCTGGCTCTCAGCCCAATTTTGAAATTCCAATTCAAGTGGTCAATGACACTCGATCCACTCCGACTCGTTTGGTAATGTTTCTGTTTTTACTTTCATTTAGTTGTCTAAAATAATTAATTGAAGAATTAGACATGTAATTAGTTTTGTCATAAATCCTAAATTGAGCATTACTTGTGAAACTAAGAGCAATTGACATGTAACTTCACTTTGTCGTCAACTTTGGAAACTTCACTAAAAAACAATTTATTTTTTGTTTTTGAAATTTGACTTAAAGTTCAAACGATTCTTAAGACAACAATTATTTTAAAGAAATTTAGGAAAAAATAAACTAAAATTTTAAAATCAAATAGACTTTAAAAACCAAAATTGTACTTTTCCTCAAAAATGTAGTTTTGTTGTTGCATTATAAAAGACAAATTATTGTAAAGAAATTTTGAGATAATGGGGGCAATGCTAACCGAAATTGTATTTTGCCCAAAAATATAATTTAATTGGTTTCCTAATTCAACAGCATTTAAAGGGAAAGATTTTGAATCTTTGAGTAATGAACTTCCTTATATTAATTAAATTATTGTTTGCTATGTGACTGGTGTTTTAAAATTTAAGTTTTATCAACCATTGTGAATTGAGAAAACATTAGTAAATTAAAATTTTACCCATAATAATAACCACCTTACATTTTAGGTTTATTGTCTCATACAAATAATTAACATATACAAGAAATCGAAAGACAATTTTTTTTCTCTATCCAATAGTTTTTGAATTTATTTTCCAAATACAGGAAATCAGAAACAACATAACAATAGAGAAGCTCCAAAATTCCAATTCCAACACAAACACAACGGAAATTATTGAAGTTTCAGAACCTTCAAAGCCTAAATTTTCTATGAACAACAACAATAACAACAACGCGTCCATTTCAACAGAATCCACAAATGAGATTAACCAGCACCACAACTATTCCAGCAAAACCAGCAACAATAACTCGCCGGTCGTGAAATTGACCGACGACAGTCAAAATGCAACCGACAGCGAGCCAATGACGGGCACAAACGAGGACGGATTAACCGAGATTGGCATTGCAATGGAGGCAATTGAGGAGCAGCTGCGGCGGCAGCGGTCGTGGACGTGGGTGTCGTCGGGGAACGAGGCCGAATGCGGCGGAAGAGGGATTTATGTGTACGAACTTCCGGCGAAGTTTAATAAAGAGTTGGTGGCGGAGTGTCGCGATATGGTTCCGTGGATGGATTTTTGTAAATATTTGAAGAATGATGGTTTGGGAGAGCCCATTCCGGAGCTTGGGAATGGGTGGTATAATACTCATCAGTATGCGCTTGAGCTCATTTTTCATTCCAGGTAACCCATCCAAATGTTAGCCAATTTCAATTTTTTACTCCTAACAAAAATAACTATTAACATTTTTTTACGTGGCAAATGCTTGTGTCACATGTCAATAAATATACTAGTTTTACACATGAATGTGTAGATAAATTTTGTTCTTTTTTAAATTTAATAACTATTAAAGAAAATGAGAATTTAAATTCACCAACTCTTAATTATATAAATACATTAATATAATAATTATTTTTTAAAATCTAACAATTATATATATATATATTTATTTATTTATTTATTTATTTATTTATTTATCAAGTAACTACACTTATATTTGCGTTTTAAATTTTATATATAATTACTATCTATTTTATATATATATATTATAAAATAGATAGTAATTGAGTGGGCTAATGAACTTTGTGTTTGTGGGATTATGGGTGGTTCGAAAGGCTTAATAAGAGCCCATGGAAAACTATAAGTAAATGTAGGGAATATGGTCTCTAATTTAATAAACATATTTTAGTTTTTTTCTTTCTTTTGAAAACTATTTTAGTTCTTTTTTAAGAGAGTTATAGTTCTTTTTTAAGAGTTATAGCTCTTTGTGCTAGTTCAGGTAGATCTTTGTTGTTTCATTTATCATACATATGGTAATATTGTTAGATCCAAGTTAGAGCATGTTATATGAAAGTTTTTACTTTTCTAAAGTTTTTTGTAAGTATAGTCAATAACTCAACCCTTGATATGTAGCATATATAATATGAATTACAAAATAAAAATAAAAATAAAAATTCAAGGTAATTTTTTATGTTTATAAAGTTTTAATTTTTTTTTTTTTTTTTTTTTGAAAATTATAAAGTTTTAATTCTTTATGTGGTTTTTAAAATTTAAATCTAAAAATAATATTTGAGGTTTTAATTACTATTAAATGGGGACAAAATAGTATTTTGAATTAAGAGTTTCGTTATTTATTTGATATTCATTTGATTTGTTTATTTTTATTTTTTTGAAAATAAAACCTATTAATTAAAAATCAAGTCATGTTTTGAAAATAAAGCACTAGCTTTAATTTTTGTTTCTATTAGTACAACAAAATTGAAGAAGTCCAATCTATAATCATTTAATTACTAAATTTTACATGATATCAATATAATTATGTTCTAATGGGTGATTTCAATTTCTCAACTAATAAAATGAGTGAAAATTTTCATTTATTTGAAAGCACCATTTGTAAAAGGTTTATGTTTCCTTTCTCCCATGTGATTATTTTTTTAAAATAAATAATTATCAAACTAAACCTAAAAAAATCGTTTGATTTTTAGAGTTCTTTTAAGTTTTTTTTTTTTTTTTTTTTTTTTTGCCTTCATTGAAATCTATTTTAGATAGGGAAATGATGAAAATACAAACATAATTTTGAAATACAATTTCTTACTTATGGAATGGAAAATGTAACTCTCTTTCCTTCTTGTCCCATAAACCAGGATTTTAAAGCATCCATGCAGAGTAAACGATCCAGAAAAAGCCAAGCTTTTCTACGTACCTTACTATGGCGGATTAGACATTCTAAGATGGCACTTCAAAACCAACACATCCAACAAAATTAAAGACTCATTAGGGATACAATTAATCCAATATCTCCAAACCCAAAAACCCTGGACTCTAAACTCTGCTAAAGACCACGTTTTCATCCTAGGAAAAATCTCATGGGATTTCCGAAGATCATCAGCATCATCAAACAATAATTCAAATATTAATCCCACTTCATGGGGCACCAATTTCCTTCAACTCGAACCTTTACAAAACCCCATCAAACTCTTAATCGAACGACAACCCTGGCACGAAAACGAAGTCGCCATCCCCCATCCGACATTCTTCCACCCCCACTCCGACGATGACGTTTTCGCTTGGCAATGGAAAGCCCTACGATCCCATCGTAAGTTCCTTGTTGGGTTTGCTGGTGCCGCTCGACCTGACTCCCCCGACGACATTCGGTCGCTACTTATCGACCAATGTGCCATCACAGAGGGGATGTGTCGGCATGTGGATTGTACATCTGGGAATTGTAATGCAGAGACGGTGGTTGGGTTGTTTTTGGAGTCGGAGTTTTGCCTTCAGCCACCCGGGGATAGTCCGACGAGGAAGTCGGTTTTTGATTCGTTGGTTTCAGGGTGTATTCCAGTTTTTTTCGACCGGTTTACTGCGTATTATCAATACTCTTGGCATTTGCCCGAGGATTATGGGAAATATTCGGTGATGATTGATAAAAAAGAGTTAATGAAGGGAAGTGAAAATGTGGTGAAGAAATTGATGGGAATTTCTAAGGAGAAAAGAGAGGAAATGCGAAGCTTTATTGTTTATGAGCTTTTGCCTGGCTTGGTTTATGGAGATTCTGATAATGTCTTGGAGAAATTTCAAGATGCTTATGATATAGCCATTAATAATTTGCTTCAAAGGGTTTCTATGTTGTAATGAGGTTTGTTGTTTTGCCTAGTTTTGTTTTTATTTATCATTTTTTGTTTGAAGAAAAAAAAGAAGTGTATTGAGAGGAATTGTTCCACACACACATATATAAATACATATGTACATACATACTTTTTTTCAGTCCTTCATATGGAAATCTTATAAGTTATGACATGAAAATATAATGTGTCATCCAAAACAATAATAAGACGGTCTATCGAATTATCATGAATGATCAAAGCAACGATCACAATCTACATCGAACTTTTTGTTTAATAGAATGTATCTTTTTTAAAAGTCAAAGTTTGTTGTACGAAATAACTCTAAATTGAATTGATAGATTATGCAAGTAGTTGATACCTCCAACAGAGCTAATACTAATTTAATGTGTGATGTCTAAATTAGTTCATTACATGTACATGTATATGACTAAATCATTGAAATAGGCTCGTGACTACTTACAGGATATATCAACGAATATAGATATTATTTCTATAAGACGTAAAGCTTGTTTGCGAGTGCCTATATATAATCGTGTTCCTCTCCTCTAAAAGAGTGGGGAAATGCGAGAGCGAGCGTCATTTCATAATTAGAACTTGTTAGAGAGATTGGTCAAGGTTATCATGTCGTCAGATGCACCACATTAAAGATATTGGAAACATTCGGGATCATTCATATTGGTATGATATATTGTCTACTTTAGGTGTAAGTACCTACGACTTTGTTTTTCTCAAAAAGCCTCCTATCAATGGAAATTGTTGTTGTCTAAATTATATCCATGATTTCTCCCCTTCCTTTCCCATGTGGGACAATTAGTTGCATTCAACGCATGTAGACATATATATGTTTTTAATTGTTAAGAATCCTAGACACTTAAGTAAGAGCCTAATATGTGTCGATCAACCAAAAGAAGCATTTGAAACCCTTTCATCCTAGGATGACCTAATCTTTTGATGCGTAGTTCAATTTGGACTACATTTTTTAAAAAATTTATTTTATATTTTTTGGGTTAAAAAACAATAAAATGTGACCCAAGAATGAAAAAATAGGTCATGCTAAAACATGACCTAAATTGTCATTTAATAATAATATGTCAAAACTTCGCGTTTTGCCTCTGTGATTGTTTTTAGATTCTATAAATATTCATCTCAAACTAATTGATAAGAAGAGAAGTACCTTACCTATCTTATAAAAAGGAGGTCCCCTAATTCTTGAATCTGAGGCCTCAACACTTGTATAGTAAATTTTGCCCGTTTTTTGTATGCCGTATATTTTCTGTATTCTCTCGGTGTGCCCTATTTACGTTGCCTTCTTCTTCAAAAACAATCTTTTCTTCTAAATTTTAACTTAATATCAGAAGCTTGTTAAATTCAAATGATTGTTTTTTTTAATAAAAGAAAATTTTGGATTCGATCTAAAATTGGTTAGTCTAAAGTGACACCATTTCAAAGTTAAAAAAATTGAAGAAATATCATTTAATATGGCATCAGAACATACTTTGTCAATGAGATATGATCCATTAATTTGGTACTACGAGAAAGAATGAGGGTTATATCATGTTTCAAGTTGGTACCCATTGGCGAGCCGTGAATAACTATTAGATAGTGTGGACATCCATCTCAAAACCAATTGGTTATGAGAGGAGTAGTTCACCACACTAGGAGATATCCTCACCTTATCAATGTGGGATTCTCAACATGCCCCCTCAAGATGATGCCTTTTTTGGGCTATCAATCTTGAATCGGATCTCAATTTCATTTTATTGGACCGAATACCCGTTTGGGCTTTATGGGCTCTGATACCATATTAGATAGTGTGGACATCCATCTCAAAACCAATTGGTTATGAGAGGAGTAGTTCACCACACTAGGAGATATCCTCACCTTATCAATGTGGGATTCTCAACAATAACAGATTCCACAAGCTTAAAAAAAAGTAAGGAATTGATGGCAAAATGGTGGTTTTTAAAAAAAAAATAATAATTAAAATAATTGAACTGTAAAATCCCCAGCCAGAGATATTAATAAGCTTTTCAATTTTGGAGAGCTTTTCACAATCAAATGCCTACACCTACAACTCATGTGAATGCAAGAAACAGTGAGGAATTGAGATTTTGTTTTTGTGGCATTGGCTCTTCTCGCTTAAAATAAAATACTAACAGATGGAATTGATCAAAAGCTTTAATGTTTTTAGTACAACAAATTAGAATATGATGTTTGAAATTTTGAACCTTTAACTAAAAAAAAAAAAAGAAGTATATATGTGTGTGTGTGTCAATTACTACTCAAAATAATAAGCCCACTTTCATAAAAGCTTCATTACTTAGATGGGTGTAAATGTCCATCCAACATCTCTTTAGTATGATTAGATTTTTTTGTTTTAATTCAACGACAATCGTATACGTGAAAGATTCAAATCGGTGACTTGTTGATGATTTATATTTATGTTGTTGTGACGTATTATTTTTATTCGCTATATAATTAGATTAAATGAAAGCAAAGAAAAGTATTAGATCCCATGAATATGAGGCTCTACTTCAAAATAATTGACAATTAGGAGAGTAACTTATATTTTTTATAAAAATATTGTAGACTTCTAATCTTTTCAATGTGGGACAAATGCGACAAGATAAGTGTCTCTAACATGCCCCTTCAAATACTTGTTTAGATTAGATTCGAATTTGTGGACTAAAATACCTATTTTGCCTTATTTGTTTGGGTTGGATCTGAATTTTTGATATTAAATACTCGCTTAAGTTTATGCTGGCTTTGGTGGGATCCAAATCACCCTCTCACATTTTAAAGCATTAATAACTCACATAAAGCCCTTGTACCATATTAGATAATGTGAGATTGCACCTAAAAAATAATTGATATTAAAGAGAGTAACTCATATCTAGATTTTGAAAACTCCTCACTTTTTCAATACAGGACGAAGGTCACAAGATAAATATCCAAAAAAAAAAAAAAACATAAAACAAATTAAAGGTTGTGTTATGAATAACAAAGTAAAACAGAGTACATATTCAATTCATATTCTCTATGTTTTTCCCACTTAAAAAATTTCAAACAAAATATTTATATGGATAAAGGTGGAAGAAAAAGAACCTGATGGAATGTGGGACATGATTAAATTAAAGTTGGGACTTTCATTAAGACTTGCACGTTTGCTGTTAATTTAACAGTAAAATGCAACATTTGGAGTTGATTATGAAGTTGCTTAAAGTTTAATTAATCTGTCAAGTTGGGGATTAGAAAAATAAAAACATGTTCTTGGATGTCAACTGTTTGCTTATTATTACTTTAATCTTACTTTGTACAAGAATGTTAAGATGGTGAGAATCTTTGTTTGTTTGTATTTCTAAAAATTCCAATGTGACTATCATAATGTTTTGGATGTCAACTGCTTGCTTTTGTTTACACCAACAAGATGCTCAACATTAGTTGATATCTATATGATTTTGGTTTTTAATTAGATTAAAAGTTATTTAGTTATTGATAATTACTTTGAATTTTATTAAGATTATTAACTGATGGTTTCTTGGTCTTGCGATTTTTTTTTTTTTTTTTTTAATTATATTTTGCAGTGATCGAAGTAGAAATTCTTTTGAGGGAAATTATGACTTCCTTTTGTTACTTTTTGTATTTCTTTTTTGGGAACTATTTATTGTTTACTTACTTTTCTTTTTTCCTTTTCTTTTTTGTAGAAAATTCTCACTCTAAAGAATGTGTATAAAATAAAGAAAAATTAGTTTTTCCTTTTGTTACTTTTTGTAAAAATAAATAAAAATTAGTTATTTTTTTCTTTAATTTAATAAATAAAATTTTGAAAATGTATAATTAGGTATGGAGATAGGACATCAACCATAATTCACTGTCTCAAAAGTGTTAAAGAAATATTTTCCTTCTCATTCCTTATTTCTATCCTAAACCAAAGAACTTCCCCCATGACTTGAGCTGAGGATTGTTAATCCCCAAAAGTGAGTACAATGGACAACTATCAACTATGAACAACTTAGGGAGTGTTTGGAGAAAGGAGAATGGTAATAGTAATGATTAAAGGAGAATGAGAATATGGAAGAGAATGATTATTTGTGTTTGGAGTGAAGGTCATTATGGAGAGAATGATTATTTGTGTTTGAGATAAATGTATTGTTTAGAGGAAAAATAAAATAATGAATATGATAAGAGTGACAAATAGTGATGTGATGTATGACAAGTTATTGGGGAGAGAATAAAAAGTAGTCAGAATGAGAATGAAAAAAAATGATTTTTGAAAAACGTGATAACTCAAACACTAGAAATCATTTTCATTCTTATTCTCTCTCTTATTCTCTGTGGCTCAAACACCCCTTATAGTTGGGGTAAGATTGTTTTAGTTCAACAATAATTGGAATAGAAAAATAAAAAATTCAATTCTGATAAATGATAAACCCTATCATTTTTTGGTTTTTTGATTTTGTTTTGAACAAATTAGAAAAAAAAAAACTTCCAAACCAATTGGCAAGTCCTACATCCACTACACCATTGTTAATTTGTACAAAATATTGAGTTTTATTTATAAATACCGTTGAATTTAGATGGAATATATTCCAACTGATTTTATTAACTCCGAAACCAACCATTTTTTAAACAAATTTGAACAGTAACTACCACCAGCATTAGCATCAACAATTTATTAAATAATTATGTCAATTTAAGTATCTTATATGCTAGTGGCCTAAATAATTATGTTAATTTAAATATTAAATGTTGTTGTTATTGAAATTAAAAATCCTTATGCAACATGTTTTTTTATTTTAGTTTTTATGAAATAGAAATTTAAAATCAATATATATGATTTTTATTTTTTAAAATCAGAAACTAAAAATAAAAAATAAAAAATAAAAAATAAAAGGGAGCCAGCTTACTAATTAGTTTTTTTTTTTTTTTTAAATATTTATGACTTTTTTTTACAAATATCTTAACTTAATTCTAACTCTATGCTATAAGTTTCATGTCACATCCAAATAAAAATGGTAATATGACCATAACTATTGAGACTAGATAGTTACATTCTTTACCAATGTAGGTATTTTGGATATTACTACGGAGACACTAAAATAATGTGTTAAGAAATTGGTGATTTTATGTCTAAAACTAATTAGGTTAAGTTTACTAAAGCTTTAGTGGCTGAATTTGCACTCCAAGCAATTCGGTATTTCTTATCGATGCTAAGAAAGGAGTTCATAAAAGCCTAGCTCACTCGATAGGTAAAAGTGGAGTTGGGAGAACTTCTCTCGTCGAAAAATATTTATGCCAACATCGACCTAGTCTAGTGTCGGCAAAGTCTTTTACGACAAGTTCAGCTTGTCGACAACCTACTGTTTTGGTATTATAAAGATTTTTCCAACATGATTTCTTATTTTTATGAACCTCTTGTGTCGTTGACAAAGTCTAGAATCTTCTATTTTTATCAATATGAATTGACTTAGTAATTAAAAGATTTAGAGGTCCTTAATGTCAACTATCTAAAAATAAAATTTCTAAGAACTTCTTTTTCTATCGAAGAATTAGATGAATTCTCTCGGAAAAATAGGTGAAATAATGCATAAATTGGTTTAAAAAATTAAAATTTTAAAAAAATAAAAATAAAAAATAAAAACTGTATTGCCTCCAACGAAATAAGTTAAATCGCTTTTTTTTAGATTACAACAATGGTGGAGGGAAATAAGCGCAATCATTTTCAGTTCTCTTTTACTCAAGTTTTGTAGTTATATTCTATTGATTATTAGGCAAATACACCACAAAAGTTTCCATTGGTTTACAGGTTGTTCATTGCTGGATAGCGACCATAACATTCATAAATATTCACATAACATTCTATGTCTATATAAAAATATTATTACGTCACTCCCTTTTAAAAACAATATTTCTATTTAATTCAAGATTAAATGGTAGGTACTTTTTTTTTTTTTGGAATTAAATGTGACGAGCGCACTTAATCATTTTCCAACTTTGAGAAATAGTTTTATAATTTTGTCAAACCAATGTAGCAATATGAGAGGAGTTACTATATATTTTTTAGTTTAACGTAAAAAATTAATGAGATAGAATCTTTGACCAATTAGTGGAGAGAGTATGTCTTAAGAAATTGAGTTAGTTAATATATAAAACTTCAACTTCCCCATATCTCAAAAAAAAAATAAAAAATCTACTTCTCAATCATGTGATCATTTAGAAGATTATAAATTGGTATCACATAATAATAATAATAAAAAATTGATTTTTTTTAATACAAGTTGGGGGAAGGGGAATTATAAATACCAGTAAGAGGGATCGAACCCGATCGTAGAATGAAAATGAATTAACACCAAATTAGATAATCAATCGAACCACCAAACCATTCAATATGATAAATTGGTTTTGAACTAGCGATAATGAAACTGTCCGCCTTATGAAAAAAAGTAATAATATTCAATGAATCTACCGTATAAAAGTTGTTCCCAATAACCGTTGGGTGTTGTCAGAGGTTTAAAAAAAAAAAAAAAAAAAGTTAACAAGAAGAATCCAAATTAAATTCAAATACTAAAATTCTGATAGTTTGAATATGATTTATGAATTAATCTAAAACTAATTTAAGTTGATTCTACCCACCCACTCGTATTTTGTTCAATAAATTTTAAAATATATATTTATATTTGGGAATTTGCACTACATAGCAACTTTTCAACCCCCTATTAGAATTATAGCAACTTTCTTTTTAAAATTCGTTTATA
>JBBMKA010000022.1:6608844-6639094 GCA_037833695.1 Sechiopsis laciniata | reverse complement strand
GGGCACGCAGGTTTAGGTAACCACCGTTTATAATAAACGGTGGGGCAAACACGGGTTGGGTTATTATAACCAACCCGACCGTTTACATAAACGGTGCCCCAAACATGCTCTAAAGGTTTGTGGTTGTTTGTTGTTCCTAACCGAAGAAAAGATATATAAAATTTATATAAAATAAAAGTCCTTTTTTAAAAATATAACAATTAAATATGAGAAATTCAAATTTACTACTATAGTATATATATATTAGAGGTGTTTGACTTTTGGCTTTGTAAAAGAGTTACAAATGAGCATTAACAACTCTTTTTCAAAAAACTACATCCACACTAATTTATTGCAACAACCTACATAATTATATGCAAGCGAGTTATTGACCGCAACTCCTCTGACCACTCATTTCTCCAATCTCTTTACAAAATCTACATTGGAACGAGCTATTGACCACAACTCTTCTATAAAAATCTACATACAAACGACTTATTGTCTATGACTCATTTTCAAAAATTTACATCCAAGCAAGTTATTACTTCAATTTCTAATCACTCAAAATAACTTTTTATTTTAATAACTCAAAATAACTTATTATTCAACTACTCATTCCAAACACTTACCATTACGGAAAGTTTATGAATTGTCTTGTCTTTTTTTTCCTTTTCTGAAAAAGAAAAATACTTAGGGTGTTGTTAAAATTTGTGGTCGTTGCTTTTTCGATTGACAAAATTATAATTCAAACTAGTTGATGAATTTTGAACCCACGATATTTAAATAATATCATTTATGTTTTGTTTTAATGTTTCTTTTTTGAGTTGTTGTACAGTGAATTTTGAATTAAGTTTTATTTTAGATATAGGTATTGCAGTTTTGATTAGTTTCAAAATATTTAGATCAAAGATATAAAACTATTTTTAAGTTATAATAGAGAATCATTAATTTGCAGGTACATCGTTATGTTGTCGAAAATTTTTAAAAAAAAAAATGCTTAGTAGTTTTGAGTTTAAGTTAATTTTTTAATAAATTTTAGGGCACTTTAAAGTTTATATTAGAAAAAAATTGATTTCAATTTACTGCACTTTAATTATTTAGATTTTATAATTTTGTTGTATAACTTACGGACTTAATTTGTTTGTTTTTTTTTTTTTTTTTTTATTTAGGTCGAAGCGTATCACTTTTTTTTTTAAATATTTTTTGCACTTGTGTTTTTAAGGGTGATTGGATTTTGAAGTTATGAGAAGAGAGACGATGAAGTGGAAGGGAAAGAAGAAGTTGAGTGATTTGGAATAATGAAATGTCTGTTTGAGAATTGTTGTTTTGGAGAGGGGATGTTAAAAAATTTTGTTATTACAAAACTTTTAATTATTAATTGATAATTTATGAATTTTAATTTTATTTTGTTATTACAAAACTTTTAATTATTTATTTGTATATCTTTTTATTTATTCATTATTATTATTTAGAAAACAAAAGAATTATGAAATAATATTTTTTATAAAAATATTGGATCATATAAGGGAAAGAACAAAAAATGAAATAATTTACCATTATTTATTTTCTAATAAGTTTGTTTTTTCAAACGGTTTAAAAAAATGTGTGTTTTGAAAAAAAAACTATTTTCACCTTTTAAAAACACTTTCATATTTTTGTTTAAATTATAAATATAAATAAAATATATACCTAATAAATTAGAAGATAAATTTAAAAATAGAAAAAATCAATTAACTTTAAATAGATTTTTTAAAAAATAAATAGATAAACATAATATATTTTTTTTTAACTATGGTTTATTTGATTGATTTCATTTATGAAATTTTTTTAGAATTTTGACGAAATATGTACTTTATTTTTAATTTTATACGAGAGAGGAAAAAATACGAAAAAGAGAATTTAAAAGCAAGAGAAAGAAGAACTAAAAAAAATAGAAATAAGATAAATCTAATGAGAGGAGAAAAATGAGAATGCATAATTTTTTTTTTTTTTTTTAAATCACAATTTTCAAACTTGTGTGGGACCACGGTAATACACCTCTCAACCTCATATTTGCATTGTTCAGAACTCTCGGAATCAAATCCTACACTTTTTACGTTTATCAAACAACGGTTTCCAAACCCCCCTTGGATTCCAAATCTAAAGCCCCAAATTCGAAACTCCCGGAATCAAATCTCACACTTTTTATGTTTACCAAACAATGGTTTTCAAACCTTCAGATTCCAAATCCAAATTCCCGAATTCGAAACGGCAAACCAAACAAGTTCTCACGACATTAGTTTTTCAATTGAATTATCATGATGCGCATTTTTATTTTATTTTTGTGAACTTTAAGGAGTAAGATGAATTCATGAAGTTTAGAATGAAAATAGAGGTAAAATTTATGAACTAAAATATAACTCAAATCCTGATTTAGTATTGTTCTACAAGATAAATTAATTAAAATATGGCAAAGAATTAGTTCTCCATAACAGGCACAAGGAATCTTGGGATATTTGCTAGATTGTTTCCCATAAAAGAAAGAAATGGGTTGTGAAAAGAAAGACGCTGGAAAGAGCTCTAAAAAGAAATATATTACATTAGTTGATTTGTGTGGGTTGCACATTTTTGTCCTTTTGACTTTTTGTTCTATTATAAAAATAAAAAATAAAATAAAAAACCAACTTTAATCTTGTCTACTGATTTGCAAAAGCCACTTTACGGTGTGTTTGGAGTAAGGAAAATGATAATGATTAGTGTGTTTGGGGTAAGGAGAATGATAATGATTAAGGAGGGAATGGTAATGTAAGAACCCGATTCTAAAACAGTCCTAAACCTGATTTTTACTCAGCATGCATGGATTTAAATCATGTAAAATCGACAATTAAATAATTCAACTGGAAATCAACATTTATTAGCAAAGCAACAAGCCAAATAAAACATGGTTCAAAACAAAAACAATTGAAATCCTCTGGCCAGAGTATATTAAAACAGTTCTAAAACAAATCCTTAAAATAAGCCAACATGCTGAATCCATAAAATAAATGAAAAATGACAATGCAGCGAACTCCCATGAACATCCAGCTCTTTCTCTAGCCGTCCCGGTGCTGTCCCAAGTTACCTGGTGGAAAAACCACAGAAATAAAGATGGGTACAAAGGCACTCAGTAAAAATCTCCAGCCGGAGTACAGTACGCAAGTCACATCATCTAGCATCCTAGCATACAAGCAATCTAAACATCACATAGGTAGTCTCAACATAAGCTCAATCTCAACATGCTCAAACCTCGAGAGTTTCTAACTCTCGACTAAGGATCCACTGCGGATCTCTAAATGGGTTATCAATATAATCTCTAGAATCTCGAGAGTCTCTAACTCTCGGCTAAGGTGATCAGCTCACTATGCTGATCCTAGACACTTGGGAGAGTACCCTAGTGTTTGGCTCTAAACTAAACGGAAGGGTGTACTAATACACTAGCCCGAGTGAGCTCTCTTCTCGACATCTAATTCACCTACGCGCACACCGCATGTTGCTTCAAACCGAATAAATGTAGGCCTACACAAACTATGCTGGTCCAGGTACGCATGCCTAAGACTCGGAAAGGTGTCCACTGATCCACAACAGGTGGGAGGCCCTCGATACCATACTGTGGCAGCCTGAATCACACCAACACCTGAAGCTAAGGTCGTCCCAAGGTAGGCTTTCACTAAGGAAATGACCCTGCTCTAGCAGGCCACAGACTAGGCTTATGCCGGGGTGGTAGCTACTCCATTTCTAACTACTGGGGGTGAGGAATCTGCCCTCACAAACCCGACCGGTGGGGACGTTGGTCCACTCTCAGCCTTTGAATGATGACAACCTAACAGGATCTAGCAAAGAAGAAAGCACCCTAGAACTAACAAAGTTTTCACAATAGCATTATATAATAAGACATTCAAAATACCAACAGTCACAAATACATAACAGCCACTGCAAACGGAATAGTGCAATCCAAGGTACAACAATCTATATGCTAGATCCTATCAGACAAGTCACAGCAAACCTATCCACTAGCACATGCTCGTACGACAATAATCCTACAAGCAAGAACCTAGTCCATTAACAGGTGTTTATAAACAGTAACAAGCACAAGCAATAACCTATCCACTAACAGGAAATCATAGAGAGGTAACAGCAGTCAAGAACCTATCCACTACGCATGCTCATAAAACAGTAACACACAACCAGGATACAATCAATGTCAAGTGTAGGGTCCACACAACCACGATAAGGAATTCTTACCTGAAAACAGAATAGAACAACCGATATTTGCTCCTAGAGCTGCAGATACCAACCACAAACGAAAATATAGCATAGGCCAAACAACAGTAATAATTAATAAACGAGCAGCAGCGATGGCGTGAGGCTGCGGCTAGGCGGTTGTGCACTGGGCAGCGATGGCGAGCTGGTACGTGCGGCTACGATGCGGGGCTATAGGAAAACAACAATCGGCAAGGTTGTGGGCAGATCGGCACAGTGTGGCCGCTGCGTGCAGTAGCGATGGGATCGACGAGGCATGAACGTGGGCCATACATACGGCTGCGTTCGGTGGGGTGGCTCGGCTAGGGCTTGGTGTACAAGGGCTCGGCGACTGGCTAGGATTCAGTGGTGAGGGGCTGCTCGGTAAGGAAGAAGAAGGGGATGAGATGAAGGAGAGGAATTCGATGGAGAGGAAGGAGCAGAGGGGTTTGCGATTTCTTTCTGGCTCTCAACTCTTTCTTTGGGAGCGATGAACGAATGAGGAATCAGTCGATCGATCGATTGCTTAGAACTCCCCAACCTGGACACGTGGCGAAAACCCAGAAATTGTAAAACTAACCCCGAAACCTTGTAAATAACAAAAATAGCCTAACTGAGTAACAAATGCAGAAACGACCCTGAAGCTCTATAAATTACCAAACTAACCCTAGAGGTAAAAGATCAAAATACCCTTGAAGGCTAGAACTGCCTTAACAGCCCAATGGAACAACCAAAACAATCAAGAAACATACCTGGGGAACCGAGACGAAAACCTGGGCCGTTACAATACTTCCTCATTTTATGACTTTCGTCCCCAAAAGTCCCTAAGACTAAAACAACTCCGGATAGTGAGTCCTCATCTCATCTTCCAACTCCCAAGTTACTTCCTCCGCTTTTTTACATCTCCACTGTACTTTAACCAAACTGATCTCCCGGTTACGCTAGGTCTTGCGCTCCCAGGCTAAAATTTGCACAGGCTTCTCCTCGAAGCTCAAATCTTTATTTAACTCTAATGGCTTAAAATCAACGTTGTGAGACGAGTCTGCTACATACTGGCGTAACATCAAAATGTGGAATACACTGTGCACTGCTGCCAAGGATGGGGGCAAAGCCAAACGGTAAGCAACTGAACAAATCCGCTCAAGGATCTCGAAGGGGCCCATAAACCTGGGACTAAACTTTCCACGTTTATCAAACCTCAAAACACCATGCATCGGTGCCACTTTCAGAAACACATGCTAACCCACCTCAAACTCTAAGTCTCTACGCCGAACATCAGCATAGCTTTTCTGCCTACTCTGCCCTGTCAACATATGGGCCCTGATCTTTTGAACTGCATCATTAGTCAACCATAACAACTCGAGACCCAAAACCTGTCTGTCATCAACCTCTTCCTAGAATACTAGAGATCTGCAACGCTTACCATACAAGGCCTCAAACGGAGCCATCTGAACTGTCGCCTGATAACTGTTATTGTACGCAAACTCCATCAAGTACAGATACTGGTCCCAACTGTCCAGCAAATCTAACACGTAGGCTCGCAACATATCCTCTAAAATCTGGTTCACCCTCTTTGTCTAACCATCTGTCCGAGGATGAAACGCGATACTGAAACTACATTCAATGCCCAAACCTTTCTAGAGTGCCCTCTAGAAGCGAGAAGTGAACCGAGAATCCCAATCAGACACAATCTTTACTGGCACCCCATGGTACCAAACGATTTACTCCAAAAATAACTGTGCCTACTGCTCCACGGTATAAGTGATCCTACCGGGGATGAAGTGCACACTCTTGGTCAACCGGTCAACCACAACCCAGATCTGAGTAAACCCTCTCGGTGTCCTCAACAACCCAGAAATGTAGTCCATGGAGATCTCCTCCCACTTCCACTGAGGCACCCTAAGTGGCTGCAACAAACCTGTGGGTTTCTATCTAAGAGCCTTCACTTGCTAACAAGTGAGACACCGGCTAACAAACTCTACAATTTCTCTCTTCATGTTGCTCCACCAGAAGGTCTGCTTAAGATCCTGATACATCTTGGTACCTCCTAGGTGCCAAGTAAACGGGGAACTATGAGTCTCGATAAGCAACTCGATTTGTAGTCCGACTTCTGTTGGCATACAAAGGCATCCTCTGAATCTCAAACCACCATCTAGTGCTACAAAAAAATCAAAATCTCCAGCTGCCTGAACCCTAGCCATCAATCTGCTCAACTCGGGATCACTCAACTGGCCATCAATAATCCTCTGCCTGATCGAAGGCTGAACAATCAATTGGGCTACCCTAGGAGTAACCTCTCTCAACAACACTGCTATACCGGCTCGCTCAAACTCTTTTTGCAATGAAACCTGGAAACTCAGCAAAGCTGCAGAATGCGACGTCTTCCTACTCAAGGCATCAGCCACAACATTGGCCTTACCTAGATGGTACAAGATCTCACAGTCATAATCCTTTACCAACTCAAGTCATTTCCTTTGCCTCATGTTTAACTCCATCTTAGTGAATAAGTACTTGAGACTCTAGTGGTCCGTGAACATCATAATCTTTTCTCCGTACAGGTAATGCCTCCAAATTTTTAATGCAAAGACAACTGCTGCTAACTCCATATCATGAGTCGGGTAGTTCTGCTTATAGGGTTTCAACTGATTAGAAGCATAGGCAATCACCTTCCCGTGCTGCATCAGAACACAACCTAAGCCAAACTTAGAAGCATCACTGTATACTACAAAACCACATGTTCCTTCCAGAACTGATAACACTGGTGCAGACGTCAAACTGTGCTTCAACAAAGTAAAACTTTCTTCACAACTGGCATCCCAAACAAACTCAACGCCTTTCCTCGTCAACCGAGTAAGGGGTGGTGCTTTAGCAGAAAAGTCCTTGACAAATGTTCGCTAAATTACCCACCACAAAATAATAATGAAATAAGAATGATGTGGAATGGTGACGTGGAGGCAATTTAAGCGGATGTGCAAGTATACACAATCGTGCAACAAGTTTTAATAAGAATACCAGGTCATTTTCCACAGGGATTTTTATGTGTTTTTGCTATTGTTTCCATGCGAGAGCTTATGGTAACAACTGAGGTTTTAAATAAGGGATTAAAATACTTAACTAGCGAATAAGACTTAAGTATCGAAAGGGTTGGGTTTTCAGGGCTTCGCTTAGGCGAAACGACTAGCGAAATACGGGTACTAACGGCGAGCCCTTGAGTTCTCTCGAACTTCGGTACTTGACTCTCTTGAGCTCACGGCAACTACACAACTGTTAGCACTAGGCGAACCTTATCTCTAAGTGTTCACTCTTTAAGTCCTACATGCCGGTTCAGTCTGTTTTAATTCTTTCGACTTAACATAGAGTTAATACAAAGAGTTGTTCACACGTTGTAAGTTAAGTAAGTGCAGCATGCATAACACGTCTGTTTCGCTAGTCCCTTCGCTTACGTGAGATCCTTACTTCTCCTCGACCTTCTGACAACAAATTCAGCTACTCACAACAACGGAATCCATTTTCGCAGAAAAATAAAAGATGGAGAACATGCTTAGGCAGGAACAAACTAGTGTAAATTAGACTAAAAACAATAAAAACCAAAATGCTTAAATACTGTATTGCTTGAAGGTTCCGGAGAACACCGGGTACAAAGTTTTGCTGAAGCTAATAAACTTAAACTACAGACTAAGTTAATCTCGGCAAAGCTACTTCATCTGGCAAATTTTTATTGGAACAGGGAAAAGTTGGTCGGAAAGAAAGGCTGAAAACTTAGAGAGAAAAATCTCCAAAAAAATCTATCTATCCTCTTTCAGATGGAGGAGCTCTCTCCTTATATAGGCTTCCCGAATCCCGCTGAAATCCTACTGAAATTCTGTTGAAAATCCTCTCCGCAATTTGCTGGCTCTGCTACCATTTTTTTGGCTGCTGCACAGTTGACTCTATGAACGGCTGAGAGGAGTTTTGGGGTCACGGATATTTGACCCGCGTCCTTGGGTTAGATATTTTCTTATGCGGCCAGAACGTGGTTGTCGCAGCGGCGGACTTCAGTTGGTTTCTTTGTCTTGTCCGAAGAGCTTCGTCTTCGCTAAGGCGAGACGGTAAATTCCATCTGGTTTGGCTATGCTGAAGGTACCTGCTGCGAGACACGAGCATCAAATTCGTTTGATTCAAACAACAAGCAAATTTCACTACATTTCGCTTCAACTTTTCTCTTCCAGGCTTTTGTTCACTATTTCGCTTAAAATGTTTATTTCAGCGAAACTCGATACTTCACTATTTGAGTTCAACATTCTTTTAATTAAAACTCTTAATTTAAGCTACTTTAACTCTCACTTCTTGAGAGTTATCACACCCCCAAACTTGCATTATTGCTCGTCTCGAGAAATAACTTACTTTTTAATTAAGAATATTTGTTTTGTTATGCTTTCTTGCTCCGACTGCACAGCGAATCCACAATACTTCTAAAAACTCAAGGAAAATTATAATTAAAATTCTACCAGAACTAGACTATGCTGAGCGAATCTTTAAGATTCGACACTCCATTTTGTCATCCACTTTGCCCTTTTTGTCCGCAAAAAAAAAAAAAAAAAAATCCTTTTGGTTTAGAAATTCATTTTTTTGGTTCTTTTGGCCTTCCCTAGTCAATTTGATTTAACTTTTCGCTTTAAGTTCTTTTGTTCCCTTCAACTTTGGTACTTCTTGTCTTTTGCCGAAGTGAATACTCTCCATTTACAGTTCGCTGCGGATTCCTCACTTACGGTATCCTACTGTCGCTCGCTCAATTTTCATTGAATGTTTGATATAATGATAGATACACAATGTTAGAGCGACTGGCAGCAGAGAAATTGCCCCCGGACTTAGGCTACTAGCCCTTTGATTCACTTCGCTCTCGTATTTTACCTTGGGAAAGTTTTGGATTTTTCGTAATTTCGCCCAACCCAGGGTTTGGTTTGTAAATCTCACCTTTTACTTCAGCGAAATGGCAACTAGCCAATTGATTTTTTTACGCTGAATCGCTTTTGAAGCATGTTTTTTTTCTGCGCTTTTTGCGAGTATACTTTATATTTTTCTTCGGCAAACTCCACCCCCAAACTTGGACTTTTCATTGTCCCAACGAAAAACACTCAGCACCTCCAAACTTAAAGTTTGCTAAAAGTTTAAGGCTTAGGTTAAATCGAATTGAGTTCGTTTGAGCTAAAAGAATTTGCGAAATTAAATTTCTAAACTTAATGAATTTTTTTTGAAAACTAAGGTCTCTGTCTTTTACAAAATTTCGCGTCGTTCCTTAACAATTCGCTTCAGCATAGAAGAGTTACAAAATTACTAAAAAATAATTTTGCTTGACTAATTAGAAGGGTGGTCCATTAGAAGTGCGAAGAAACAAGAAAGAACATGAAATGATGAAATAATGAAGCATGGATGTTGAAATGTGATAAAGCATAAAGTTCATGTTATGGCGAAAAGAAAATGAACAAAAGACTGCAACAGAAAGGAAGCAACTACGAAAGTAAAGGAAACTGCTAAAAGTGTCTTGAAGGATCGTTGCTTATGTGAATCCCCTTTTCTTGTACTTGTACAGACTTGCTGCTCGTTGGATCAGCAGCAACTTAACTGGTTTTTCAAGTGTGCATTTTAATAAGAATACCAGATCATTTTCCACAGGGATTTTTATGTGTTTTTGCTATTGTTTCCATGCGAGAGCTTATGGCAACAAGTGAGGTTATAAATAAGGGATTAAAATACTTAACTAGCGAATAAGACTTAAGTATCGGAAGGGTTGGATTTTCAGGGCTTCGCTTAGGCGAAGCGACTAGCGAAATGTGGGTATTAACAGCGAGCCCTTAGTTCTCTCGAACTTCGATACTTGACTCTCTCGAGCTCACGGTAACTACACAACTGTTATCACTAGGCGAACTTTATCTCTAAGTGTTCGCTCTTTAAGTCCTACATGCTGGTTTGCTCTGTTTTAATTCTCTCTACTTAACACAGAGTTAATACAAAGAGTTGTTCACACGTTGTAAATTAAGTAAGTGCAGCATGCATAACACGTCTGTTTCACTAATCCCTTCGCTTACGCGAGTTCCTTACTTCTCCTCGACCTTTCGACAACAGATTCAGCTACTCATAACAACGGAATCCATATTCGCAAAAAAATAAATTATGAAGAACATGCTTAGGCGGGAACAAACTTGTGTAAATTAGACTAAAAACAATAAAAACCAAAATGCTTAAATACTGTATTGCTTGAAGGTTCCGGAGAACACCAGGTACAGAGTTTTGCTAAAGCTAATAAACTTAAACTACAGACTAAGTTAATCCCGGCGAAGCTACTTCGTCGGGCGAATTTTTATCAGAACAGGGAAAAGTTGGTTGGAAAGAAAGGCTGAAAACTTAGAGAGAAAAATCTCCAAAAAAATCTATCTATCCCCTTTCAGATGGAAGAGCTCTCTCCTTATATGGGCTTCCCAAAATCCCGCTGAAATCCTGCTGAAATTCTGTTGAAAATCCTCTCCGCAATTTGCTGGCTCTGCTACCATTTTTTCAGCTGCTACAGAGTTGACTCTATGAACGGCTGAAAGGAGTTTTGGGGTCACAGATATTTGCCACTCGTCCTTGGATTAGATATTTTCTTGTGCGGTCAGAACGTGGTTGTCGCGACAGCAGACTTCAGTTAGTTTCTTTGTCTGGTCCGGAGAGCTGCGTCTTCGCTAAGGCGAGACGGAAAATTCCATCTGCTTTCGCTATACTGAAGGTACCTGCGGCGAGACACGAGCATCAAATTCGTTTGACAGGAAACAACAAGTAAATTTCGCTACATTTCGCTTCAACTTTTCTCTTCCAAGCTTTGTTCACTATTTTTCTTAAAATGTTTATTTCAGCGAAATTCTATACTTCACTATTTGAGTTCAATGCTTTTTTAATTAAAACTCTTAATTTTAGCTATTTTAACTCTCACTTATTGAGAGTTATCAACGAACTATTGGTAATAGCCTGCCAAACCCAAAAAGCTACGTATCTCAGCGACGGTAGTTGGCCTAGACCAAGAACTCACAACATCAATCTTAGCGGAGACAATTGCAATACCATTTCTCGAAACCATGTGACCAAGGAAGGCCACTTTCTCTAAACAAAAGTCACTCTTGGAGAAATTGGTCGATTCTCTCTCAACGCTGTCAAACTTGTCTCAGGTGTGAAGTATGATCTTCCTTCGTCTTAGAATAAATCAAAATGTCATCTATGAACACGATGATGAAGCTATCCAAGAATGCCTTGAACACTCTATCCATCATGTCCATAAATGCTGCTGGAGCATTGGTCAACCCAAAGGACATAACCACAACCTCTTAATGACCATACCTCAATCTGAACGTCGTCTCAGGAATGTCTACATCCCTGATCCTCAACTGATGGTAACCAGACCTCAAATCTATCTTAAAGAACACAGAAGCTCCCTGAAGCGATCAAACAAATCGTCAATGCGAGGTAACGGGTACTTGTTCTTCACTGTAACTTTGTTTAGCTCCTTGTAGTCTATGCAAAGGCGCATCGAACCATCCTTCTTATTTACAAACAGAACTGGTGCTCCCCACGGAGACACACTCGGATGGATAAAGCCTCTATCTAACATCTCCTGTAGCTACACCTTCAACTCTTTTAGTTCTGCTGGTGCCATCCGGTATGGCACCTTCGTGATCGGGAGAGTTCCCGGCTCGAGCTCAATAGTAAAGTCAATCTCTCTCTGTGGGGGTAAACTCGATAACTCCTCAGGAAACACATCTGCAAACTCCTGGACCACTGGTACTTGATCAACAGTCAACGAAGGGCAACCTTCCTCAGACATCTTTTCCAAATAACCCCAAGCTCCTCGAGCTAACAAACGACGAGCCTTCATTGCAAAAATCAACGGCAAACACACTCTGCTCTAGACACTGCAAAATTGTAACTCTACTTCTTGGGCGACCTAAACACGACTTCTTTCTGGCGGCAATCAATCAACGCATGGTGCTCGGCTAACCACTCCATACCAAAAATCACATCAAAACCGCTCATAGGCAAGACTATGAGGGTAGCTACCAAAAGCTCTCTGAATACCAAAATCCGATCGTCTGTAGCAATCAATTTTGGGGCAATCAATTTAAATATAGTTATCCTAAGTCCTCCAATAAATTTCTTTATCTTTAGTTCCTCTGTAGCAATCAATTCTGGGGCAAAATAACTGTGCTCTGAAAATCTCTTCTCATACCCAGCAATTGTGTCATCACCCTGTTTTAGATTTGTAAAAGCCTCTACCATCTCTTACTGGGCTTCTTCACTAATGTACTGAGTCCTGAACTCGGTATTGAAGAACTCTCAAGTGGCTAGTGGGGACTCTACAGGTCTAGCCCCATCAGTGGATTGCCACCACCAAATGGCTGTCTCTATCAATACGTGTGTTGCACACCTCGGCCTCTACACATCTGGGCAACCCATAACTCGGAAGATATACTCCAGGTGGGCTAGCCACTTTGTTGCTTTCAATGGGTTCTCGGATGCAGTAAACTCTCTGGGCTTCCATTTCACAAAGTCCTTGAGCCACTTGCCACCCTCGGTGGCACCCTTAGGAACACCTGGCTCAACAACGGGCTCCTGCTGAGCTGGCGAAGCTGAAGGCACTCTTTGGCGTACTGGAGGAACTACTGCGCCACCAGGTGGCACTACATGAACCACTGGCGGTGCCTGCTAGAACATCTGTGCAAACTAGGCCATCTGTACCCAAGTCTCTACCTGCTGTGCTGCCAAAAGTGATCGAGTCTCAGCTCTCTATTCGGCAAACATGCTCGTAACCACCTCACGCATGCCCACAGCAAACTCCGCTCCAGGAGCGGCACTCTGAGGCTGAACAGTCTCTACTCCTTCTCTCGACAAGACAATAGTCTGGGCCAAAGGTGTCTTGACGGTTGGAATAGCTCTAGAAGTGGTCTCCTTCACATCCGGCTCCCTCTGCTGGTGACAGCTGACGTCCCAGATCCACTGCATGTAATCGGCATCTTTCACGATCTACACCCAAAATACATTGAGTTAGTCCATACTCGGACCAACACTACCAACAACAGGTTAAAACATGTATGCTAGATGCAAGTACTATAAACAAAACCCTTAAATAATTAACTATTGACATACCTGACGGCTGTTAGAGTGTTGATGATCATGGAGACAACGACCAAACTCAGTAGGTCAGTCTACAAAATCTATGACTTTGAGCTCTGATACCAACTGTAAGAACCCGACTCTAAAATAGTCCTAAATTCGGTTCTTACTCAACATGCATGAATTTAAATATAGTTATAAACAGGAAACAACTGATACATTTAAACGGAAACAAGATCCAGCAAAAACAACCCATAACATAATTCGAGGCTCTGGCCAGAGATTATTAAAACAGTTCTAAAACAAATCCAAAAAAAAAACTAGCTAACATGCTGAATCAATAAACAAATGAAAAATGATAATGCAACGGACTCCCATGATCTATCAGCTCCTCCTCTAGCCGTCCCGGTGCTGTCCCAAGTTACCTTGTGGAAAACCACAAAAATAAGGGTGAGTACAAAGGCACTCAGTAAGAATCCCCAGCCAAGGTACAGTACACAAGTCACATCATATAGCATCCTAGCATACAATCAAGCCAAATAAACAAGCAGGCAATCTCATAACATGTCCAACAACAATATTCTCAAACCTCGAGAGTCTCTAACTCTCGACTAAGGGATCTAGCTTGGATCACAGAATGAGCTATCAACATAACTCTAGAATCTCGAGAGTCTCTAACTCTCGACTAAGGTGATCAACTCACTATGCTGATCACGGACTCTTGGGAGGGTACCTAAGTGTCTAGCTCTAAATTGAACGAAAAGGTGTACTGATACACTAGCCCGAGGGAGCACTCCTCTCGGCATCTAATGCACATACGCGCATATCGCATGTTGCTGCAAACTGGATAAATGTAGGCCTACACAAACTATGCCAGTCTAGGTACGCATGCCTAAGACTCAGAAAGATGTCCACTGATCCACAGCAGGTAGGAGGCCTTCGGCACCATACTGTGGCGCCTGAATCACACCAACGCCTGAAGCTAAGGTCGTTCCAAGGTAGACTTTCACTAAGAAAAATACCCCGCTCTAGCAGGCCACAGACTAGGCTTATGCCAGGGTGGTAGCTACTCTACGTCTGGCTGCCGGGAGTGAGGAATCTGCCCTCACAAACCCGACTGGTGAGGACTCGTACATTGGTCCACTCTCAGCCTGTGAATAATGACAACCTAACAAGAACTAGCTAAGAAGAAAGCACCCTAAAACTAATAGAGTTTTCACAACAGCATTGCATAATAAAACATTCAGAATACCAACAGTCTGCAAATGGAATAGTGCAATCCAGGGTAAAACAATCTACATGCCAGATCCTATCAGACAAGTCACAGCAAACCTATCCACTAGCACATGCTTCTACGACAATAATCTTGCAAGCAAGAACCTAGTCCACTAACAAGTGTTTATAAAACAGTAACAAGCACATGCATTAACCTATCCACTAACAGGAAATCATAAAGCGGTAACAGCAGTCAAGAACCAATCCACTACACATGCTCATAAAATCGTAACACACAACTAGGATACAATCAATGTCAAGCGCAGGGTCCACACAACCACGACATCAATGTCAAGCACAGGGTCCACACAACCACGACAAGGAATCCTTACCTGAAAACTGAATAGAACAACTGATATTTGCTCCTAGAGCTGCAGATACCAACATCAAACGAAAATACAACCTAGGCCAAATAGCAGTAATAATTAGAGACTGTTGTCTTGTTGAGTAGCTAACTATTTTCCTAGGCCAACAAAACAATAGGGCTCGAGAAACAGAAGATTACCCAAAACCAAACGGGACAGGGCCTCGCCAAGCTGCGGGCGTGTGCGGCTGGGCACGACACAACGTGTGCGTGCGGCGGCAAGACACGGGCTGCGCCAGCAAACGGCACGGCGATGGGCTGCGGCTGGCATGAATGAGCACGGGGCGTGTGTGCAAGGGCTCGGCGAGCAGCATCGATGGCGGAGGCTGCGGCTAGGCGGCTGTGCGCTAGGCAGCGATGGTGAGCTGGTGCGTGCGGCTGCGATGTGGGGCTGTGGGTGAATAGCGATCGGCGGGGGCATGGTCGGATCGGCACGGTGCAGCTGAGCGCTGCGTGCGGTAGCGATGGGATCGTTGAGGAGTGAGTGTGAGTGATGCATGCGACTGTGTTCTGCAGGTTGGCTCGGCTAGGGCTTGGTGCGCAAGGGCTGGGCGACTGGCTAGGATTCGGTGGTGAGGGGCTGCTCGGCAAGGAAGAAGAAGGGTATGAGATGAAGGAGAGGAATTCGATGGAGAGAAAGGAGAAAAGAGGCTTGCAATTTCTTTCTGGTTCTCAACTCTTTCTCTAAGAGCGATGAACGAATGAGGAATAAGTTGATCGATCGATCGCTTAGAACTCCCCAACTTAGACACGTGGCGAAAATCCAGAAATTGCAAAACTAACACCGAAACCCTACAAATCACAAAAACACCCCAACTGAGTAACAAATACAGAAACGACCTTGAAGCTCCATAAACTACCAAACTAACCCTAGATGTAAAAGACCAGAATACCCCTGAAGGCTAGAACTATCCTAATGGCCAAACGGAACAACTAAAACAATCAAGAAACATACCTGGAGAACCGGGACGAAAACCTGGGCCATTACACGTTCGCTTAGTTCTAGGGAACAACTTCGTTTAAAACCTACCCTGCGCTATTTTATTTTCATTTAATTGGCTAGCTGCAGAAATATATTGTATATTTACTCTTAGCAGATTGTATAACTAAAAGCAGTGGTGATGGAATTAGTCATGCATTAGTGATGTTGTCCCATGTTCAAGTTTGGCTTGTTTCATTTTATTTTGAATTTCGCGGATTTATCATCCCATCGGTGAACCGATGGACCGAACTGCCCAAACCAACGCTTGTTGGTTCGGTTTGGTTTGGTTAGTTGTACATACCGGTTCGATTGCACTTTGCAATTCCTCTGTTAAAATTGAGCGGTTTGGTTCTGGTTTGGCTCATAAACCAAAGCGTTTACACCCCTAACTCCAACTATCGGTAACACTTCCACCCCTTTTCACTATTTTCTACAAAAAAAAAATAAACAGACACAAACTATACATTTTTATTTACTCCATTATACATGACAGGATAGAGTTCTCCTCGCATGTGTATTTATTATTATTATTAGGTTAAAATAATATTTTTTTTCGTTTTTTCTTTTTGAGTTTGGTTATAATCTACTTTCCGTCTTTAGAGTTAAATAATAATAATAATCATCATTATGATAAATTTGTGAAATTTCATTAACTCTATAAATTTTATGAATATATTTGCATTTTGCTTATATAAAACTATAATTTCTAAACTAATTTTAATCAATATTAATTTCAAATTTATCCTAATAATTAATTTTTGAATTCTTTATTTTAAAGAATATGAACTAAATTGAATATGGAAACCCAAATTACATATTTATCTTCTTATTATTTATTTATAAAATTACCATTTTAAAAAAAAATTAAACATCATTTGTGAGACCAAAAAAAAGCCAAATATGTTATATCTTCTATGATCTCTTCGATAGTGTAATACTTTTGTGAGTATTTCCCATCATTCATTTTAGCCAAATCTTTTCTTTTTTAAAAGGGTGCACAATGATAGTATAAGATAGTAAGGAAATTGCATTGGATGTGCTATTCTCACAAATTAATTATAAATGTGGACAAATTTTAAAGTATTTACATCCATAGTAATTAATTCATTTTTAATATTGTATTATAAATAATCATTAACATCAATATATTGTATTATAAATACTCATTAATATCAATGACTATATTTTGCTAAATTTTTTAATAGTCATATTTCTAATTATGTGTTAGATTTGACAAGTATCGTAAGTTTCCCATGGTAGTATATCTCAAAAAAAAAATGATTGTATAAGATAAGATAGTAGGGTGTGAACTTCCCATGTGGAGCAAAAGACCATCAACAGCATTCTTTGTATTGTACGAAGTCCCAAAATGTAAATGTCATCGTACAAAAACTAAGATCTCATTTGATAATTATTTGATTTTTCAAATTTAAGTTTTTATTTACTCAAATTCTCTACATTTTTTCTAAAAGTAGTAAATTCTAACTAAATTACATAAATTAAAACAAGTATTAAAAAACTTTTTATTTTCTTTTAAATTTTGGTTTAATTTTTAAAAATATATGTAAAATATAGATATCAAAGTAAAGAAACTCATGTATGAGACAAATAGCATAGCTCCGTAACTAAGTTATCACATAAAAAATTTCATACTTTTAAGTTGGGACCATTCCACAAACATTTACTAAAAATAAATAAAAACTTTAAAATTCTCATGTGTGGGAAACCAAGGTGTATAGCAACGAACTAGAAGAAAAAATCTCATCCTTTTACAAAGACCACCTCCAAAAGTCATCTCGATCCACCAAGGAAAAATGGAGTTTATATGACAAGGAAGCTCAGTATTTCGTTTAAAGCCCAAAGCAATTTGTATCATTTCCAACCATTACCCCCAAATTTCATGATAATTGTCACAATTAAATTAATCAACATGACTCAAATAATTGAAAATTTTGGTTCAGTGTTAGTCCCTACTCCCACTTGTATCTTGTCACAAGGAAGAGAGAAGAAAAAGAAAACTAACATCAGCCCTCTATTCCTCTCTAAAACAAAGAGGATCAAAATTTGGGTTAGTTCTTCCATCTAAGAGATTCTAGGACTTCATGTAACTTACAACAAATGCACCAATATAAATGAATTTCTATACAACATTCCTATTCCTATCCATCCAAATGAAGGCGCGAATCCTAAGCAAAGCAAAACCAATTATTAAAATCAGCACCATCTATCTTGATAGGTCTCCGAGCCACATCAATAACCATCATCATCAATATCAGACCTCTATAATCAATGTTCTCTTTAGCCCTTACAAGATCCCCCTTCTCAACATTATAATCCAACATTCAGTTCCAGGAATCTCACTTCTAAGTTTAGTTTCCCTTTTTCATTTTCTCCTATTATCTCAGTGTTTCTAATTCTTTTCCATAGCTTCCTTCTGATAGCCTGATAATTGGCATATACCAGGTCTGATCATGTATGTACATGAATGGGAGGGGGGATTCATAAATAAATGCCTACCAGTATTTGTATGTGCCAATCTCCCAATCCGTGGTCGAGAGCTGCGATGCGACAGCATTATGTAGTAGTAAACCATGTTACTGCATAATACAAACCCAAAAGGGTACTCGAAGCCTAATTGTATATCGGGTATTAGCCTCAGTTTTAGAGCCTGACTTGCTCGTGAGCTTTCATGACCTCGGAACTGAATTTTTCCAAGGCCTCAAAGATTGGAACCAAGCCGGCCTGTATGCTATTTGAAGCAGCACTATGAAGCAGTTTAATGGCATCCTTGTGTTTTGATCTCTCGTCGTATAACTTTTTCCTCAATGAATCCAGATCAATTTTCAGATCATCCGGTGGTGAAACTCCACTTTTAGAAGGAAATCTTGAAAGTTCAGTTCTTCCCAATACCTCACCTTGATCAGGTTTTAACATTGCCCTCTCCATTTTTAAGGTTCTAAGGTGTTCTTCAAAATCTTTGTAAAGGAAGTTGGCTTTGATTCTCTGGCGTTGTTCCTCATCTTGCCTTTCCCATAACTCATGCAAGTTTAGAGCAAAACCATGAATGGCACCAACCACTTTATCTTCTGACATTTCAAGCATAGCTTGGTGCCAATCGTTGCAAATAATGAAAATAGGTGGAGCTCCCATCCGACCAGGTGAAAAAGGAGCAAACCCGTCATCGGTTTCTTCAGGCTCGTTGTTAAGGCATCGTAGGAGCCATTCATTTAATGATGCAACGTATGCTTTTTGGGTGCGAATCCAATTGTTAAATCTGGCACACCAATTGACAAGTTCCATTTCGAGATCCACAGTAGCTTTTAAACTCTCATCTCTTCTAGAGCCAGTTCTAGCTTTCAGTGAGCGAATCTTGCTCTCCATGACAGCTTGAAACTGTTTCTGGTGGCATTTGAGAATAGATTTCCACATTTTTATCCACCTGCATGTAAAAAGATTTTAACAATGAAGACCGAGTCGATCCATAATGATACAAACATAATGTGCAAAATTCATTAGTTGTTCGTGTCAAGCTACTTGTAAACAATGATGCCCTTAGCAACTGCGAACGCTAATAGCCAGGTAAAGGTTATATTTAAATGTTGTTCAAGGTGATATAATCCATGCATTTAAAAAAGCATCATGAAGATCCCTTGTTTAGCCAATGTACCATTTCATCTATAGAAGAGGAGAAAATCTCATACAGTTCCATCAATAAACATTCAACTACGGATAAAAAATTGATTTTCAAAAATCATTGCACCGATAGACTGTAAAAGAATTGACTAATCAAAAACTCCAAGTGTTTGAATACCCATGAATCAGCTCAGTTAATTGAGGCTGCAATTCTTCATCCCGTAATTTATGTATCCTGCTTGATATAGCATCGGCGGCTTTGATACAGATGTCGATCTTGGTTAATAATTTTCTAATCGAGGCATGAGTAGCATCAATTTTAGCAGAATCAGCTCCTTGGTCATCTAACCTTTTCAACTTCTTGCACAGTTTTTCATAAATAACACGTAACCTTTCTTCATCCTACAAAAAGAAAAAAACAGTAGTCAGGAAAGTTACTCTATCCAGACACTTAACCAAACACAGTGAAGCTAAACAATAACATGCACCAATCCTAGATCACATTCAAGATTTGCAATAAACAGGACAACGGTTTTCATGCCAACTGCACATCACTCGAGTCATTTTCTATTCTAGCAAAAACATCATAGCTATCTTCACCCCATGAGTTCATAATGTGCAGCCATCACTAAGGGTCATTCTAACAGATCTGAAGCCAGAACCACAGAGATAAAATTAAAAGTCAAGCAGGAGGGGAAATGGCTAATTTAATATTTTTGACGTTAGCACTAACATAATATCAAATATAGTTCATTTACAGTTTTTCCCACACTTTTTTTTTTTTTTTTAAATTTTGAGTACAACAACAATTGGAAGTGAGGCATTCAAACCAAAGCCTCTTGGTCAAGGGCGCACATTTATGCTAGTTGAATTGGGCTCTTGTTGGCAATTTTTCCACACTATATATTTTAATAGTTTCAAGACAGTAAAACGAACACTAGACACATCCAATAAGATAAGTATCTTGCATGTGTCCCGTATTAAAAGGTTCCTTCAGCTCGATCCTAGACAATTTGAAGAATCAACAAATGATCATAGTGCAGTGCAGGCCATGCTAATCTGCTCTATATTGTTCCCTGTTTATCAGATGTTCCCCCACAGAAAAAGAAATGCCAAATGATTAGCACAAAATAATTAATCTAATGTCAGTTGTAATGTTTGGGTTTAAATTAAACACATCTGCCAACTAAACTAGAAAGCTCTTTTTGCAGCAGCTGAAGCTTTCAAGTTTCCAGCAACAAAACAAGAGCTAATAGACAAGGATCACTAGATCAACTGCCCTAATAACAGAAGACCAAAAGAAAGTCGCAAATAGAATGAGCTTGTGGGTCTCTTCAGCGAAGGTAGAATAAAATGCAGTTCATTGAATAAAAACTTCCTAACACGTGTCCTTGCTTGATAACAATGCCTTTCTTTTTTATTAAAGCACCCATTTCTTTTTGCGTAAACGTAAACCTCTCTATCTTAAAAGGCACTCACCAAAGATCCTTTTTTTTTTTATAGGAAACAAAAACTTTCATTGATGGATGAAAGTTACAAAATCAATCCATAATAGTTACACTGAAGATCACGTTGAAAAGGATGAAAAATGTTCTCCATCGTGGAATGTAACAAAGGTCTGTTGGTATGTGAATCAAGAAGAAGTAAAGTCAAGCAAATCAACCCACTAGACATGGATATTTAATTTCACCTAGCCTCTCTACAAATTCATATTTGAATATTAAGGAAACGAATCAACCCCATAATCACGAAGCAAAAATTAGCATGAAATGTATACGAATCAATACCTTAACTTCTTTATACAGTTTCTTTTCCCATGCATAAAGCTTCTCCAGCGTAGATGAAAGGCTTCCAGATTTCAAGTCAAACTCATTGCCAGGACTGCCAGCCCCAGAGTATGATTTTGCCATTTTCACTGTCTTAGAGTCCAACCAAATCAATGGTGGCGGAGAAGATGCTGAGGAAGGGGCCATAAAGTACTGGATCCGAGAAAGAATAACTGCACAATAACAAGAATATTTGTAACAGCACCACAAACAAATCTGTTCACTCTGTATATACAATGTTTTAAGACCACTAACAAATGAGACACAAATATTTACACCTATATAAATGCATCAGGCAACCTATTGGAGTTCAGTTCCAAGGTTATTTTGGAATCAAACTATTCAAATTCCAATAAAATCCAAAACAAGCAAGCAATGAGATTCACACTAAAAGTTCTTAATTTGTGGTAAACCCAAAGAACTCCATCTTACTACATACACGAGAGTGCCTGCCTCAATGACCAGGAAGACAACAAGAAATTTTACAATTAAGCTCACTCATAGTTTCGAAACTGAGACCTACAAGGGAGCAATGCCTTGGAAACAGTCCAAATCTACCAACAAGGCTGCCCCTAGGTAGATTAGAAAACCAAAGGCGACAACAAGACTTGCTATCATATTGCTTTTAGAGTTGCACCCCTCCAGTACATTCTATCCATCCATGTAAAAATGATCCTCGTTTCAGTTTTTTTTTTTTTTCTTTATTAACAAGAAGCCACAAAAGTGCAGTTAGCAGGTTAATTACAAAAAGAGTTCGTTTAAAAGAGAGAGGAAAGAAAGAAAGATGTTTTAAGGATATAATCAGAAAAAGAAAAGGTTATAGACCATTCCTTAAGAACCAACCTTTAAGTATGGTGATCTTAGACCGATAAGGCAATCTCCCAACTTCAAGCAACATTGCAACCTCTTTCCCGTAGCTTGAAGCAGCTTCAAATTCATCCCTAATTTCATTCACAACTTCCTGAAGGTCCCTTGTACCATATGCAGTGAATGTTGCTAAATTACTTTTCTTAGAAGATTCAACATCTGTTGAAGTCTCCTCAATCTCAAAACTCACCTCTTTCTTCTCCTCTGGCTCCTCCTGTTTTGATTTTTTTGACACAATTGTATCGGGACTGTTAATTATTACATTTTCCTTAGATACTGTTGAGCTACCACTATTTGGCAATGGCACTGATTTTGAGCTGTCCTCAATAATCTTAGGGGGAACAAACTTTGAAGTCCCTTCCCCTGAATTCATATTCTTATTCACAGTCTCCGCATTCAATTTCTTCCTCTCTTTATGTCCTTTCAGAGATTCGGGCTCCGTTTCATCTTCCAACTCCGGTATCCCTTCTCTCTCTCTCACTTCATTTGAATCAGGACTGCTCCGAATGGAACCATAACCATATCTATTCCCTGAATTATAATCCGGGTAACCATTATCATAGCCATCAAAAACATTCATAAAATCCCAAGCAGAGACCTGCGGTGGGGAAGGTGGCGGCGGAGTAGGTGAGGGCTTTGGTTGCTGATTATACCCATTATAATCCGGTTGTGAACCGATTGAAAACCCAAAGAACCCTCCATTTCCATACTGTGGATATGGCGGATAACTGTAGGACGGATCAGGCTGCCACTGCCCATCTGAAGCTGTATGAGTTTCCGGCCCATCATACATTACCGTTGTCGCCGGAGTGGTTGACCTCTGCATATAATAGGCATATGTATTCGTTGTATTACTCCAATCAGGCTGATAAGCATAAGGAGGAGGTTGGCTATAACCTTCATCCAATACTGGACTATCTTCAATATGAATATGACCCAACGAGTCATGTTCGGTTTCTGAATCTGATCCAGATGATAAATGCAAGTGAGACCCATCAATCTCGTCCTCATGAGGAGAGGGTTCTTGCGAAATCGAAACAGAATGCAAAACCGATGACGACGAAGACGAGTTTATATGTTTCTCACCCGATTTTGGCTTCTTCTTCCCTTTCCCTTCATCAGAAGGCAGTGTAAGGACAGGAGAGCCATGGGAGGATGAAGAATCCGCACCAGAGATCACAATCTCTTCGTCAACAAATCTGCGTATAGCTTCCCCAATGTCATTGAGAGACTGAAAATAGGTAACGTGAGCTGCAGCAAGAGCGTAGCGATGGCGAGACGCTGTTTTGATGAACTCCTTCCTTTGTCTACAGAGAGTGACCAATTGAAGCTCGTCAACCTTAGATCCTCCACAGCCCATGGTAACAAAAACCACAGAAAAACCCCAGAGCAAAACCCTAGGTCAATAGCGCCGGAGAACACGAGCGTAATCATGGCCACCATATCCATCCGATTCCAAATCGATGGAGTAGAACCATCATGAGCAACGACTCCAGATCCAGAAACAATCTACTGGACAAGAAAAACAAAGTTCAGAAAAAAAAAAAACAGCCAGAAGAAGAAAATCAAAGAATAAAACGTGCAGATCTAATAGAGGATGTTATAGAAAACGTGGAATGGGAAGGCCCGATATCAGAGAAATGAGTGTAAAAGTTGAAAAGAAAACCCTATAGTTGAAAGAGAAGAAAACCTCGCAGAAAGAGAGCGTTGAGATGGATGAGAAGGCGTAATAGGCGTCCATGCGAGGAGCACAGAATCAGAGACAGAGAGAGAAACGGAGAAGGAACTTCTGAAAATAAAATTAAAAAACAAAAAAAAACAAGAAGAGGAATTCACAAAATTGCAGTGATATTAAAGAATAGAGGAAAAAGAAGAGAAATCAGACATGGGAATGCGTGAAGGTGGAGATCTGAGCGAAATTAGTCCAGTGGGTCTCAGAGAAATTAAATTTGGAAAACATTGAAGAAGAACAAACAGGGGAACACCAACCTCGGCCTTGGTAACCGATTTGTTTTTGTCATTATTACATACATTGCCGCTTTCACCTTTACCTTTTCTTTTTCCTTTTTTTTTTTTTTCTTTTTTCTTTTTTCCCCTTTTATTGAATAAACACTCTTTTTTGCCGCCTGGTTTTTGTTACAATGATTTCGTTTGTGTGAAAAGGAGTAGGTGGACCTTTGCTTTCGTGTTAATGAATTAAATACCAATTTTGGTTGACACTTCTACACGAACTTAATTTCCAATTACCCAATTAGTGGGTTTAGAGCAAGGAGATCAAATTAGGGGTATAATTTTGAGTATCCAATTCAATCGGTAAGTATTGAGTTGAATTATAATGTGTTTTTGGACTCGATTTAATTTGGTTGGTTAAAAATTTTATGATTTTCTTTGGGGATAGATCGGTTATTGGATTGACCAATTTTTCATTGGTTCAACCCAATCCAAATTAATAATAGTATATTATATTATATATTTGTAAAATTAATGAATAAGATAAGTTATTATCATATTGGCAAGGAACATATACAACTATGATAGATAACTTATAATTAATATAGTATCGTGATTTGTTTTTTTACCTTTATATATATATATATTTATTTATTTATTTATTTATATTTATGAGTTGAATTGTAGGGTATATTTGTTTTTTGGACATAACCACTCCTCAACAATCCCTCGTCTGTTTTTTTTTTTTTTTTGTAGTAAACAACCACTTTTTAACCTCTCTATCAAATTTCACATTAAATTTTATTAAACTTTACATCAAATTTATCACTCAACTACTATTAACCTCAATTTCCAAACAAATAGTTTATTACTCTACTACTATTAACTTCAATTCTCAAACGAGTAGTTAACCACTTCATTGTAATAGCCAAGGTTTTCATTCCGGTTCTCCAGGTATGTTTTCCAGCTGTCTCGGTTGTTTCGTTGGGTCGTTAAGGCAGTTCTAGCCTTCAGGGATATTTTGGTCTTTTTGCCCTAGGGATGGTTTGGTAATTTATTTAAGCTTCGGGCTTGTTCTTGCGTTTTTCTGAATTTTAAGCTATTTTTGGGATTTCAGGGCTTCAAGCTTAGTTTTGCAAGTTTTAAAGGGAAATTGGGCTTTTGTTGTTTTGTTAATTAAGAGTTATTAAAAGAAAGGAAATGAGAGTTTAGACTTTAGGCCGTTCATAACACAGAAAAAAAAAAGAACCAAATTCCTTTTCCTTCCCTCTTCTCCTTCTTCTCCTTGTCACCGTCATTTACCCCGAGCAGCCACGCCCTTCGCAGATCGCCAATCCCCGTCGCCCAGCCGCTGCCCACGTCGCGGTCCCTGCCCTGTCGATTGTAGCCCATCGCCGATCGCATTCCCTCACCACCGAGCCACCCACACACATCGCAGCTTCATCGTTGTCGTGCCGCAGCCGTGCCGTGCCGCGTCGCCTAGCCGAGCCGAGCCGAGCCGCAACGCACAGCCCGCTTCATCTTGCCTTGCAGATCGCAGTCGTGCACGCTTGCCTGCATCGCTGCCGCACGTCCATCCTCGAGCGCGGAGTTCTTCGCTTACCGCTTCTCGTGCGCAGCCACCTCGCGAGCAACCCGCTTCATCCAGCCTCGCATAAGTACAGTCGTGCCCTCTGCAGCGCACTCCTTCACCAAGCAGAGTTTCGCCCAGCAAACCTCCGAGGCAGCAGCATCGTTTTTGCGAGTTCCTGTCCGGTTCTTAATTTGGGTAACCTCCGTTTCCCTTGTGTTCCTTGGTTAACTTAGTTGTTTGTAGATGTATTAATTATCTTAATGTTACTGTTAGGTGTGTTGTGCATTGTTGGTAATTTGTAGCCCAAAGAGCATCGTTATTGTCTGTTCTGTAATTGTTTCATGTAAGGATTCCTTGTTGGGGTTGTGTGGACCCTGCGTTTGCCGCTGATTGCATCTTGGTTGTCTGTTACTGTTTTATTGAACATGTTAGTGGATAGGTTCTTGATTGTGTGTTACTGTTTCCGGAGCATGTTAGTGGATAGGTTCTTGCAGGTTTATTGTTGTATGAGCATGTGCTAGTGGATAGGATTGTTGTGACTTGTCTGATAGGACCTGACATGTAGAATGTTGTACCCTAGATTGCACTATTTTGTTTGCAGCGGCTGTTATGTATTTATGACTATTTGTATTCTGAATGTTTATTGTACAATGTGGTTGATGAACTCTGTTAGCTCTAGGGTGCTTTCTTCTTAGCTAGATCTTGTTAGGTTGTCATCATCTAGGGGCTGAGAGCGGACCAACGTATGTGTCTCCACCGGTCGGGTTTGTGAGGACAGATTCCTCCCCCCCCAGCAGTTGGGCGGGAGTAGCTAGCACTCCGATAGAAACCTAGTCTGTGGCCTGCTAGAGCGGGGTCCTTCCCTTGGTGAAAACCTACCTTGGGATGACCTTAGCTTCAGGCGGTGGTGTGTACAGGCTGCCACAGTAGGGTGCCGATGGCTTCCCACCTGCTATGGATCAGCCAACACCTTTTCGAGTCTTAGGCATGCATACCTGGACCGGCATAGTTTGTGTAGGCCTACATTTATCCAGTTTGTAGCAGCATGGGATGTACACGTATGTACGTTAGAGGCCAAAAGGAAATCCCTCGGGCTAGTGTATCAGTACACCTTTCCGTTCAATTTAGAGCCAGACACTTGGGTATTCTCCCAAATGTCTAGGATCAGCATAGTGAGCTGATTACCTTAGCCGAGAGTTAGAGAATCTCGAGATTCTAGAGTTATGTTGATAGCTCATTCTGTCATCCGTAGTGGATCCCTTAGCTGAGAGTTAGAGACTCTCGAGGTTTGAGACTATTGTTGCTGGACATGTTATGAGATAGCCTGCTTGTTATTTGACTTGCTTATATGCTAGGATGCTAGATGATATAACTTGAGTACTGTACCCCGGCTGGAGATTCTTACTGAGTGCCTTTGTACTCACCTTTATTTCTGTGGTTTTCCACCAGGTAACTTGGGATAGCCCCGGGACGGCTAGAGGAGGAGCAGATGGATCATGGGAGTCTGCTGTCCAGTCTTAGCATTTTATTATCTTTATTCAGCATGTAGTCAAGAACGTAGTTCTGTTTTTTTTTACAATTATGTTTTAAGTATGTTTTAATAATCTCTGGCAAGAGGCTCAACTTTCTTTTGATTTTATGAAATGATTTGATGAACTGTTTCTGAATGGATAAAACAGGCATTTGTTTTATTGCTTTTTGTTTTAAAATTTATACTTGATTGTATTTGAACCATGCATACTGACTAAGAACCGGATTTAGAACTATTTTAAAGTCGGGATTTTACAGTTGGTATGAGAGCTCAGAGTCATAGATTCTGTAAACTGGCCTACTGAGTTAGGTCGTTTGTCCCCATGATCATCAGCACTCCAACGGCCGTCAAGTATGTCAAAAGTTAATTGTTTAAGGGTTTTATTTACAGTACTTACATCTAGCATACATGTCTTAACTTGTTGTTGGTAGTGTTGGTCCAAGCATGGACTAACTTGGTGTGGTTTGGGTGTAGATCGTGAGAGATGCCGATTACACGTAGTGGAGCTAGGACGTCAGGCACTACCAATCGAGGAGTTAGAGCTGAGCCAGCGATTGAAGAGACCACGTCTCGAGTTAATTAGACCGTCAAGCCACCTTTGGCCCTAGTTGTTGGCTTACTGGGAGGAGGAGTAGAGACTTTTCTGGCTCCGAGTGCCGCTCCCGGAGTGAAGTTTGCAGCAGCCATGAGAGACATGGTTAGGGATATTGTTGGTTGATATAATTAAATTTACCTCAATCCATAAGCTTAGGCTTTTGGATTGATTGGTGGTTTAACATAATTTAACAGATATGTTTGCCGAGCAGAGAGTAGAGACTCAGGCATAGTTTACAGCACAGCAAGTAGAGACCCGAGCCTAGATGGCCCAGTTTGCATAGATGTTCCAGCAGGCCCTACCAGCAATTCATGTAGTGCCGCCTAGTGGCGCAATAGTTCCTCCAGTAGGGCAGAGAGTGCCTCCAGCCTAGCCAGCTCAGTAGGAGCCTATTATTGAGCCAGAGATTCTGAAGGTGCCGTCGAGGGTGGCAAATGGCTCAAGGACTTCGTTAAGTGGAAGCCCAGGGAGTTTGCTACATCCGAGAACTCACTGGAAGCAGCAAAATGTCTAACCCATTTAGAGTACATTTTTTGAGTTATGGGTTGCCCAGATGTGCAGAGGTAGAGGTATGCAGCACACATGTTGACAGAAACCACCATTTGGTGGTGGCAGTCCACTGATAGGGCCAGACCTGTAGGGTCCCCACCAGCCACTTGGGAGTTCTTCAAGACCAAGTTCAAGACACTACATTAGTGAAGAAGCCGAGCAAGAGATGGTAGAGGCTTTTACAAATTTGAAACAGGATGATGACAGTATTGCCAGTTATGAGAAGAGGTTCTCAGAGCACAGTTATTTTGCTAAAAAACTAATTGTTACAGAGGAACTAAAAATTAAGAAGTTCATTGGCAGACTCAGACTTGAGGTTGCTCAGGATGTTCGAGCACTCGCTCCATAGGCTTATGCCAGGACCGTGGCTTTGGCCAAGACTTATAACAGAAAGTATCCGGTTGTGAGAGCCCCTATTGTAGCAATACAAAGTGTGGCAACCAGTTCAGAGCAGAAAAGGAAGTTTGAGTCTTCTAAGACTTCCTGGCAAGGAGGCCAACAGCAGCGCGTCAGGGCCAGCACCAGGGCAGAGATTAGAGACGACAGCAGAGTTGTCAGCAGGGCGCAGTTAGATAGCCGTCTTATTGCTAGACTTGTGGCAGAGCTCACTATGGTCTGTGTGGAGCATCTCCTAAGGCATGTTACAAGTGTGGAAAGGAGGGGCATATTGCCAGAGTGTGCGCAGTGGTTGGAACAGATGCTAGACCGGCTTAGCAACAAGATCGTGTGTTTGCTATGACTCGGCAGGAACTCGAAAAGACCGATGCAGCTATCGCAGGTACATTACTTGTCTTGGACCATTATGCATATGTACTATTTGATTTGGACTCAACCCATTCGTTTATCTCTGTTCTATTTGTTAGTCAAGCTTGTTTGGAACTTAAACCTTTAGGGTTCGAGTTATGTGTTACAACTCCTTCGGGAGTTAGTATGCTTGCTAGTGAAAAAGTTAGAGATGGCCAGATTTTGGTATTTAAAGAGCTACTAGCAGCCACCCTCATAGTCTTGCCTATGAGCGATTTTGATGTGATTCTTGGTATGGAGTGGTTAGCGGACAACCACGCGTTGATTGATTGCCACTAGAAAGAAGTTGTGTTCAGGTCACCCAAGAAGAAGAGCTTTAAGTTTTGCGGTGTCCAGAGCAGAGTGTGTCCGCCATTGATTTTTGCATTGAAAGCTCGTCGTTTGTTAGCTCAAGGAGCTTGGGTTATTTGGCAAAGATGTCTGGGGAAGGTCGCCCTTCATTGACTGTTGATTGAGTACCAATGGTTCAGGAGTTTGCAGATGTGTTTCTTGAGGAGTTACCAGGTTTACCCCAGTAGAGAGAGGTTGACTTCACTATTGAGCTCGAGCTGGAGACTCTCTCTATCTCAAAGGCGCCGTACCGTATGGCGTCAGCAGAACTGAAAGAGTTAAAAGTGCAGTTGCAGGAGATGTTGGACAGAGGGTTCATCAGCCCTAGTGTGTCCCCGTGGGGAGCTTCTGTTTTGTTTGTAAAGAAGAAGGATTATTTGATGCACCTTTGCATAAATTATCGAGAGTTGAGCAAGGTTACAGTGAAGAACAAGTACCCGTTGCCTCGTATCGATGATTTATTTGATCAACTTTAGGGAGCTTCCGTGTTCTCCAAGATAGATTTGAGGTATGGTTATCATCAGTTGAGGATCAGGGATGTAGACATTCCCAAGACGACGTTCAGGTCGAGGTATGGTCATTACGAGTTTGTGGTTATGTCCTTTGGGCTGACCAATG
>JBBMKA010000022.1:6563202-6608744 GCA_037833695.1 Sechiopsis laciniata | reverse complement strand
AATATCTATTTTTTTATCAAAAAAAAAATCACATCCCTTCCCTTCCCATCCCACCAAACATAAATTTATTATCACCATTATTTCCTTCCCTTCTCACCAAACATTAACTTACTCTCACTTCCCTTCCTTTCCCAACCATCCCATCTCATCCCATTCCATCCCACCCTTGCCGAACATGCCCTAATTGTTTCATTAAAAATGATATTACTTCACATGGGCAGTAGTCCCTAATATGCATGTGACCATTGACCGACGAACATAGAATTTTTTTTGAGTAAATAACAAACTTCGTGTATATAATACAAAGAAAGTTTGTGAGAAAGTTAAAAGTTCATGTCATTTTAAAAGCTAAAATTTTGTTTATATAAATAAATAAAAAAAAAGGTTAGATATTAATCTATATGATTTTAAAAATTAAAATTTAATTTTTATAATTTTATAAAATTTTAAAAATGATAAAACCTAAAAAGTAGTTTTTATCATTTGTAATTGCTGGTAATTTAAATAAGTTGAAGTTGTTATTTATATATAAATAATGTGATTTTTTTGTCTAATTAATCACTTAATACATAACGTTATCATTGATACATGAATAAATAATTTCAACCTACTTAATTTATGAATAATGACAAATATTATTTCTTAGATTTGATCAAACTATATGAATTAAATTCTAATTTTTAAAATTCTCAAACAAAAAAAATTCTAACTTTTAAAATCATAACAATTAAAATTTAATTATTTTTTCAATCATAAAAAACTAAACTCTAATTTTTTTATCTCAAAGAACTGAAATTTAATTTAATTTAATTTTTTTTTTCGAAAACAAACTTTAATTTTCCTTACATGAGGAAAACTTATTATTATTTACCAAATCTTCTTTTTCAAATTTATTTACCAAAGTTGAACGATTACGGACGACATGTCGGCACACTATCACCATGTCGACATTTAATACCATAATTAGGGCTCTGATTCGAACAACAACCAAATAATCGATCGCCCAAGCTCCGAAGTCCATAAGGTTCTCGCCGGAGAAGTGCCGTCGTCGCCGTCAACCATTTTTTAGGTGGGTGAAATCTTCTTCATCTCTGCCTGCGTTAAATTTAGTTTGCTTAATTCATTCATCCCGATTTCTTCGATCACGCGACTTCGTTGTTTCTGCAAATACCAGTGATTGGCTCGCATTGTGTTGCTAATTTTAATTTCTCATCGAATTTGATCATTAGGGCTTGAAAATTCTTTTATAGAAGAGAATTCCTTATTCAGAGTCGTGAAATGGATGTAAACAGAAATCTAGGTTTATGATAGCGTTCTACAGATTTCACTCTTGATAATTGGTCGAGGATGGAACTTGGAAGTTGACCTAAAATGAACTACAAATTCTTCGTTCATTTCTATGTGTGTGTTTTCTGTTGTTTTTTAATGAAGAGATGAAAGGGAAATACGGTTTTACTGTATCTATCTGCACCATTGATGAATTGAATTCCATGGTCACCTCTTGCTGATAGTTAACTTTTCTGGAGATGCATTTTCTTGAAATCCCATGAATTATTTTGAAGTTGGGACAGAGTTTGTGTGCTGATATTTAACCACTTGCTTTCTACTTTGCCTTTTTGTTCCTTCTTCGTATCCTTTGATTACTTAGCTGGAAAAAGTTCTCTGTAAATCTTGATGCAGTGTGTTCATTTGTTTTAATTATGAATTTCAGTGCCATGTTGTCCGAATTCCTTGAACTATGAATATTGGGCGATTTTGAATGACTATATATATTTCATTACAACTTTCTGGGGTGATTTTGATTCTTTTCCGGAGTTCTATTCGTGAAACTTTTATGCCAGACTTTTGATACTTAGATTGTTGAAGTTTTGTTTGGTAACTATTTGATTTAGTTTCAAAAACCAAGCTAAAAAATAATTTAAAAACCAAGCTAAGTTTTTTAAAACTAAAAAAATTAGTTCCCATTTGATGATAACTATTTAGTTTTTGTTTTTGAAAATTGTGCTTGATTTGTCATCATTTCTTTCCAATAATTTCACCTTTCATAACAAAATATTTGAATTCTTAGTTAAATTGCAAAAACAAAACAAGAGTTTGCAAATTGTTTTTTTAGTTTTCCAAACTTGGTTTGATTTTTGAAAATATAGGTAAAAGTAAGAACAAAACAAGAAAGCTCATAAGTGAATGTAGTATTTATATATTTAATTGCCCTAATTTAAATAATTATCAAAGGGAGCCTTTGTTTTTCAAGACCGTTTTCAGATTTTGACCACGAATTCAAATCTTTCCTCAAGAAAGATAACAACTATTGCATGAAATTGCAAGAAAACATACACAATTTTTTAAAAGAATAATACTTACCAACTTGCTAGTGTGTACCTTGAACATACTTATGATAATATTGTGCTACATAGATAATGCATCATTAGTCAAATCATCCTTCTATATATATATATATATATATATTAATGCATTTTATATATACCTATGTGGCACATTGTTATCCATCATATGTATCGAGAAGTATGTACAAAGCACATACCAACAAGTTGGTAAGTATTGCTCTTTTTAAAAACTAAAAACCAAAAAGAAAACCAAATAGTTATGGGATTTAATGCTTTAATGTTGCACAGGCAGTTGAATGTCTTAATGGTGTACACTAACATCCCCTCTCACTCAGGTAATATTGAGTTGAACTTTGCTGCTGTTTTTCACAAGTACTTCAGTTCATTCAATCGAGGGATAGATATGGGAAGCGAAGAAAATGTTAAACATCTTGAGGACTGCTCAGTTTCAAAGTAAGTTCTCTCCCCCACCTTCCCTTTTCTTCTATATTGTTATAATCTCTGTTCCTCTTTCTGATTTCTTTTCCTTTCCCAATCGTAAAAACTGGAGTGTACTATATATATATATATATATATATATGATAAGTTACACAACTCCAATGCAATATAAGAGTAGATAAGTTATAATCTTTAAAAGGTGCAATAGTATGAGCCCATGTCATTTGATGGAATCCAACCGTGATTCCTTAACATGATTTTCCTTGGCAAAGATGTTGTCATTTCTAGTTTTCCAAACCGACCGCCAAAGAGCATTGTTAAGTAGTTGCCATTAAGACCTCTTCCTCTTTAAAGGGATGCCCGATGAGTGCTTGGTGGATTAAATCTTGAATCCTTCCCAGTCTCATCATAGGCCAACTAAAAGCTGCGAGAAGATGATTTCAGACATCATTAGCAGAAGGGCAAACACTGAAAAAATGGATTTGTGATCCAAAATCTCTGATGCAAAGATGGTACCATTGTGGGGACAAAGCCATCCCCACAATATAGAACATCTCGTTTTTAATGTGTTCTCAAGATTACTTCTTAAAAAATTTGGGCAGTTTTTTTTTGTTTTTCATGAGAAGCCTAGAGAATTGTACTTGTTGTTAACAAAATTGAAGGTTAACATCCAGTTTTAATACTTCATTTATCCTTGAATCCTATTGCTTGTTTCGTGGATGGAATGGGAGTAGAATGGTTTTTAAAAAAATGATACTTCAATGTTAACTCTGCTGTGGCCATTGCTCAATAGTTTTTTAGATTATTTTAGATAATTTTAGGTGTTTGGCTACTTTGACAGAGAGAATCTTATGAAGTCTTACAATTTGTAATCTTTACCAGATTTTTTAAAAATATTTGTAAGTATCCGAGCCAGCTTACGCGCACCTCAACCATTTTCATCGGACAAACAATCTGACCATACAACATTTAGTTGTCAAGGAAATCTATTGAAAATAAATTCTTTGGTAGGTAGTCACTATGGATTAAACTCATAATCTTTTGGTTTTTCAAAACCCTCTTGACTCCTAAATCAACTCAGGATGTTTTAACTAGATAATTTTACTATTGTAATCTTGCATTCGGCTCATTTGAGCATATAGTTTCACCTATTTTTTGCTCTTTTTGACTTAAGTCTTATCTGGTTTTAAATTTTGGATCATAAACTAGATTATTTTTCCATGGTGTTTTCTCCTATTATTGTTCCGTTGACTTCGATTTTCCTTCACAGTGCGTTGGGAACTTGGGTATTCTCAGTAGCAGGAGCTTTGCTAGCAATTCCAGTGGGAATAAAGAGGAAGTCTCTGGCCCCCCTTGTGTTTTTTGGCACAACTGGTACAATGCTCGACATTATAATGGGAATTACTAACTGCGAAAGGGAACACGCCGAGCGTCAAATGAAGCTATTAGAAGCACAAAACTCTGCAGCTGAAGCTTCTGCTGCCGAAACTGAGTCCCTTTCTTGATATCGTGCTTAAACGTTTGTTTCACTCGCTCATGTCGTGCCTACCGACCTTTTCTCCCCCAACGTGTTAAGATGATGAGAAATACCTTTGTGGCATGGCCCTTGTTCAGTCTTCTTACAAAACACAGTGAGCTGCATGAGATATGTTTTCTCAAAAAGTCTAACTGATTTGTCTTTATTATTGTTTTGCAATAAAATTGTACTAAGAAACCAAAATTCTATCGTGCATTAGTCTTATATAAAAAGACTGAGAATTTTGTTTCATTGTTTCCTTAAAGAAATCAACATATTCAGAAGTTTCCACCTCTTGTTATGAGCAAAAAAAAAAAAAGAAAATATAGAATCTCTAAACGTGCACTTATTTATGGAAAAGTTTTATTTCATATTATTTTTACAAAATTGATTATTTCAATAAGCCTGATAGAAAGGAACAATAATTTAAAGTATTTGCCATAGATTATTGAGTGATTTTAACTGATAAAAAATTGTAATAAGTAAAACATGTTTTAAAAAAATTAGATGATTGTATTTTTTAAAAGAAATATTTAATAGATGGCTTAATTCATACATGACTTTTTAAGTGATTAATCAATTATGTCCTTAGAATGGTACTTATAGGATCCAACATATGTAAACTAATATATTCATAAAAGCTTATGGTTTACATTGATACCATCATTAAATTAGAGATTTTATAGAACACAACCCCCAAATTTTAGAGGTATAAATTGATTTGTCCAAAAATAAATCATCAATCTCTACCTGCTTCAGGATTTTAGATGATTATTCACAATTTCCTTTTATGAATCTTATGCTTGACCATTGTTCTTCCTCCCAATCACGTGTAGAATGTGCTCAGTTCAAAGACCGTTTGGTTAAGAAGCATGGAAATGTGGAAGAAACCATCTCAAATCTCCCATTCTCCTTGTCCATGCTGATATTTACATCAACTTCAAATTTAAGAGGGCTGTTTTTTCCTTGCTGCAGCAACATTTTCACAAACATCAACCATATGAGATATAAATTTTTAGAGGATCTCTCTCCTTTTTCGAAAGCTCGAGGGGAATCAGCAGCTGTTTTTGATTCAGGATGTGAATTCGAGTTTTGTCGACTGTAATGTGAGTAAATCTTTTCAGCTTTGATGTTACCGAACAAGACTTCTGCGGCTTGATTCTTAACAAGCAGAGGAATGCATTCTGATTCATCCCACACGTATAACTGCAGAAGAAAAATATGGTAGATTAAGAGTGATGCTTATACGAACTATCGAAATAGGTGGCGAAAAACAAATATAAGACATTACTAGTTAACGTGGTGAAGCACTGTATCAAAATGTTAAATTATAAGTTTAGTCTCTAAACTTTGAAGTTGGTGACTATTTGGTCCTAACTTTCAGAAGTGTTATGTAGGTGTCTAAACTTTCAATTTTCTACCACCAATATCTATAAGTTCAAGCTTTTGAATTAATTGGCGTTAACATGATTTAACATAAGAATCAGAGTAGATCTCGTCTACAAACCTTATTTAGATCTCTAGCTTTTGTTTAGTTCTCTAGTTTTGGCTTTAGTCTTTTTGTTTTAATGCATCTCTTCGTCTCTAGGCCTCTTTTTAAGGTTTGTATCTGAAGTTTTCGCTTCTTTCATTCTCTTAATAAAGCTTGTTTTTTGTTTCTTGTTTCAAAAAACCATGTCAAATCATTTCATCCCCAATTAATATTGATTTTCATTCGATTTTCAAAATTTTCAAGTTCACAAATCAAAGAGGGTTGAACTCTTGGTTGATTGGTGATTTGAAGGATTCAAGATGTTTTGTAGAATTTCTTTCTAGAGTTCAAAGATAGATAGCTAACAATACTCCAAGTAAAATACTGGATTGTTTAGTACTAATGATATTTTCAATCTATAGTCATGCAACTAATATCAAAAATTCAAAAGTGAAATAGTCTAGAACGTGAAGAAAGTTCAAGAATGTTTTATACATACCATGAAAGGCCTGTATATCATGCTTACTAAATGAAGGCGGTTCAAGCTTTTTGGACAATAAAGTGGAACAGAATTCTGATCAACCACGAACCTGTAAGGAAATTGAAGAGCAAGCACGTTTAGAAATCAGAATTGAAACAAACTCCAGTGAAATAATACAAAAAGTACAAAATGCTGCAACTTTTCGTACCCACTTTCCAGACCTAAAGGTGAACCACATAATTGACAACCAGTGCAAAGGAGATCTTGTGCCAGACCAAGATCTTCATCATTGTTCAATCGCCTGCTGACGAACATCTTTTCTTTTCGATGTTCATCAAGATCCATCCAGAGGGATGACAAAAAGATTTCTCCAATTGATGCATCAAATGTGGCCTTGCATGATTCAGTTAGACATAATACTTCAGAAACGGAGAAACAGTCTTTGGACACCCTTTTTTCTGGCAATTTCCAGTTGCGGAAGAAATGGTTCTTTTCCTGACCACGTTGTCCAACATGATAAATACATTAAAAGATTTAGGACTTGGGTCTAATACGGAGTTAATTAATCAGATAATGATAGATATGCCTTGAATGTAGAAATTTCAAATCCAATTGACTGTTTGTTCAAAAAGTTTAATCGACTAAGCCAATAAGCTTCGTGATAATCAACATTAATTTGCAACATAATATATGAAGAACTGTAACAATATTATCTTTTATGGAGGGAAAAAACCTTACAGTCAATGGAACAGGATTACATGCTCAGATCTTCACTTCAGTGTTTTCAAGGCCATCGCCTTTTCTCGCCTATGGCTATCGCCTTGCATATAGGCGGGTATTGCGCCTCAAACATAGCTAAGGCGAGCTCCTTCAATCAGGCCCTCGCCTGTCCTTGCCATTGTGTGCCTTGCATCGCCTTTGCCTCAGGCCAAGGCGTGCACCTTGTTAAAGTTTTATTTATTTATCAATATGCTAACTTAATATCCACAAAAAGAACCTAGAATTAGCTCATGAAGAAGTCCAACAACCATGCGAAGTCTTTATTAAGGATACTGAATTTGTTTAATTACTATTTCAAATATATATGCGTGTATGTTTATTCGGGTTATTTGATGTAGAATCTTTTATTTTTTATACTTTCAGTTAACTTTAAATTTTTTATACAAATAAAAATTTCATATGTATGGTATATCTTATAATAACATAATTTTTGTGATTTATTATTCTTTTTTAGTATTATTCCATATGAATTTGAAATTTTATGTGAATGCAAATATGTTTTAATTATCAATTTATGCTCAATATATTATTTAGTTATGTATTTATTTGTTGCACCTCTCTTCACTCGGGCCTTGCCTTTTTATCGCCTCTCTCTTTGAGGCGATAAAGGAGAGTATCGCCTTGCACTTTGAAAACATTGCTTCACTTACGCTCAAACAATTTGTATCTAAGTCGACCATGAAAAATGTGATTTTGAGTATTTACGAAATGACATTCAATAGCTTTAATATGGTATTGTCGGTTTTGATTTCATTTAGAAAATTGTAAAAGTTCTCCAACTCAATATCTGAAGTCTAGAGAGCTTGAGGCTAAGGAGGAGGGGTTACCAGCACTCTCAAAGTTGCTGGGAGCTGTATAACTTTTATGTTCTTGTTATTTTGGTGTAGTGTATTTTGTGTTTCCTTAAAACTCTGGCTGTTTTTGTGACTCTTTCGATCATTATCAATACTATTCGAGCCTTCTTGCTGGGTATCTGTTAGTGTTGTGGATTAATTACAGGTTTAGGTTTGGATACCTAACAAACTATGAAGGATAAGGTTGCAGCGACAAAAATTAGACACGGCCTACCTTTCCACAAATTAAACCAGCCAGACAAAATATAAATAGATAGATATCATGATTAATGCACAATATGACAAACAGGAAAAAGAGAATGAAAGACTCCATGAATTATGAAAATGACAACCAAATAATTGATAGGTCAAAAATAAAATACTCGATCACTATGCCATTTTATGTTGTGGAAGGTAGATCCAGCCCCCTTCACCCATTCTACAACCTTCCTGAGCTTTCCTTTAGCTGCTAAACCAGCTCGACAATTGGCCGCTAATTCATCTACACCTATATACATAAAGACTGCACCTTAGACTTCATTTCCCCATCCTATCCAAATTATAGTCTAATAAGAAAGAATACTCTGTAACTCATACATGGCCATACGAATTTCGTTATAGCAATGTATGAACAATTAGAGTAATTGTAGACCGTACTTCAACTACAATTTAACTAGCCCAGTAAACAATGAATAACAATCCAATCATTTTTTTTTTTTAACATAACACATCCTTAAGGGGTGGCCTCATTAGTTGAGGCCTAAGGCTTCCGAGACCCACGAGTTGAACTTGAACTTAAATGTAAAATTACTTGTTGTCTCCCGAACCCAGACCTTGGGACATACTCAGATGCCCCAAGTATATGGGACGAGGTGAAGCTCCAATTTTCAATCATAACTGAAAAAAACGGCTAAGATGAATCATAAACTCAAAAAGCCACTAGTTATAAATATGCACCAATCCTCCAGAAACTAGAGAAATCTGCTACAAATTGCAGCAATTACTTAAAATTAAGAGTAGTAACAACAACAATGACTCAATGAGACATAAAAATAATGTTTTATACCTTCAGAGACAAGTGTTTCGTAGGGGTGGATTATACATAGTAGGGAAGAGCAATGCACACTTGTCGCCTCAACTGAATCACCGTATTTCCTTAGTTTCACATCTGAATCGTCCCAATTCGAAAATATATATATATAAACAGCCATGGAAATCATAATATAAAGCTGTAAACGAAATTTAATCCGTCCTAAAAATTGACTAATAATTACGCATGGGAGCTTACTCTGCAACAGTACAACATCGCCTGGAATCGCCTGGGCTGCCATTTTCTTCTGCCATAGTGATACAGAGAAAAACGACCGCGTATCATCAGCAACCTTGATGTCCGTCCTTACGACCTCGCCGCCATTGGAAAATTTGTACTATATATATACACAGAAACAACAGTTTCTTCGAGAATGATCGGAAGTTCATAGCGAAATATTGAGAGCGTAAATAAAATGAGAGAGAAGAACCTCGGCAGGAGTGGATCGATGAATGAAGACGAGGAGTTGAACAAAATCGCCGACGTGAATGGAAGCTTCGGAAAGATCAATCAGAGGTCCATACCATCCGATTATAGACATCTCCGGCGGCCGGCGGCGGCGGTTACCGCTCTGTCGCTCTGTACTAATTGCTGAAGCCACGAGCAAGAAGAATGATTTATTTTGGCGCGTCCAAACTATGATTTGGCTCGATAGCAGCTAAACAACGACGTATGGCTTTACCGGATTACTGGCCTGGGCCCAACACGCACATATTGGGCTTTCTTCAAATAACGGCCCAATAAGTATCAACATTGGGCTCAGGCATCCATCTCTAAACCTTAAATTGACTGTAATTGGGTTTCTTATACGGATATTTATGGTTTATTTGTTTTTTTTTTTTTTGAGAAGCCGTAAGTCAATCAAAATGCTATTTTAGTTAAATGGTCCCATACTAATATATGATCAAGTTTAATAATAATGGTAGGTGGGAATTCTAACTCATAAGTTTATCCGGTTTCAATATATATATATAAAAGAATGGTAGGTGGGAATTTGAAATAATATATGATCATGTTTAATAATTAATGGTTAGTATATATATATATATATATATAAAAGAGAATTTGCTCGGTAAATATTTTTGTCATTAAATGTACATTGATATTGTTGAGTTATTATCTTCTTGGCAACATTGCTTGTGAAATTGATTAAAGACTATATGTACACTTATTGAAATAATTGAACACATGAATTTTTTCGTCTTTTTACTAATCTCCCTCGAACGTTGTTGTTTATATAATTGATTTAATTATTTTTTTATTATAAATGAAAATTTTCATATAAATAATGTTCCATGACAAATGAGTTGTACTCTTTATCGAGTTTTTTTTTTTTTTTTTTTTATCGATTTTAGGAAATAAAGGTTATATAGCATTTTGTTAGCGCATTATGATGAAATTACAGGCAAAAATCTAGTTCGAAAGCTTAGTTCTTCCGAGAACAATCGAACTCTCATTACTTTTGCTATAAAATTCTCTCTCTTTTTCGTTCCATTCTCTTTAATTTCTTAGCCTCAATCTTCCATGATTTCGATGAGTTAGCCTTATATAATGTTTTTAGTGATGAAAATAATGACAAATAGGTAACAAGAGTAAATGATAAGCTCAAAGGTCCAAATAGTCTGGGTCAAACACCTATGACCATGAGAACTTTATAAACAGAAAACTCTTCATTTGCTTCAATTGAAAATTTTGAAGTCTCCGAAACTCATAAGCACAGTCTAAAAATGACAAAGGCTCCAACCATATTAAATATTGTTGCATGATAAATCCGTGAGAAAGACATAAAACCTTCTAATTTTCCATTAAGAGTTCACAAATATTTATATTTATAGTTCATGAAATATCAAATCTCAAAAGTTCTCCTAACAAATAATAAATAATAAATAATATCTAATAAATATCTTATCAAATCGTAGAGAATATATAATAATATTCAAATGCTAAACCTATATAAAATATCCTTGGAACATGTAAATACACATAACCAACTTGAAAACAAAGTATTGAATGCATGTCGTACGGAAGCTACATTTGCAATCGATCTCACCGTCTATATACCGCAAAGCAGATGTTGGATTTATTGCACCTCACGAATCGCGCGGAATATACCGCTAATAAGATGTGCTACTCCATCACATGACTCAAGCTGGTTTTTTTTTTTTAAAAAGAAGCTAAATTATATATATATTATTCATAGAAATAATATCTCGAAAAAAGAAAATTTGATTGAATGTTATCATTTTAAAATAATATCTCGTGAATTTTAATGGATTACGTACAACCGAGCGATAAGTCCGAGAATAAAACTGAGAATATTTAAGCGCGTGAAGTACACGTGGTTTCTTGGTGGCGTCGCCAATGAAGAAATAGAGAATGATCAATGAAGCGACGACAACTCTTATCATAGCGATTCGCCCACTCCCTGAAATCTCTCCAATAATCCATTCTCAAATCTCCATTCCTTCCCTTCAAATCCATATATATATATATATATATATATATAATTCTGAAACTCGGCGGCGGCGGCGGTGATTTGCGATGTCGGAATCGGAGACGCAGGCGGAGGTATTCGACGCGGCGGCGCTGGTGAAGGAGCTGAGAGGAAGTTTTAGCTCCGGCAAGACTCGGAGCTATGAGTGGCGAGTGTCGCAGCTTGAGAATCTCTTGAAGCTCAGCGTTGACCACGAGGAAGAAATCTGCGATGCGCTTTACTCTGATCTCTCCAAGCCTATGACGGAAGCTTTCCTTCATGAGGTCTTAAACTTAATCTTCTTCTCTGTTCTGATGCTCTGTTCATTCTGTTGGACCTAGATTTGTTAACCTTGCGTTGGATTTTGTTCATAAATGTTCTTTTCTGTTATCTGTTGCACTTTTTGGTTGTTGAATTTAAGAATGGCAACTGTTTGTCTAAATGTCTAATCCCGTTTTCAGAGTCTCGTCAGATTTGTTAATCTTGCGTTGGATTTTGTTCATAAATGTTCTGTGCTGTTATCTGTGGCATTTTCTGGTTGTTGAATTAAAGAACGGAAACTGTTTGTCTAATTGTCTAATCCTTGGTATTCCATTTGCCTTTCTCTTCAGCCTGTTAAGGATCCACATTGGTAAAGTGGAGAGTCCTCCAAGTTCTAAGCATTTATATGATATGATCACCAATTGGTTTTGAGGTGGATGTCCACCATACAGGTAGTCTCTTGCAGTTGTAGTTTGTGTGTGGGACCTCTGATAGTTGAAGTTTTAACTTACCTCTGCCATTAATGGAATATATTTATTGGTGCTCACAGTCTATGCTTCAACCACTTTTCAAAGTTAGAATTTCTCATTTATTATGCTCTATGTCATTTCTTGTTAGTTGTCAAGTAGAACTCTCTATTTATGTCCATTGGAATTATTTGGCATTTAATACCACATTTCTTCTTGTGGGTTGTCTTCTCTATTTCCCTTCGCTCCTCCCTTAGAAAGTACTAGTACTCCAAAATCGGAGCAGAGGAAATGAAAGAGAGAGATTTTTTTGTTTGATTACTCAGTTAACTGAATTGTTTTGCATGGACTATTGTTACATGGGTGGTAACATTCTTGATATTCAAATGTTGTAGGATCAGACTTTATGTTTTGCGAGAATAGATTGCGCATAAAATTTAGCTCTATTTTGGGTGCACCATATTTCTCCCTTTTGTGATTATAGTCTCTTTTTTATTATTGCGCAGTAGAGAAGCTTTTTGTAACTTGTAACTTGTTTCGATAAGTCTCATCCTATTCATTTATCAATGAAGTTATGTTTCCTATGAAAAGGAAAGTTGATCTAGACACTCATGGATATTAAAAGAAAAAAAGATACATTTAGTAACAGTTAAAAGTGGTTCAAGTTATATTTATTTTTAAAATGGAAAGGGTTTTCTCGGATGACAAGGTTACTTTCAAATTTTTCTAGGCTTACAGTTTTAGCCATTTGGACATTAGGGTTGTTCTCATCCGGCAAACAGCTTCATCTTGAAATCTTGTTCTTGCATCGTTTACAAGTTTGGAGAGATAGTTGGTGGATGATACAATTGTTTTATGGTTAAAAGAGTCTGACTGCCTTGTAGGAAAAACAAAGTAATTTGTTTTACTTATTATGCATGACTATGTAGGTTTAGGATCACACATTAGAAAAATGAGGTCTCATAAACTTTATAAGAAAAATAGATTATTCCTCTCTTTACCAATTGGTGATGGAACCCCATATTTATCTAATATGGTATCAAACTCAATCAGTTATTTGGTTCTATAAAAATGAAATTGGGATCCGATCCAAAATTAGTGAACTCAAAGAAACACCATATTGAAGGGGATGTTGAGGATCTCACATTGCAAAAGTGAGGAGGCCTCACAACCTTTATAAGAAAGGTGTGGTATTTCTCTCATTACCAATTGGTTTTGAGATGGAACCTATATTTATCTAATAAGGGTTATGCTTTATTCAAGGGGAGTTTCTACAAAGGATAGAAGATTGTTTCGGAAGTGTATTTCTTTGCCAGTGTTCGGCAATGATCTCTTGTATAAAAGAACTAATGATCATAATGCACCCTGCATCTTCAAAATTAACATTATTACTTCTGGTTAAGTTGTTTAGGTTCTCTGCACGATGGCAAGAATTTTATTTTCTGTTTATTTTTGGGGTATTTTCATTTTGGTCATGAGGGGTCAGTGGCTAGATGTTGATCAATTTAAGCTTAAGACCCTGAACTTCTTCAATCGGTAGGCTCTACGTAAAACTAAGTAATTTGTTCTGATTATTTTAGCTGATGGTGCAAAATGTTTTGGAAATGAGATTTACATAATACAACAGTTACTTGTTACATTGGGAGATCCTGGAGTGTAGATAATCTTAAGATATTGGATGCCTACCACCTTGCATTTTGAAATCGTTTTTATCCAGTCCTGTCATATGGTAATGGTACTTCTAGTTTCGGTTTTCCTTTAAGCTTTATAAAGACCTCAAGGGTCATAAATTATTGAATGTTGAAACTATGGTGAGAGGAAGATCCACCTCCTTCCCATATTGTAATCATTTCATGAAGGTTTTTTCAGCTTATTTTTTCTCAGATCAGTTGAAGTTTTCTTCCCTTTCAACTGATGTCTGACTTGTTATGCAGATATCTATGTTAAAAGGTTCGTGTAAATTGGCACTTAAAGAACTCCATCGTTGGATGACACCAGAAAAGGTAAATGGCATTACAAACTTTCTTTTGATGGGACATCTATTACATATATATGTGTGTGTGTGTGTGTTTGTGTGTATACATATATGTGTGTGTGATTGCTTTCATTCCCTGACTGTGAATAACATTATGTTCTGTTATTGCAGGTTAAAACTTCAATTACCACATTTCCTTCGTCTGCTTCAATTGTACCAGAACCATTGGGTGTTGTCCTGATCATTTCTGCATGGAATTATCCATTCTGTACGTCAGTGTCAATTCGTGTTTTTGACATATGTAATTAAAAATCATTTGCAGCCTAACAATTGTCTTAGCCATTGATATTATAGACACTAAACATTTTTGTCTACGTTTCCCAGTATTATCTCTTGATCCAGTTGTTGGAGCAATAGCAGCTGGCAATGCTGTGGTTCTAAAGCCATCAGAAATTTCCCCAGCAACATCATCTTTAATGGCAAAACTCTTAGGGAAATATTTGGATACTTCTGCTGTAAAAGTTGTTGAAGGCGCTGTTTCAGAAACATCTGCTTTGCTGGAGCAAAAGTGGGACAAAATATTTTACACAGGTATGATAAATTCAATAAAAGGTCTCCTCTAGTTTGAGAATTTGAGCAACCACAGGATTGAATGATTTCATTACTAAGATGAAGAAAGATAGACTGGCCACATTGATAGAGATGAACTTATAGTTTCTTTTTCCAGATAATTTCCTGTTAGGGCCAGATGTAGCAAGTTTTCAGATTTGGCTTCCAATAGTTAAAATTAATGTCTGTCAAATCTATCTTTATGAATTTCTAGTAATAGTTGGTGATAGTAGGCAATGTTTATGAAATTAACCGATGTAAAATTTTGAGGGTGCCTGGTGGCTTTTCTCTCATTTTCTTTTGCTCGAAGCAGCTCTTTCTTAAACTATTGATTTCTAAACTTGCAGGCAATGGAAAAGTGGGGCGTATAGTGATGGCAGCTGCTGCCAAGCACCTTACACCAGTTGTTTTAGAGCTTGGAGGAAAATCTCCAGTAGTAGTTGATTCAGGAATTAATTTACAAGTATTTTTTTTCCCTCCTCCTTATACCATCATTACGTTTCCAGTAGAGTTTGATTTGCTACTAACCGCGTCTATGTTTGTTAAAGGTTGCGTGTAGGCGGATTATTGTTGGTAAGTGGGGTTGTAACAATGGACAAGCATGCATTGCTCCTGATTATATCATAACTACTAAAGAATTTGCTCCAAAATTAGTAAGTTCCCTTTTATTACACAAATAAGTTTGGGTATGTTGCACTTGCTCAATTTGGTTGTCTTGAAACTCATGTTCATATCTCTAGGTGGAGACTCTGAAAAAAGAACTGGAGATATTTTATGGAAAGAACCCGATGGAAACTAAAGATTTGTCTCGTATTGTGAATGCTAGCCACTTTGCTCGCTTGTCAAAGCTCTTAGATGATGATAAAGTTTCTGGCAAGATTGTGCATGGAGGTGTAAGGGACAAAACCAAATTGTATGTTACATTACATCACTGGCCGGTTCTTTGGTTCGTTTATCAGTCAAATATTAACTGCTAAGTACCGTTTCCATGATGCAGACAGATTACACCGACCCTCTTATTGGACGTCCCTCGAGATTCTCTGATTATGACGGAGGAGATCTTCGGTCCCTTACTTCCCATTATCACGGTAAAACTAATAGACTATTTTGTAGGGTTCTCTTTTCATATTTTATTTTGTTCTAACAAAGAGACTCGACCGGTTGGTTTAGTGGTCACAAGAGGGTGTTGGGGAACTAAAAGGTTATGGTTCAAGTTTAATTCAGAATAACCATTTACTTAGAAATTAATTTTCTATAGCCATCATGGAGTACCTCAAGTGGTCAAAGAGGGTCTTGGGGTGCTTAAGGTGATGGGTTCAATCCATGGTGGCCACCTACCTAAGAATTAATTTCCTAAGAGTTTCCTTGACATCCAAATATTGTAGGGTCAAGGTATGTCCTGTGACATTAGTCGAGGTGCGCACAAGTTGGCCCGGATAGTCACAGATATAAAAACAAAAAATAAATAAATAAATAATTTTCTATTAGTTTCTGTGACAACCTAATGTTGTAGAATCAAATAGTTTGTTCCGTAAGAATAGTCGATGTCATATTCATAAATATCAAAATAAAATAAATATAAAATAACAAAGAGACTCGATAGTAGCCATCAACTTCTTTTGCACATGACAAAATTAACTGGTTCTACAAATCCCTCTCAAGCGTAAAATATGTTCTCTAGCAATAAATAGTAAATTTCTTTATCGAGCTAAGGGTATTTGTTGCCTTGACAGTAGGACAGCTAAATGAATTAATTATATATGTTAAACGGGCAAAAGGTTGACTGAAACTGCTAATATTAGGAAGTTTCTTTTTTGTATGAAGAACTAAAATGGATGATGCATTATACAAATCTTCTTCTTTTTTTTTTTTTTTGGCTAGAGCAGGTCGACAAAGTGGAGGACAGCTTCGAAGTAGTGAGATCGGGCACGAAGCCACTCGCAGCATATTTATTTACCAACAACAAGAAACTCAAGGAACAGTTCGTGGCTTCTATCCCTGCAGGGGGTGTGGTCATCAATGACACTACCTTACATGTGAGATTTTTTTTCTTCGGTTCATAATCCATACCTAGAACTTGATTGGTAAGAATTCTCTGCATAGAGAAATATGCCTGAAGGTCATTTAGAATCGATATCCTGGTGTAGAATGCATGGGATTCAAATACCATAGCTAATCTTTATGGTGAAAAAAAAAAACTTTGGATAGTATAAATTCTGTATCAAGTACATCATGGTTCATAATTCCTTTAAAAGAAAGTGTCCCAAGGTTAGAATCTCAGGCTTAAAACTTGCAAGTGAATAATAATAAAATCACTTGTCTCCTGAGTTTGAGCCTTGAGACAGGCGCGGGTGCTCTCCAATATGTAGTGAGACAAACTATAAATCCAAAGGGTTAACTACCGTGGATAGCTAAGTGGTCAAAAGGACATTAAAAAACTAAAAGATTGTGGTTTCAATCCATGATGGTCCCCTACCTAGAAAATAATTTCCTACATGTTTCTTTGACATCCAAATATTGTAGGGTCAAGGGATATGCCTCGTGAGAATAGTCAAGGTGTGCGTAAACTGACCCAAACACTCGCGAATATAAAAAAAAAGTTAAGCCAAAGAGTTGAGGTTGACATTAACAACCCTTATCTCCTCTTTGTCAAAAAAGAAGAGTTGGCTGGCAGTAAATCCATTTTTTTGGTATATATATATATACCTTGATGGTTCATAAGGAACAACCACCTGGTAAGTCCTAGGATATTAAATTCTAGGTAGGTGGTTACCATAATTTCTAGGTAGGTGGTCACTATGATATGAATACATTTCCTCTAAATCGTTTTCCCATTTACATACAGCCATTTTTGTCAACATTGATAACTCAAAACTTTTGAGTTCTTATCTAGGAGTTTCTCTTTTGATTACTTTTGTTGTTTCCATATTGATGTGTTACTCGACCGATCTAGAAACGCAAACATTGAAGAGACTTGTTTGATGACTCGTGCAGCTGGCAGTTAGCACACTACCGTTCGGAGGAGTTGGGGAGAGTGGAATGGGGGCTTATCATGGGAAGTTCTCTTTTGATGCATTTAGCCATAAGAAGGCTGTTCTTTATCGAAGCTTTGCCGGCGATGCGTCGATGAGATACCCGCCGTACAGTAAGGGAAAGCTGAGAGTTCTCAAGGCTCTTCTTGGAGGTGACATTTGGGGACTCATTCGTGCTCTTATTGGATTGCCATAAGCACCATCTTCCTCTTAGCTTTTCATATATTTATCTTTCATTCAAATGGGTTGTCTTGTGATCTTCTCTCTTTATTTTCAACATTGTGCCATATTTAGTTACATAAGCAATAGTCTTTTCCATTGTAATTGTTTAACTAGGAAGAGAATTTTTTAAGTATAGTCAATAAATATTTCTATGATTGTTTCAAAAAAATTGTTCTAGAAGTTATTATGGATTTTTTTTTTTAGCACAAATTGGAGGGCGACGACAAACTCTACATAAAGGGTTTGCTCTCAAACAAGGTGAGAACAAAATATTGATTTCTAGGATCGAATTCATGATAATGGAGTTGAAATGGAATATCATCAAACAAGATAACCAACGAGTCACCAACCCATTCGGGTTGAAAAATAGAATCTAAATGAATGCTAAAGATTAACTGATTTCAAAATTATTGATAAAATCAGACATATGTATGTGTAAATTAGAATTCTTAGAAAAAATTGATTATAGAAGTTATGGAACCATAAAATAATAAAACAATAAAATCATTAGGTGAAAAATAGATAATAAAAAATAATGAAACAATATTTGGCGGTCATAGTCAACGACAACAGTAGTTCAACGACATCGGTGATATTAAAGAGTATAGATGTCAGACACTTTCGATGACCAACACTTTTGTTAGGAGATTTTGTCAGATATTATCTTGAATTTTTTAGAAAATTCTTTAGGATTTAATATTTTGTCTACAATATATTGGTATAAAACCATAAGGTTTAGACGATTTTCTAAGTTTATTATAATCAAGTTTAGAACTTTCTTAAAGTTTATTATGGTATCCGAGCCTCTTTAAATTAAAGAAAATTTTTATGACACTTGTGTAGTGGAGTTCGTATAAGATTGACTTTGTGTGCTTTCAATGTGGATCATTTGATGATTCGTAAAGTCTGTTGTGATTTATATGGTGTAATGTGTGTGAGAGTATTGTAACGTATCTGACAATGGTGTGTGTTGTCAGTATAGATCGTTCATAAATTGTTCGATGGTTTTTTATATGATTGGCAACAAGTGTAGCATACGTGTGCGTGATGTGAGATGGTGGAGAAGGAATAAAGTACTAGGGAGTAATTGGATAATCTTGTGATAATTTGTTTTTTTTTTAAAAAAAATGTTATAATAATCTTGTTAGGATAATTTGCATCCCAAAAATAGATTATTATAATTTCCGTTGTTATAATAATTCTCATTTATAATAATATTTATACTCAATCGTTTATAATAATTCCCGTGACTTCTATCTAATCAAAAATCAATCAATGCAAAGATATTTGCAAATTTCTTTTTCACTCAAAAACCAAAACATAAATTACAAATTACGATAAAACCAAAGAAAAAGCACAATAGTAACCCTAAATCAAGTATAAAATTCCCACAACTAATTAGAATAGTCAGAATCTTCTAAAATTCGACAAACATCCGATCTTTGTTGGTCAGTTAATTCAGTTGGAAACTCAACTAGAAACTTAACTCTTAAGTCGCCTCTCTTTTCATCCTCTTTATAAGGTAATTTCGGCATACCTTGGCCTTCAATAATCTTCTCGTAACCGGGCGAAACGATGTCGTTTATCTCCAAGCTCATCGCTTCTCCTCCAAGTAAAGGTACTGAAATGGTGCAACCAGTCAGAGCTTTGAGCAATGGAATCCCCAATGTTAGCTCCAAATCGTCTCCTTCTCGTTTGAAATATAAGTGATGTTTTTCGGCTATTACGAACGACATGTCGGCCGGGTAACTCCCTGGCATCTCGCTCCTCATTCCTTCGAATGTTATCTTTGTCCCCTTCTTCCACCCTGGCGCTACTTTTATTGTTAGTGTTTCTTCTTCCTCTGTTGCTTGCCTGTTCATCACCAATTGTGGCCTTAATTTACTTTAAATTATAAAACTGTATAAAAATATGGTTAAATTGTAACTAAGCTAGTATTTCGTGTATAAATTTTTATATAAAACTTCATAAATAATCCTTACTATTGAAAGTTGCTAACAAATGGAATATGCAGTTGTTAGAAATTTCTAACAGAATATGTATGCGAACAAATATCGTTAACAACTCACATATGTTAGGATCTCATAATGTTCCACATTGAAAAAGTGAGGAGTCCTACGAACATTTATAAGAGAGATGAGTTACTTTTCTCATTGTTAATTGATTTTGAGGTAGAACTTCATATTATCTAATAACATACACGATCATTTAGTGATTTTTATTTAAATCCATTATTTATAAAGTTTTATCAAATTATGGAGATAATATTCTTACTTTTAAAGTTTAGGGCAAAATTTCAACTTTATTATCAAACTATAAAAACTAAATTAGTAATTTAAAGTAACAAATAAGGAGATAGTTATAAATTTGAAGTAATCAATAAATATTTTTAAACTATTGTCAAAATAAAAATATGCCTACCGCAAATTTTCTTAATTATAGAAAAGAGGATTATAAAAATCCTCTAATTTATGTCTTATTCTTATTGTAATCTATGTAACTAAAGATATTCGAATGGTATGTGTGGAAAGTGAAAGTGTGACTAACCCTGTGTTTGAGAGGACATCTCTAGTGACCTTGATGTTCTTCATGCATCCAAAACAAAGCTCCTCCAGAGTACATTCAAGCTGCTTTTCAACCGGCGCCGGCTTCAACACGCCCGAGGAATTCGAGAACATGATCGGCATCGTACTCCTCCGGCTACCGCTTTTTGACAGCATCGGAGAAGACGGCGTCAAATCCATGCTTCTCCGCACACTGCTCACCCGATAAGACGCCGATTCCGTGCTCCGAAACAGAGGCCCCGACACCGACGACGACGACAGATCTTGTCTTCTCCGACTCGCATTCCTTGAAAGAGAAGAGGATCTGCCGTGCGTCCTGATACTTTCTGGATCATCATTCTCATCTCTCGTACTCCGCCCACCATTTTGCAAGCTTCGAGATCTTCCCTTTTTAACCTTTTGGTGATCGTGAAATTAAAATATTATTTGGTGTATAAACTTTCAATAGTTCCACTTTAAATTTTTTCTATTTTAATTCTTAAACTTTCGAACGTAAAAACAATTTAAAGGTAGTTTCTATGATTATTGAAGTTAATACTAATCAAGAATGGAAACAAACAAAAACGAAAAAAAGAGCAATGAATTTCCACAATCAATGCAAAATTATAGAGATCTCATTAAAAAAAAAAAAAGTAATGAAAGATTAAAATGGAGGAACCTTAGAAGGTGGATTATTGGTATGATTGGCATCATCCTTCTTGGAATTCCTGACTTTAGAAAGCCATTTTTTGAAGAAGGATTTGTAAGATTTGCAGAAGTTTCGAAACGAAATGCCAAGAGCCTGGGCAACATCCACCATCAATGCAACACCAAATTGAACCCGCAAACCAAACCACAAAGCAAAAATTCAATTTCTTTAATCTCTCTCTGTCCACAAAAAAAAAGGAAATTCTAAAGTTTTAACCAAATAACAGTTTTTTAAAACTGCTTTTTATTTTGGGATTTTTTGTTTTTCTGCTCATTTTGCACTTTTGTTTACGTGGCCACCCATCTCCTTTTAAGCTATTTAATTGGATTTCTCAAAAAAAAAAAAAAAACCATTTTTTTTTATTACAAGTTGGAGAAAGGAGATTATAAATGGATTGAATCTGTAACTGTGGAATGAAATGGATTAATATCAAAGCAGATAACAAATCGTACCTAACAAAAACCTAATGGATTAATATCAAAGTAGTTTGATTTTTAATGGTTTTTTCGGTATAAATAAATAAAACCTAAAAAAACTATACATATTATAACTTTTTAGAAAAAAATTGTACCTAACAAAAAATTAGGGTGGACTCGATAAAAAGATGAAAAAATATATAGGCCTCATGACTTCAATCAATGCAATCGATATTTTTTAATCGGTTCACATATAATTTTCAATAAATATTACAAAAACAATCTACAATCGGTATTTAATACTATTTTCAATCACTATAATCTTCGATCAGTATTATATATATAGTTTTCAATCAATAGATAGTAAGAGAAAGAATTAGAATATGAAAAAAAAAATGTTCAAAATTCTAAACAACCAAAAACTTGCCACCTAAAGTAAATTCCTTTATTCATATATTAGGTTGGTTTAGGGGATTTTTTTGAACAAACTCAATTTTTAAGGTTGGTCAACTAGCCAAATCTGTTCAATCATATGTCTTAAAGCAACATAACCCCACCTAACTCTTTTATTTTCAAGTTGGGTTGGATTGGATTTTTGATTGTGTGAATCTCATTTTTCTCTCTCTAAAACTCAATTCAAATAAATATGTAAAAAAAAAGAAAAAAAATGCATGATATTAAACCATCTATCTATTAATGCATGCTTTTTATTAATATGTTAAAAATCTATCTTATTAATTAATCTTACACATATATAAAATTATTCTTATTTCACGTTGGGTTGATAGTAAAAAATTGGTAAACTCAAAAATCTAGATCGAACGAAAATCATAAAATTACAACCCAATCAAAGAAAATTATAACCTAATCCAACATTTATGCTTTGGATCGGTTAGTTTGGATTACTCAAATTATTGGTTTTAATGTGTACACCTTACAAGAGACTGTATTTTCGTATATCCATGCACCAAAGAAACCAACCCGCAACTTATCCTTTTCGTGAAAAAAAAAAAAACTTATAATCTCAAAATCGCTACTCATTGGTACTAGGCAGTTGAGCTAGGTGTATTTTGACAATAATTTTTTTTTCGAGAAAAAACTTACTAAATGGTTGATAAGTATCTCTTGTCTATACTAAAATATATGGATAAAATTAAATGTGGTATTAGTCAAATCACTTATTTATATACATATGTATATTTTTTAATACATTTTTAAGCACTATACCATTGGGTAAGTTTGACCCTTTTTTTTCTTCCATATATAAAACAAAAGAAAATTGAAAAGGGGTAATTTCGACATTTCAACGAATTATTAAGACCAATGATAGGCTGCGTTATAGATTAAATTGTCTCTCTCTCTCTCTCTCTTCCTTATCTGCATCTTCGTCTTCATCTCCGACAACGACGTCAAAGTCGTCGGTCGAATTCCATTTTCGTCGTTCTTCATTAACTTCCCAACAATCCTTTTTCAATTTCAGTCTAATTTGCAATAATGTCTTCCCAATTCTATATATATGACCATTTTTCACTCTCCAAGGCCGCCATTGAAGCAGCCCTCACTGCTCCGAGCTTCCTCTGTTCACTCTACGCAACTCCCCATTTCTCCGTTCCGAATTCGAGCTCTGTTTTAGCCCTACAGAAATGCACCGCCCGGATTCACTACTCGTCTCGATTCTCTTTGCGAGTTTCGCCGTTTCCTTGTCCGACGAGTTTTTCGCCGCCGACTGGGAGGAATTGAGCGTTCTTCGCGTCGGTTCGTCGATTGTGTTTCCCGTTAATGGAAACGTTTACCCCCTAGGGTTTGTGTTTTTTTTCTTCTTCTTTTTTTTTTTTTTTTTTTCTCGTCTGGATGATTTGTGTTATGGATTATAAGAATATAATTCTTAGTGTTTAAATGTTGTTAGATGTTTTTCTAAAATTTGTTACAGATTTTATGATTTGTTAGATATTTGGATTTGTTGGGGAGTTAAATTAGGTTAGAGAGGATTCTTATGCGGTTGGTAGTTCGTTTAGGTCCGACGATTTGTGAAATCAGCTGCGATTCGTGTGGCGTAGTTGTGTGGCGTTCAATATTGTGTGCAGTTTATTTTGTTCGGCAGCGTTATCAACAATGATTTCTGTGTGGCGCTCGTTTGTGCGAATCTATCCGACACTGCGTGTTGTTGGTATGGATCATTAGTAAGTTGTTTGGTGCTATTCGACCTGATCGATATCAGATGTAGCATGTGTGTGTGAAGTGCGTATCAATGACTTTGTTTTCAAGTTGGTCCATGTATCCTCCGACTCGAATTGAGGGGAATGTTAGGAATTATAAAAATATAGTTCATGGATTTAGTATTTAAATATTGTTAAGTATTTTGAGGAGTCATTTTGAGTAATTAGAAAATTGATATTTTTGTAATACTTCGTTTGAATTTAAATTTTTAGAGAGGAGTGTCAGTAAAAAACTCCTTTTGGATGTGTGTGTTTTTTTTAGAAAAGTTAGAGATAAGAGCTTGTTTGAATGTAGATTTGAAAATAGGAGTTGTTTTGAGTTGTTAAAAATGAATGATTAGAAATGAGTAGTTAAAAATATGTTATTTTGAGTAGTTGAAAATGAATGATTGAAAAATGAGTGTTAAAACTGAGGAGTTATTTTGAGTAGTTAAAAATGAGTAGTTATTTTGAGTAATTATAAAACTCGTTTGGAGGTAATTTTTTTTTAGTAGTTATTCAATACTCAATTTAGATCCTCCTTAAATTTGACAAACACCACCTAAGATTGATTAGATATTTTATAGAATATGTTAGGAGATGGATATTTTGTCTAATGGAAAACCACAAGCTTTAGGCCTTTAGTTTACCGATTTGTATGGTGCGTTTTTTTTAAAAAAAAAAATTCCTCTAATATGGGTTGGAATCTGCAGGCATTTTACGGTTTCCGTCAAAATTGGCAATCCGCCAAAGGTTTTTGAACTGGATATTGATACAGGGAGTGACATTACTTGGGTTCAATGCGATGCTCCATGTACTGGTTGCACTCTGGTTAGTTTGATTTTAATCAATTTTTTGTTTGTTTTCTTCTGATTTCAAAGAGTTGTTTACTATGTTCTAGCGTAATTTTGTGTCGTCGATTACTTTTGTAGTCTCGTGATAAGCTCTATAAACCGCACGATAACGTTGTGAGTCGTCAAGATCCATTGTGTGCTGCGGTTTACTCATCGGACAAGGCCGCTTGCAAGTACTCAAACGATCAATGTGACTACGAGGTCGAGTATGCTGATCATGGATCATCCATTGGTGTACTGGTTAAAGATCTAGTTTCCTTGCAATTCAAGGGCAGAGTTATTAATCCCAATTTGGGCTTTGGGTGTGTGTATATTCAACTTATCAGTCTCCTTTGGCTTTGCAATCTTTGCTTTGTTACTTATACTACAACCTCCTGAATGATAATGATTTGAGATTTTGTTTTCTGTTTGTTAAGAATTATGTTTCCAAAAATATATTTGAACTTATAACTTATGCTGCCTTTGATACATCTGGTTGTTTGTTTTTATTTTTAAAATTTAAGCCTACACACCTTCGATCTATGATTTTTTTAAGCCTACACACCTTCGATCTATGATTTTTCTTACTTTGATATTTATATTTTACCTATATTTTAAAAACCAAACCAAAATTTGAAGAAAAAAAAAGTAACTTCCAAAAATTTTATTTTGGTTTTTGAAATTTGGTTAGGATTCAAATAAGAAGATGAAATCCTTATAAAGAATTTAATTGAAAACAAACTTCAATTTCAACAACCAAAGAAAAAAACCAAATGGTTATTCAATGGGGCCTTAGCCTTTGAAAACATTTGTAACTTCATGAGTCTTCAAGGACTGGCCTCATTGGTAGAAGTTTTGGTATCTCTTGATCATATTGATATAAAGGTCTTGGGTTCAACCCTTTCAGTTAGCGTAATTGTAAAATCTCTTATTCTCTTAGATTCAGAACTTAAAATGGGCATATGTGGTTCTGATATGGAGTGGAGTCAAATATAATATCAAATGGTAAAATGAGCAGCTTCATTTCGAGTCATAAAATAACATTTGTAGTTCCATAACAGAACACACTCACAATATATAATCTGACTTTTTAAAAACAGGGCCTAAACTTTTGGTGTTGGATTACATGGTTTGGCCAGCCAACAACAATTTTTTTTGCCCTTTTAATCTAAGAAACATAGTACCAATCTCTCTTTCCTCGTATTCTCTTGTCTGCAGTTGTGGATATGATCAGGAAAATGGTGGTCCAGCACCACCTCCTTTTAGTTCAGTAGCTGGTATCCTTGGCCTTAGTAGTAGTAAAGCTACCATTGTATCACAGCTAAGTAACCTTGGTTATATAAGCAATGTAGTTGCACACTGCCTCAACAGACAAGGGGGAGGATTTCTGTTCTTTGGAAGTGGCCTCGTCCCGTCGTCCAGGATGTCGTGGACGAAGATATCAAGCAATTCAAAAGGGTCAGTTAGCAATGAGCAATCATATAAATTTTGACATTGATTGATGATTGCTTATTAAACCTCTGCATAGTTGTTGACTTAACATTTATTATGTGTATATTTGATTTCATTCTTTGTTAGGAAATACTCAGCTGGACCTGCAGAGGTTTACTTTGATGGGAGGGCTGTTGGAATAGGAGGCCTTACCTTGACTTTTGACAGTGGAAGCTCTTATACTTATTTCAACTCCCAACTCTATGGAGTAGTTGAGAAACTGGTGAGATGGTAACAAGAAACTTTTTATAGTTATAAATTTGTCTGGCTAAGGTTTCTTTGTCCAACACGTGTCGCATACTTGAACACTTCGATACTTGTTAGACGTGTATTAAATACTTGTTAGTACAATAGACAAATGAATATAGGCCCATCATTTGTTAGACATGTATCAAATACTTGATAAATATGAGATTCCGTCTTGAAATTAATCGACAATAAAATGAATAATCATGCTTCTTATTAAAAATGTGAGGTTCCTCAATAAAATTGCGCTTCTTTGAGTTCATCAGTCTTGAATTGAATTCCAATAATACATATTTTTGGACCAAATACCTATTTAGGCTTCTTGAGCACAAATATCATATTAGAATAAACATGAGATTTCATCTCAAAACTAATTGATATTAAGAGAGTAGCTTATGAATCTTATTAAGAATGTGTGGTATTCTCATCTTTTGAATGTGAAATCTTCAACATGGCCCTTAAAATTATGTCTCTTTGAGTTCACCATTCTTGGATCTTATGACAATAATATAATTTTTTTTCGATTAAATACCCATTTGGACTTCTTAGGCTCTGATATCATAATTTATAAACATGAAGTTTCATCTCAAAACTAATTAATCATGCATCTTATTAAGAATGGAAGGTCTGCCCATCTTTCTAATGTAGAATCCTCCTTATTGATATCAAATTTATAAATAATGACGTGTCAACGTATTTACGCCGTCTTTCAGTATCTGCATCTGTATTTCATAGTTGTTTGGTAGAATAATATAGGAAGTAGCCTGTAGAAAGAAGCTAATGATCTATGATGACACATTAACATCTCAGTTGAAGAATGATTTGAAAGAACATCTAAAAGAAGCAAAAGATGAAACCCTTGTGCTGTGCTGGAAAGGTACAAAACCTTTTGAATCTATAGAAGATGTGAGAAAGTTTTTCAAGCCTCTAGCCTTGAGGTTTACAAACTCAAGGAATGTTCAGTTTCAAATACCACCTGAAGGTTATCTCATAATCAGTGTAAGTTTCTCAAATAGCTCTTTTAACCATCCATATTGGAGAACAAAATGAAGTACTGACTTCAATATGATCTTCCTTCTTTTACAGAGATTTGGTAATGTTTGCTTAGGGATTTTGAATGGAGCCAAAGAAGGATTGGGAAATGTTAACCTGATTGGAGGTATGATGAGAAACATTGTTTGGGTCAACAAAGAATATACTTTCCATGTAGGTTTAAGTTTAGCCTTCCACTTTCTAATTTGTGCCTTTAGGTTTTAATTTTTTTTAAAAAAACAGTGATTAATTTTTTAACTTTCAATTTTATTCTAATAGATTTAGGACATTCCAATTTATTAGAAATGAATTGAAATTGACTTTTATGCCTAATAAACTTTAAACATTCAATTGTCTGTCTAGTAGGTTTGACTAGTTTTATGGACAATTGCATGATCCTTGTTAAAAAAATTCGTAGAAAATTAATTTCTAGCTAGGTGGATATCATGGAATAAATTCACAATCTCTTAATTTTTCTAGATTTTTTTGACTATTAAGCGAACTCATAATAATGATTGTCAAATAGATTAAGGATCTATTAAACATAAAATTGAAAATTTTTAGGTGAAAGTTTAAGACCTTATTATGTACTCTTAAAATTTAAAGAACCAAATAGACACAAAATTGAAACATTACCGAATTATCAAAACATTTTTGAAAACACAGGGATTGAATAGATCCAAATTTAAAAGTTTAAAGGCTAAATTTAACTGTTATGGAATGACCTAGTGATCAAAAGGGTCTTGAAAAACTGAGGTGAGGTGATAGAGTTCAATCTATATGAACCACCTACCTAAGAATTTATATTTTACAGGTTTTTTTTACATTCAAATGTTGTTGGATCATATTAATGATTAAGGATCTAAATACTTTAGAATTTGCTTACATTTGTAATTATTTTTCGAAAAGAGTGCATGATGTTTTTTTTAATGTATAATTTTAATTTGTTTTTCTCTCGAATTAATGTCTAGATATCTCTATGCTGGATAAGATAGTAGTGTATGACAATGAGGAACGCCAGATTGGTTGGGCTGCTGCAAACTGTAACAAATCTCCCAAAAAAGAAGCATGGTGGTATGTGACAATTTAAAGTGCTTTTTGAACATTAACTTTACTTTTCATAACTTGTATTAACTAAATTTTACCTTTTTAGGTGAGCAATGACTGGCTACCTGGACAAGTTGTTATCATTTACCCATGAGATATATAGAGATCAATAATTGGGGAATTTTATGACATTAAAAGTGTATAATAGCTTTTGCAATTTGATGCATTTAGGGTCTAAACTTATTGTTCTTATAAGCAAAAAGTTTGCTAGTTTCTTAATTACCATGAAAACGTGGTTCTATGAATAAATATGACAACTATAAGTTCGAAAAGATCAGAAGTTTCAGAAATGAAAATGGGTAAGTCTTTAAATTTATTTATTTTATTTATTTTTTTTTTTGTGCAAAATAAGTTGCAATTTAGGATGCTTAATCACAATGTTATATTGGGTACACGCAATAATGTTACATCACCAAACCAAACCAAACCCACTATAATACTATTATTAACCAAACTATTTTTTACTGTAATAATAATCCATATATGACGTATTTTATTCTTGACACAGATTTCCGATTTATAGATTTGAGAATTTTAAATAAATCAGTACAGAGAAATTACATTCATGCAAATAGGAGGAGTCTCTTTCTAAGGCCAGAAAGAAGTTACTGTTGCATTTTAAAAAGTGGTGGGTTGAGAGAAATGGCTTATTTATAAATCTACCACTTATTGTGCTATGTATTGGAGACATCAAGTTCCACCATTTTGAAATTATATAGTCTATTCATTGGCATATTTTTTTTTGTAATATATTTTTACTAAAGACAGATAATTTTCCTCCTTTTCTCCTGAACCTTTTTTTTTTTTTTAATTAATACTATATAATATGTTTCTAATACAATTTACAATTAAATTTCAAAACAAGTAGACATCTTGGGATAACAAAGTGAAAGTTTACAAACCTATTAAATAAAATGAATGAAGCCTTCGACATTTGAAAGTAATTTTTATTATATTTATAAAATATAATGATTGACACCTCCAAACCCTCCAACCTAGATTCGCCCCCGCCTGAAGAGACGAGACGCAAGTCTTAATTAAAAATATTATAAAAAAATATTTAATTTATATAGACATGTATGATAAAATATAATACTTGTATAAAAATACATCAAATATCATAACACTAATAAAATTGAAGTTTTTTTTTGGAAAGAAACAGTTTTATTGAGAATACAACAAAGAACTCCAAAACGAGACGTAAGAGACAAATAAACCAACAAATTATCAAAATTCAATTGATAGGTCTAAAATGATTATGTACCTTTCTAACAAAAAAAATCTATAAGAAAAAAATTGTGTATGAATGGATGATTAAAGCAATGTCTAAGATTGAGATCATGAACCAAGCTCCCTTACATTTCAAAGCTTAAGTTATTAAAATATGATTGAGTTATATTATAAAACATTGAAGACAAAATTAAAAGGATTAAATTATCCTCTCTTTTTTTTGTAATTAGTGTTTTTAAGTGCAAGTAATAAAAAATAGTAGTAATTCATAGAGTTATAGTTCAAAGTTTCAAACCCTTATATTCTAGAAAATGAAAAAAAAAAAAAAAAAAATACTATTCTTCTATTTATTCTACGAGGCATAAAGACTTTAAGCTTCAATACATTATCATAGAGGCATAAGCTTCTCTTGTGTAAGACATAAGCCTCTCCTGATTCAACAAAGATGCAAGACTCGAAGCGAGCCTTAAAGACATAAACCCCTATAACATTTGGATGGGTCACCTATTCTTTTGCATGCATCAATGAAAAGAGTTTCTTATATAAAAAATAATAATAATAATAACAAAAATAATACAGCAATAGGCTGACTAGCAAGAATTAAGATGTATGATTGATTCATTTGAGAAAGCTGAGCATTTTTCACATGTAGTTTCTTTGTAATTGTAGCATTCTTTCTATAAACTTAAGGCCTGTACAACAAAACTCTAAGTACACTTCTTTTACTCTTCTTAGAGTGGGAATCTTCTTCCTTCCTTCCTTCCTTTCTCCACATTAGGGAGATTTTAGAAAATATAATTTACACTTGGCATTTTTAAGTGGTCTTCTCTTTTTCTTTTTCTTCTTTTTTCATGCTACAAAAAAGTGAAACTTCCATATGACTTGAATCATATACAAGCAAACGTACCTCCAACACATCTTCATCATGGTGTGTACTAATGCAGCAATGTCATAGTTCTTCATCCGATATTCTGTTCGACCAAATGATTTCAATTTCTAGCGTCCGAGAAGAGCCATCTTTGTCTCCGTCGTGATTTAGGCTGAATAATCCACTGTACAGTCCCTCGGTTACGACTTTGTCAATCTGGATGGTCACTCTTCCCAGAGTAGACTGCAAAGGACCAACATTCTCATATTAGAACAAACTACTAAGTGAAGCCTACTCGATTCATTACTCTTCTTTTATGTCCATTGATGAGAATTAAAGAACAATTAATAATCAACAAGGGAGGACTAGAATCAAAATGTTAAAAGAAGAGGCTGTAAAAACAAAAGGACAATTAATCTTTATGTTGAATTATATCAACTAACACTCTTCCTCACTTATGAGCTTAGAAATTTGAGAAATGTCTTACAAGTGGAATTTAATTTTAGTTGGAGAGAAAACGACTTGGCTGAAACTCAAACTCAAGATCTCCTACTCTTGTTAAACCACCAATCAACCCAAAAGCTTAAGCTGGTGGGTTGGGGTAAATATAATTATAACAATTAACACTTTCCGTAATTAAAAAAAAAAAGTGAGAAAGCGAAAAATGGATGAAATAAATTATCTTTTGTGGATTAATGTAGTCAAAGTTTCCTTTATGAAATTTGATGAGAAATAAATAAGCGAATTTTCAAGACTCTCGACTGCCTTGGCTCTCCAGACTTGATTCAGCCAGATTGAAGGCTTCTTCTCGGATTTCTTCATCAAAATCATTTGCCAACTACTCATTACAGAACATCTTCCAAAACTGGCCTGTTTTCTTTTAGTTCTGTTGTCTATTTTCTATTTTCATTTGTATTTTGTTTGTGTTTTTCTTGTTTCTTTTCTTTGCAATGACTTTCTTTCACTCCTTTGGAGTTTGTATCTGGAACATTAGCTTCTACTTTTCATTTACTTGATGTAAAGTTTGTTTCTTGCTCCATTAAAAAAAACTTCTCATACAGGCCATGGCCAGAAAACAGCTTTAGCTAATCCCCACAATTCAGAATAGAAAATTATGAAATTCTAGTTTCCTTATAACTAGGACTAAGAATACTGCTATATGATGCCATTTGACTTAAGCATCACAAGAAAAGTAAAAGGTTATAGGGATAACGATACAAGGAGTGATAATTACCTTCCCAAAAGTGCTTTTGCTTTTGCAGATAATGTGCAGCTTTTGCCCCTTTGGAGGCACATCAAATGCCCACGTAAATCCTTCTTTCCATTCAGGAGATGTACTGTGGCTAACAACCTGACCATGGCCAGAAAACAGCTTTAGATAATCCCCACAAATCAGAATAGAAAATTATGAAATTCTAGTTTCCTTATAACTAGGACTAATAAGACTGCTATACGATGCCATTTGACTTAAGCATCACAACTCACAAGAAAAGTAAAAGGATATAGGGATAACGATACAATATTTTTTTTTAATAAAAAAGGGAATATCTACCGAATTGCAAACACAGACAGGAAGAAAACAAATGGTTTTAAAAGAGTGAGTTTGAACATAACCGACTTACCTTCGTCTGTCGAGGAGGACCATTCCCAATAGACAATCGACAGAAAGCATTTGTACTTCCCATTGTCTGTTTTAGGTTGTTCCCGCGCTTAATAATAACAGTAAGACAACCTGGTAAGCAATGCAAAAGGCTATCTGCTCTCTCATGAAAACTAGGGGGGCAAGTTTTCATCAGCATTTGCAATATAGGAATGGCCTCAGCTGCAATCATAGCTTGAGACTTCGCAATGTCTATCGGCATGGTCGACCAGGAATGCTTTAGCAAACATAATGTATCCAACACAGTTTCCTGAGCTGCCTCATTACCAGATTTTAGAGCTCCGATCAGATGAGGTATGGAAAGAGTAGCTGCTTCAGAAGTATGCAGTTTGGGAAAGTTTGTGAATATCACATTCAAAGTTCTTAAAACCTCTTCATTGATAGTTGCTGTAGACCACAATTCCCTCTCTAGTGCAGCTGCATAACAAAATATTCAATGCAACTCATTTTCAATTTAGAAACCTAAGAGAAAGAAATAAACTGAGAAAAAAAAAATTTATTTTAAAAACCCACCAGAAAATATCATCTTTAATGCACTAAAGCTTAAATATAAAGTAAATCATCGCCCAATATTTAGTTAAACCTCTTGAACCCTACTAAACAGAAGTTCGGTGTAGAAGAAAATATAAAAAAGGAAAATTTGAAAAATAAAGAGATTGCATTTCCAGGCATACCTGTCAACGATCTGATGAGCTCATTTGACACATATTCCTGTAATGTGTGATTGGAAAACAAGAATTTTATCAGCAATGCTGCCTGACCAGAAATTTCTGGACTTGGAGACAACAGAAGCTCCTGAACAACCAATATTCCACCCGCTTCCGCAACTGCTCGCCTATTTGTTCTACTGTGCATGACAAAGTTTTGCAAAGCACAAATAGCCACCATTTTCATTTCTTCTGTTACCTCATCTTCAAGCAAGCTTATCAACGCTCGACAGGCAGAAACAGAATCACTGGCTCTAGCATGTCCTGCATGCTGTGACAGATCTCCCAAGGCTAATGTTGCAAGAAGCTTTCCGGGCTGTGATCTGGTCTGTGGATCTAATAGATACTGTGATAAGGGTGCTATTGCATACTTGGAAACCTTCATCTCTCGCACCCTAACATTATTAAATAATGTTTCAAGTAACCTTCCAGATGCTTCTTCACATTGATGAGATCTTAGAAGGTCCACCAATGCATCTATAGCACCAGCTTCGGCCATTTGTTCAGCACTTAATGTACCATTACCTTCATGATTAACTAAAGCACTGAGAGCCACCGTGATAGTGCTCTCCACAGTCGAATGCAACATTTTAACGAGAACAACCACAGGAACTTTATAATAGTACTTAGCATTGAATCGCAAAACATTTGATAAAACCATGGCGGCTGATTCCCAAAGAGCATGAGGAGGCTGAGGGTCCTCTTGTATAATAACTTTTGAAAGCTCAAAAATACCTCCAGCATCAGCAACAGATTTGGGAAAGCTAGTGGATATGTTCTCCAAAGCCCTTATAGCTGTTTGCTGTAGATTCAATATTCCAATCCCAGCAAGCTGTACAAGTGGCACAACAGCATTTTTAGTTGTAATATCCTGCTGGAAATGCTCTTGTGCAAGAAGATGAGATAATAACTCTGTGCCAAGCTGCTGGACAGCACGGGATGGGGATTCAAGAAATGAAATAAGAGGCTCAATAACTTGGCTAGGAGTAAGTTTTAGAGTCACGAGACTTTGCGGCTTCTCCAAAATATTTACAAGAGCTTGTAAGGCACTGTGCTGCCCCCACAAATTAAAATCAGGACGAAGCAAAACAAGAAAAAGAGGTTCCACTATTTTTGCAGCATCTGAACTCCTAGCAATTGCATTACTATTTGTTAAAATGCGGAACAGTTCCGCCACTGAGGAGCATAACGAACTAGGTGCATCTGGAAGTAACTCAAGGCAATTATCAATGACCCCAACCTTAACCATGTCCATTTTGAGTTGAGTTCGATCTTTTCCCAACTTTATGAGAGAGCATATGCTAGCTTCAATCAATCTACAATTTGTTCCAGATACCAAACTAACAAGGAGGTCCACAATGTCATAGGGTAAAGTGAGTTCTACTTGTTGCTCATCATCTAACAATCTTTCAAGTGCACATACCCCAGACTCTACTGCTGCACCTGAGCCTGACTGCATCAGCAATATGAGTGGCTGAATGCATTCAGAGACAATTGGATTTGTTCTTACTTTAATATTACCAAACAGTACAAAACATAGCTCTGCAGCATTTGTCTTCAGCTCCAAGGATGACGAAGAAGTTAAAATTCTGCATAAACTGTCAAGCGGGACTCCTTCCTCATCATTCAATAAATCTGCTTTAGAAGAATGTCCTGAAGTCAATCTAATTAATGCAGCAAGAGCAGCACCTTGCTCACTTTCTGATGTGGCATTGAGCATGTCAACTAATGGATGGAATGCCTGCTTAGCTAGTTCAGAATCTCTAATGTTCTCACAATCAAAAAGTTCAAAAAGGGCCCTTGCAGCGCTGAATCTTGCATTTCTTGACCCCAGACGTAGGACAGCGATAAGTTGATTCAAGGAACTGGCTGATGCCTCATAGCGAATAAGATCGGGACTACTAAATAAAATTCTCAATAGATCAGATATTATGGCCTCTGTTGAGTCTTGAGGACTCAAAGAAAGGTACTTTGTCAAGGCATCTACAGCTCCAACTTCAGCCATCAATAATTTATTTGTGTCGCTTCCATCAGCGATACGAGCCAAGAGCTGAACAGCAACAGGAGGAGCACCGGGTCTTTCTGGTAATGGTCTCAAAAGATCCACTAGAAGAGGTATGGTTTTGCGTGCAATTGACCCAATTCTTACATCCTCAATATCAAATAAATGCTCAAGAACAACTTGATCTGGTTTCCGTGTCAAAGAAAACTCATCTGCCAAAGAAACAAGGTTTGGCATATCCGACTCCACAAACCCAATCAGAGTAATTAACCCAACAATTGCACCAGAATTTGCAATGGCAAGATTTACTCCTTTGCTACCATGACATACAAGACTTGCCATTGCCTGTGCAGCAAAGAATTTATCATTCACTTCCTCAGATCTTGCCAAAAAGGCAAGTGAAGGTATAATGCTCATGGTTGAAGGGGACGAGGCAACATTTGCATCTTGGAACAAGATGGCAAGAAGCAGAGAACTGATCCATATACCCTCCATATCCTCCAATTCTACCTGTTACAATGATATTCACATATCAAATCTATAAGAATCCAGTCTAAAAGGAAAATATGGCAGAAAGACACTCCATACTCAGGACATGCACCACTAGAGCTTTGGTTAATAGATCCACGTGTTGTTATGTTTAAAGCACATCAAAACAGACGTCCCATCACCATTTTAGCAGATATTAGCATTCATTGCATACACAAGCAATGATAATTTTAAGTTCATATTAAGTTATTCTTACTCCATAAGAGGGGATGGAACATAAACTGTCAAAAAACTATTTATAAGGAAACACGTTTCCTTGAAAAAGATACTTTTGGTTTAAAATAGCTAAGAAGTTCAGATTTGATGTAACTGCCGGCATGATACATTATACATACCAATAGTATCAAATCAATTCTTTCAGGAAAGAAGTAAAGAGAATCACTACAATATTCCTTACTCAAGCATATGTTCTCAAATTGGGTAGCGTTGACAGCAATGATAAAAACTTCATTTGTGAGAGAATATAAAATGTTTGCTCACATTAAACAGTAACAGCAGTACAGCAGGAGGGAAAGGACAAATCTGAAATAAATAATTATTTCTGTGAACATAACAAATTAAGTTAACAAATGACTTGCCTGTGAATTAGAAGTATAGGTTCCAAGCTTGTCAGACACGGCCTCAAGTCCTCCAGCTTCCAGAAAAGCGACCTTGTTCTCCACATTGAAAGAAGCAATAATTGACAACAACCAGAGGGCAATAGTACCTCCCATGACTGTGGCTGGGTCAGGAGCATCGAGCCTATCTCCTTCTAGGAAAGTAGTTTGTTTCATAAAACCTCTAGGGATCCTAACTTCACTGTCTGAAGAGAAACAAGTAGAATTTTGCTTCATCAAATCTAATAAAGCATATATTAGCCGTTTCAGACATCCAGACGAATCTAGTGCTTCCACTGACTGCTGTTTGTGCTCCTTCATAGCACAAATGAGTAATGCAGCCCCTCCTGACTTTACTTCTGAACTTGAAGAGGTTATTATTTTACTAGCAAGAGAATCAAGTGATTTTGGTCTTTCAACTAACAAATCACCTAAAATAACAGGTTGGTCTCCACACAATCTTGATAAAATTTCTATCACCTTGTCCTGCAGTGTAGATGGTCCCTCGGCAAGACAGTATACAAGTGGTTCAAGGCTAGAAGGAACTTCAGCAAGGGCAGACCATGGTGTATAAGTCAAGCTAGCTCCTAGCTTGGACCTAACTAAGAGTGAAATTACTTCTAAAGCATCTGCAACATTATTCCCATCCAGATCCATAGACTTTAAGGAGTCAACCAGAGCAAGGACAACAAAACCACACTGAGTTTCACTTGCAAACACGTCACCAAGTGGAAAATGGTTCAACAATTGATGAAGAGCTTGAGCTGCACTCTTCTTACCAACTGGAGTACCTTCTCCCAAAACTCTCGTTAGAGTTGAGACAAAATCTTCTGCCAGAGCTTCTGCAGCTATTTGAGGATCAGAAAGAAGATTGGCCAGGGCAGCAACTGCAGTTTCAGCAGCATCAACAGAGGATGTTTTAGCCAATTTAATCAGTGGCTTGACGTCCCCTTCTGCAATATGGCACATCTTACTCATTGCTCTTGTCTTGCTGGGCCGGGAGAGGGCAGCCAGTGCCCGAGCTGATTGAGTGGCAACTTGAGTATTGCTGGCCAAGAGCTTCATGCAAGGATGTACAATCTCATCAGTTGCAAGACTATCAGAAATATCTTGCCTTGTGCTAAATAAGTCTGCTAGAACAGAAGCAGCATGTGCTTGAGTTTCTTCATTTGATGAGTTAAGAATTTGAACAAGTGTTCTCAATCCTTTATTTGCTGCAGAATCTCTGTGTACAAAATTCTCGTATGAAGCCATAGTAAGCACGTGACCTAAAACTTGAATTATATTAGACTTTTCTTTTGGAGAATCTCCTAAAAGCATAGCTAATAGCTGATTTATAGTAGCAGAATCTGCAGTTTGGACAAGTTTTGTAAGAGCCATAGCAGAGGCTTCTTGGCCCCTAGATCCACCACTTTTTAAGAGCCACAAAAATGCTGGGATGGCACCTGCACTTTCAACACAGGCTCGAATATCTTCACTGTGACAGCACAAATTCCACAGAATATGTGCTGCATCCTCCCTTGCCTTGTGGGAACCTGTCTCTAACAACTGAACCAGTGGAGGAATTCCACCAGCAGCAGTGATAGCCCACTTGCTGTCATCTACCTGGTCAGTCAAGATTTCTAGCAACTGAACAGCATACTCCTGATGTTGCTCACTTGATAACCCCAGTAATGATATGAGTAACTGAACTCCTTCTCTCTTGCCAATGGCTTCCCAGATGCCAACCCCATTGCAGCATAAACTAGTTAGAGAGGGTATTAGGTACTCTTGCACATCAGCGGCAGCAGTGGTTATAAGTCCAATAAGCACTTTTTTTGTTTCTGCGTGATTTAGACATTTTGAGAAATGTATATTACCATATAGACTAGCCATAGCTTCAAGGACACGCTCCTGAACTAATTTATTATCCTGAGGCTTTAGTAGCATTACAAGAATGTCTTCTATCTTGGTAGCATTAAAGAGCTCATCCTCATAGGACTTCTTGAAAACCATGAGAGTGTATGCAAGTGCTCCAACTATATCAGCAACTGGTACATAAAGGCGAGGGGACTGTGAAAGTTCTCCTAGATAAAGTATTAAAGCAGGCATCCCACCACAAAGATTGGCCAGTGCTCGTGTTGCATGCTCCTGCAAAGACTGGCCATGCTTACCCTGCATACACTCTTTAGAAGGGGCAACTATCGCCCTGATAAGTACCGGGATACCTTCCTCCTCAACAATTGTTTTCTTGGCCCCAGTTGACTTTGATGAGAGAGCCTCCAGAGCATCAGCAGCACTTGCACGGACAGAAATATCATTTTTCTTACTTACAAGCCCAAGCAAAGCTTTCACAGCTCCAGATTCTATAACTTTAGCTATGCTATCACTGAATGCAAGCATTAAGCGTGCTAAAAGAGAAGCTGCATTTGACTGAACTGCAGCACTATCAGAAGAGAGAAGATCAACGATGATGTCCACTCCCCCAGCCTCAAGTGTGGCTTTCCAGTAATCGTCCTTGTCTCCGCAAAGATTTCTTAAGGATCCAGTAATGAATCCCTCTACAACTTTGTCCTGCCTATTGTTTGGATTTAGTTGGTCCCATAAGGTGGGTATAACACCTTCTGTGACAAATATCTTCATACCAACACGATCATTTAAAAGCCCACTTGAAGAAACTTCATATATTGCCTCAGCTGCTGCCTTACTAGCCTCAACCGATTCAGATTTCAAAAGTGAGAGCAATGGTGGGATACATCCACCAAGAAGCACTTTCAAGCGTAGCTCATCATCTTTGCATAGAAGACTTAAAGTTCTAGCAACATTAACTTTTGCTACAGAGGACCCACTTCTGAGGACATTAATGAACAAAGGCATAGCTTGAGAATGAGAACCAATGAGTGTTCTAGCATCCTTTTGTGTTCTAGCAATTCCCAGAAGACGTGTTGTAACAAGTTCTTTCTCTTGTGATGAAGACACGCTTGTGTGAAGTTGCTCAATAAGCTGCGCGACAGTAGCCATTGTAGTTTCTTGATCATCCATAGTTGTTGCTCCATTATTTTCCCTGATAAATAGAATTTATCCAAGTTCAGTATCTTATAACCATAAGGTTCATTTTAACAGGAACAAGATATATTTTTACAAGAGTTAATTATTAGCACTGGCCTGAAGTTGAGGACAAATTAACTGTTTAAAATTTTATTATTTATTTACTTAAACACAGTTTGAGAGGATTAAACATCGTGTTAATCTAATAACAAACTTTCCATTAATAAGAACTGTCACAAAAAAAAGAAGAGAGGATAAAGGAATAAACCTACAGAGGGCTAGAAGTAGAGGGTGATAGGAACTCAATTTGTTTTGTGGCGGGGGACTTCGACATTTCATGAATTTACTGCCTCAGTTTTCACCCTGCTCACCTGCAAGTTGAAGCGTAAGACCTCAAAACTCCTTAAATAGTTTTCTACTTTATAGCAGTTACAAAGCAGTGACAAACTCATAAACGAGTTTATACTAAAAATAACTACCGGAAATAACTTTTCTTTTTTTATTTTGAGATTAGAATTCGAACTCATGACCTCATGGTCATTAGGTGTACATTAATCTCACTGAGCTACTGCTCTTGTTGGCATATCTACCAGAAATAACTCAAAATCCCAATTCCAAAATATCATAGATCCATAAGACGTACATGAACACATGATTGCAGATCAAATTGAAATCTAGAAATGCTAAAAGATTTTCTGTGTTTGATCTGAGCAACTGCCTAATGCAAAGCAAAAGGAGCAGCAGCTTGTATAACCAGGTAACCATGATCTTAAGCGTTTGAGCATCTTATATGACTTAGTAAACGTGATAATACGGGTTCAAATCCCTACTCCCCAATTGTTGTTGAATTGGAAAAAAAACTGTCTAATGCAAAAAGCTACAAATACTTGCCAACAATACTCTTAGAAAGCCATGCTAAACAAGTTAGAGCATCAATAAGTTCAGATCCGTAACTAGACAAGGAGAACTTCAGCTCAATAGCAATAAAAAATTTGCAAAACGCAAATCCAGCAAAGATAACAAAATATGAATCAGCAAGCAAAACAACACGAAAATCGAATTAACTAACACGAACCAAGTATTCGAATAAGCAGAAACCCAAAAACTTCGTCGAAAGCCGCTTCTTCTGACCCAGAAGCACCAAAACTTCAATTACCGCCCAACCCAATTCAATTCCATCTCCAAATAGCGAGAGAAGACTTCAATCCATTTCCCCACTAAACAAACACCAGAAGAAATCGATTGCAAAAAAGCAGCCGCAACAAGCAGATCAAAGGTGAATCAGAAAAAGATCTCTCAATTCCAGTAACACAATTCCTTGAAACATGAAAAGAACAAAGAAATTGAAAGAACAAAAGATAATAATCCTTAAAAAAATCAATAAAATATACCGAGATCAGATCAGAAGTAGCGTCACGGAATCTAGGGCAAGAAAAACGTCATTTTCGAAGAACGAGGATTTGAAAATGTATCTAGATTTAGGGCTGATGAACTGGGAATTCGCTCAATTTTGATAGACCTGAATGAGAAAAACAGCAATTTCAGAGAGAAAAAGAGAGAGGAAGAGAGAGAGAGAGAGAAGAATATCAGTCTCACTGTTTCAGTCTTTTCGCTTCAGCTCCTCCATGTGTGATGTGTGTAGTTTTTTTTTCCTATCTTTTTTGTGCTTTTTTTTTCTCTCTTATTTTAATTTGTGAAAAAATAATAAAAACAAAAATGAAATTGTCATAAAAGCGCGGGTGATTGGGAATCGGTTGGAAGAGGAAAAGCAAATGACAATAAGTTTTTTTTTCTTTGCCACTTTTTATGACTGGAAAACTTTTTGTAATTTTCTTTTTATCCCTATCTTTTATTCTCACTTTGGGTAAAAATTTGTGCTGCAATAAAATACATTTTTGTAGGAAATATATATATATATATATATATTTTTTTTTTTTTTTTTTGGGGGGTAATTTTGGTGCTTGAAAATTTATAATCGCCTAATTATCTATACAACATGTTAATTCAACTAAATTCTTGTTCAACTTTCAAGAAAAATAGAATTATAGTGACATGACTTAGTATCCAAGAGATTATAGATTTGAAATCTTACATGCTCAAATTTCATTAAATTCAAAAAAAAAGTTGCATTCACCTAGTTTTAGTTAGATGTTTTTTTATTTGACAAGTTTTCATGTTATGAAAACTTATAATCTTGTTTCTGAATTTTTAGTTTACTTCATTTATTTTTTATTTTGCCAACCACAGCACTCCATGAGATCAAATGATTTTATATTAATCCAAAAAAAAATTCTTTCGAATTTAATGAAATTTGATATAATGAAGAAGATTGGACAAGTTGGTAGATTGACCAACCCAAAAATTTAGATTAATAAAACAAAATTCAACTCGCTCTAAATATTGTAAATATCAAATGTATAACCAAAAAAAAAAAACTCAGCATTTATGAAGTTTTGTTTCCTTTTTTATTTTTGGAGTAAAAAATCTACAATTGACTACTTTCCATATTCGGTGTAATAAAGAGATTACGTTCCAAATTCTTTTGTGTGGTTTGCACTAATAGACCATATTAAAGAAGTTATTGTAAAACTAGTCGACTTGTATAAAATTAGCAAGGAAATTCAAACAATTAAAAATAATGAAAATACATCATTTGTAAAATACACCAATACCTTTATTTATTTATTATTTTTTTTAAGTAAATGATCACCATAAATTGAATTCATCACTTTAAGCACTCTAATATCCTCTTTGAACACTTGAAGTACTCTATGATGATTCTTATTTAATCATTAAAAAAGATATATAGAATTAAAATAAAAAAGAATTAATAATAATGTGAAATCCATTGATGTTCCGACCAATCCTCTAAATTTTAGTTTGATATTCCATTTTTTTTCTCCATTTTTTATTCATCCCTTTAATTTTTCAAATTTTTTCCCTTTTCATCTTTAATCGGCACATTTGATAATTATTTAATTTTTTTGTTTTGATCTTTGAAATTAAACTTACAACCACTACTTTATCATATATATTTTTTTACTTGAATATCTATATATCACCTATATTTATAGAAACAAAACCAAAATTTAGAAACAAAAAAAATAATTTCCAAAAATTTGTTTTTGTTTTTTAAAGTTGGTTATCATGCACCTACTTTCTTAAATAAAAATGGATATATTGTAGAAAAGGTAGAACACATTATAGGAAATTTTAATAAAAATTGATTTATATTTTAAAAATTAATAATCAAATGGTTATCAAACGAGACTAAGCAACTTACAAAGTTTTTTTTTTTTTGTAATGACGACTAGGAGTGTACATGGTTCGGGTTGGGTAGGGTTGAATAAATTTTTTGGACGAACCCAATTTTTCGGGTTGACCAATTTCCCAACATATTCAACCCTATGATAAGCGCAACCCAACCCAACCTAACCCTATGTTACTCTCAATTTTCTATCTAAAATTCAATTCATAGACTCATAAATATGTTGAAAAAGATGCATTATATTATATTTCAACCTATTATCTATCTATTAGTACATATTCTTTTTTTAGAAGGCTTACAAGTATGTTAAATATCTATTTTATTAATTTATCTTACATACACACACATAATATATATAATATACTCTTAGTTTGGGTTGAGTTGATTGAAGAGCCAAAAGTTAGTCAACCCAAAAACCAACCCAATTCAAACAAGTTATAACCTAATCCAAACCATAGGGTTGGGTAATCCGGGTTGTTTGAATTGTCGATTTTTTTGTACACCCCTAATGACCACAACTTAAAACTCTATTTTTTGGGTATTTTAAAATTTTTGCTTTTCTTATTTAGTGAACTTGAAATGTGAACATTTGTGTATTTTTTAGGTAATTTGTGGGCATATGTGTATTCGAAGTTAATATACACATGTATCGATAACTTTTAGTTAACCATGTTTATTCAAATACATTACAAATGGTATTGTACACCATGTATTATGATATTTATGTGTATTAAATAAATGGTTACCTTTTACGAAATAGTATTGAAGTTTGATGGCTGTGAAAATGAATTGAAATTTCAGTTTACTCTTTGGTTTCTGGTTTAATTCCAGCCAAAATTTTCTCAATTATTTTGCCGATGAGCTTTAGATAGTTTTTAAAAAACTTGAGCTTTAATCATGTTTAGATTTTAAATCAAAGGTAGATGAAAACAACGTTTTGCTTGAAAATTGTAAATTTAAAAAAATAAAAATAAATAATCCAATGAGAATTTTGCAAAAGCAATGGTTGAAGGAGAGAGCTAGAGCTTTGGGTCCGTTAAAACAAAATGTAACCACTTAAAATGCAACCCCATCAATTCACAACAGTGGTTAATTATAGAAATTAAACAAAATGGAATTAAAAGGGTTTTTTCAATGGTAATTTGGTAGAGGTAATGGGGATTTATAAGAAATATATTTAATGAAAATTAAAAAAAAACAAAACAAAACAAAATTAAGTTCGCTAATATATTAAATTATGTCTATAGGTAAATATTTTTCTATAGGTGATTATTCAATTCTTTTTCTTTTAATTTGGTAAACTTTCCAAATTCAGCTCGACAGTTTTTTTTTTTTTTTTTTCTAAAGGGGAAGAAAATATTGAAAAAATTAATAAGAGAAATTAAAAGAATAATGGGAAAAAATTGAATATTAAGGGAGCGTTTGCATATTATTAGCTTTTGCATGCTATGAACTCTTTACTCTTAATCATGAATGGACAACATCACCCTGCAATAATATCACATTAATAGCCCATTGACTAATAAATTATATCAATTATTTATATTTGACCAATATGAAAAATCACTTTGCTTCTCATTTAATTTAACCCACAATATTGATATTAACTAACTAAAAATTTAATCATCTAAATCGTATACCATGTTTCATTTTATTGCAAACTCAAAAATAGTTATTAACTAGAAGTAAAAGCCTTGATCAAATTCGTCTAATGTTCGAATAAATTAATAATGGTAGGCCGAGGGATTAAATTGAGATTTCTTAAACAATAAAGATTAAATTGAATAACTATTTATGAGAACACATTGTTTGGCTCGAGTTGCTTTCGATTTGGGTCCATTTTATGTATAGAATTAGGTTTTTATTGCCAACAATATTATAGCTATAATAATATCTTATACAATTTATTAACTAAGAGTTTAGACGTTTGAAACTTCACTCTCAATGTTATTGGATCAAGAAAAAAAAAATCACACTTCTCTTTTAGAGAGAGTGACAATTTTTTTTGGGATTTTGTTTCCCCTTGTCTCGTTTTTCTCCATGTTTATCACGGAGTCGATGGTTGGGATCGTTGACTAACATTTACTATATTTAATGAATTATCTTCTTCTTGAAATCAAAATTTAAATAACTATTCAAATAGTGGAGATTAAATGTAACGTCTGACCCTACCACATTTGGATATCAAGAAAAGTTGTAGAAAATTAATTGCTAAGTAGGTAGCTACCATAAATTGAACTTATCATCTTAAGAACTTCAAGACCTTCTTTGATCACTTAAAGCCACTCTATGATATTTAAGAAGCTCTTGTTGTCAATCCTTAGTTCTTTTTTCGTACATCAAACTTTGAGACTTGTAGTAGTTGACCCCTCTCTCTAACCCTTTATCGCGTGCATCACAAGGTTGGTTGGAAGTTCGTTAGCACCGTTGTGAGCACGATTCTGATTTTGGCTCACATTTGTGCTCTTTTAAATATCGATAGAATTTAAGGGGCTGGATTGAGTATGATTTTTTACCACCAGAGGTGCACTCTATTTTACATGGGTGTCTTTCATCATGAAAATCTTAAGATGAAAGACTCGATAGCTGGGCAACTCGTGGTAATTTAGAAGTGGCATCACTTTCAACACCTATTTTATTGCTTCGGTTATTCTTATCGTCAAAATTCTTGTTCGTTGTTTCGTTCAATTGTTGTGGTTAGAAGAAGAGTTGATTGTTAAAAAGATTTCTACATTAGCAATGGATGAGAGTTTTATTCAAAAGAATTTTCGTTTCTCTACGATTTTGAAGCTCTTCACTCATACTTTAGTGGGTTCTTACTCATCGATGGTCATCATATTGATAGGTTTAACACCAACGTAAAAATGCCAGTAACATTAGTCAATACTAAACTAATTGTTATTGACCTTTTATGTTGGGTCTATCATTCTGCTATGCATAAAGGTGGTGTCTCATATCCTTTAGAAGTTCCTGGCTAATTTACAGCTTTTCAACTATTATCATGGTCCTAATTTGAGATGCGATCTAGGATTAAGTTTATTTTAGAGGTCTCTTGTCCTTTCATTATATA
>JBBMKA010000022.1:6513128-6534769 GCA_037833695.1 Sechiopsis laciniata | reverse complement strand
CACAAGCATCAAATTCATTTTGATAGGAAACACAAAGCATATTTCGCTATGTTTAGCTTCAACTTTCCTCCTCCAGGTTTTTGTTCACTAATTCGCTGAACATGTTCGTTTTGGCGAAATTATATACTTAAGCTTTTTATATTTAATCATTTTCTTAATTACATCTCTTAATCTAAGCTACTTTAACTCTCAATTCTTGAGAGTTATCAGGTGCAGACGCTTGGTGTAGACCTGAGTAATGGGTGGACAAGTCGAAACAGGGAGCGACGGAGGTGGGTCAGAACTACCTGACGAAGACACCACCTCATAAATCAACAAATCATCCTTCTCAGGTGAAGGACTGGACAGAGGACTAGATTGCGTATTCTCAAAAAAGGTAACATCAGAGGAAACAACATACCAATTCGTACTCGGGCAATAACAACGATAACCTTTATGGACCCGAGAGTACCCAAGGAAGATACATTTCATAGACTTCGGATCAAACTTGGTCCGATGAGGACGAACATCACGAATAAAACACGTACACCCGAAGATTTTAGTTGCGATATGAAACATTTCCTTAGAAGGAAACAAGACCTGAAACAGAATTTTATTACCTAGAACAGAGGATGGCATTCGGTTAATGAGAAAACAAGATGTGGAGATAGCATCAACCCTAAACTGTTTCAGAACATTCATTTGGAAGGACAAGGTCCTAGCTGTTTCAAGCAAATGCCTGTTTTTCCGTTCGGTCACTCCATTTTGAGATGGAGTGTCTGCAAAAGATGATTAATGAATGATACCTTTCTCACTTAGGTAGGAACCAAGGATACCCGAAAAATATTCACCTCCATTATCAGTACGCAGAATTTTGATAGTCAATGATTTGAGTAAGAATTTCAGCATTAAAAGTACAAAAGTGAGAAAACAATTTAGAACTTTTTTTCATGAGATAAACCCAATTACGACAAGAAAAGTCGACAACAAATGTAACATAATAACGAAACTCTGTTTTAGACACAACAGGTCTCGGACCCCAAACATTTGAATGAACTAACTCAAATGAAGCGTTAGCTTGTTTATGAATCCTAGGACTAGAACTTCAACGATGAAACTTTGCGAACTAACATGACTCACAATTTAAAGACGACACCTTATTAAACTCTGGAAACAACTTCTTCAAGATGGACAACGATGGATGAACCAACCGACAATGGACCTCGAATAGAGACGTAGTGCTTGCACATGCTACAACTTGGACTTGTTGCTAATCTAAAATGTAGAGACCCCCAGCTTCATGCTCCCTACCAATAATCTTCTTCGTCAAATGAGCGTCGCCCCAGAGTCTATGACCAACTTTGTAGACGACAAAAGAAGACAATGATTGTTACCTAATTCAGCCAGGGTTGCAGTATGAGGGGATTCTGAAGATGATGACTGCGATGAAGTGTTGGAAGCCCAAAGTTCAGCAAACTCGTCAGTAGGAACCTTGCCATTTAGCTTGCGTTTTGTGGTTTTCATCAAATGAGAAATAATGCTAGTTTGCTTAATCTCAGCCATATATAATCGACAAGTGTGGCTTCCCTGCTCGTCCGTTGGCCACGATTTTTTAGTATGTTGTAGATTGGGATGTGGGCTTTCGGAAAATGTAGGTTGTGTCGAAAAATTCTGACGGATGGTGGCAGAAATGGCCTCTGACAGCAGTGGTAGATTTCTGACGCAAATTCTTACGACGACGACTTTTAGAACAAAAATCTCTAATTTCGAATTTTGACAAGCCCTAATGGCTTTGATACCATGTAACCAAGAGTTTGTGACTAAAGAGTCGTTATATTTTATTAGAAGAGACAATGCTTTTATATAAGGTACACAATGGGCCTAGATCTAGGAGAGCAGTAAACTATACATGATACATATAATACATATAACTCTAACAAAGAAGAGTCACCTTTCTCAATACATGATTCACTGGTAATATCTTGAAATGTTGCTGTTTCCACCTTAGATGATTTGTCTTGCTGTGCCTTTAAAGCATGGGTTATATTTCAAGCAGTTTGATTGCAAATTTGTACTTTTTGTTATGCTAAGAGCCTAAGAAGTCACTTTCATCGAGATATTAGACTCTTCATTTCCAATTTAATATTGATCTATATCTGACTGAAGGAGCTTTGATTATGAGGTTCTATTTAAATAAAGGTCTAGAGTTTTAAAATTGAGTATTACAATTGATAAATAGGGTTGCAATCAATTTAACTTTTGGACATTTGCAAGGTTGCTTTTCTTGCATCTGCTGTTGGACCAAGAGTTGCTGCATCATGTGCTCATGCATCCTTAGCTGCATTAGCTGAGGACAGTGCAGCTTCTTCTGGGAGCATATTTCAAATGGAAGGCCCTGTGAATATTAATAGGTAAATTACATTTTCTTACTGATTATAAATGTATTGCATATTTACTAAATACTTTTATTCTAACAAATGATGTCAATTATACCCTCAATGGAATTGTTTCTTATTTTTAAAAAAAATGAACCGCAAATGTTTCTCCAAGGATTCTAACCTTACAAGAACAGAATCAGAATAGTATTAATAGAAAAGATGAAAGTTACAAGAACACCCTAGGCTTAACCCTAGAAATCCTCTCCCTCTAAGACTCTCTAAATACATCGTTGGCTTCTCTCCAGTCATGGATGGAAACGAAAGTTCCCTAAAAAGATCATATTCTTTTTGTGGGAAGTGGCACACAAGGCTATCAATACCAGTGACAAGTTGCAATGGAGGCTTCCTCACCTTTTTCTTTGTCCCAACTGGTGTGTTCTCAGAAACCCAAGACCACATTTTCGTTGGCTGTCAGTTTGTGTAGAAATTTTGGAACTATTTATTACAAGATTTTAACTGGAGTATCCCTCTCCCAGTCTCCCTGATGATTCCAAATCTTTGTTAATTGCTACCCTCGAAGGAAATCTTTTTAAGAACAGAATAAAGCTGATCTGGAACTGTTTCATTCGTGCACTTTTCTGGTCTATTTGGCTTGAGAGGATGCTAGAATCTTCCATAGCAAAGAATCATCGTTTGAGATGGTGCTGGATAGAATGATTAATATGGTGGTCTTTTGGTTAAAATGTTCTCATTTTTTATTTATTAATTATGACTATTGTGTCCTCCTATTTAACTGAAGAGGTCTTTTGTAATTTCCATTTTGGCACTAATTTCATATTTTAACGAAATTGTTTCTTATAAAAAAAAAAAAACACTTCACTAACTTACTCCCTGTAATATTACCCTTTTACCCTTATTATTAATATGCCCTTATATTATATTGGTACCTAATAGTTTCTTTTTTGATAGGAAACAGAAAACTTTCATTGATGGGATGAAAAGTTACAAGAAAGCCAATAGTAATTACAAAAAACCCTGCCAATGATGAATTAAAAGGCAAGGATTTATGGGCCCATGTCATAGCCAAAAACGTGATTGATTCAAGTAAATTCTCAACATGACTGTCTTTTCTAGAGAAGATGCCATCATTCCTCATGTTCCATAATTTCCACCAGAAAGCGTAAATCATGAGGAGCCATAATGTCTTCTTATCATCCTTAAAGTGGTGGCCGTGTATATAATAAATAATCAAATCTTTGATGTTCCCCGGTCTTGTCATCTGCCATCCAAATACACTGTTTAAATAAAACCAGATGCTATTTGCCACCCTACAGTTGCTGAAAAGATGAATTTGAGATTCAATATCATTTTTGCATAATGAGCAGATGCTGGGTGAAAGAGCCATCGATGGACATTTAACCTGGAGGATCTCATGGGTATTCAAGGCTCCATAACTAAGCTCCCATATAAAGAATTTAACCTTCTTCGGTTGTTGGCCTCTCCAAATATTAAGATATAAATCATTTATGCCATTAGTGGGAGAGGAAGATAGATTCTCCAATAATGATTTAGCTGAAAAGGATCCCTCTGTATTTAATGACCATTTCCAAACATCAGTTCTATCGTTGAGAGAAACCTCCTCAAGAATATGGGATAATTCAGCCCATTCCTCAATTTCGTCATCCTTAAGGTTCCTCCTAACCTTCACATCCCAGGCTTCATTCTCATGACAAACAAAAACAGTACCTAACAGTTTCTTTCTCAGTAACTGCAAACTACTGTTATATATTGTCCGTTTACAATGGTGGATAGGGGCAAGTCTAGGTTGTATTTATTTCCTCTTGACTCTTTCCTCTTTAAGAATCCCGAAAGTCCATAAATCTATAAAAGAAAAAAATTGCATGATATGAAATTTAAACCCATCATAAATGCAGTTGCACGAGTTCTATTTTTAAATTATAATTTATTTCAAGATTTGAATATTCTTTTCCAATACTAAGGACGAATGCAACACATGGCAGAGACAGTGGCACTGGCACCTATGGAGAACTTCAAAATTCAGTCAAGCAAAAAGGTATGGCTTGAGATTTGACTTTTCCTTATTCTTGTTCCCGTTCTTGACTAATGTTTTATATTATTATAAAATTTATTCAATATATATGGTCAATTCAGATGAGAATAAGGCAGAGTTAACCCTATTATCTGCTGAAAGAGTTAAAGTTGCAGCAAAAGTAGGCCTTGCCGCCGCTGCAACCAAGGCAAAATTGTTTGCAGACCATGAAGAACGAGAAATCCAACGCTTGTCTGCTAATATTATTAATCACCAGGTATGATTGTTATAACTATAAGTAGAAGTAGTCAGAAAGATAGAAACTTATGCCCTTTTTGGCTTAATCATTTAAAACTATATGATTTTAAGTTCAATTTCTGCTCGAACTATTTCATGTTGACTCGGTGTTCTTTTGAAAAAAAAGAAGCTATTTCCTGTTGAGTGATGAACATTGATTAGTCATGATACATTTAAGCCTATAACTTGAAATGACTGACATGGATTTTTTTTGAACGTGCATGCATTGTATTTGACCATTTTCTCCAAAATTTCCATGTTTCTACTTTTGTATCTCCAGGTTGCAGTGTTTTATTGGTTTAGCCTCTTTATTAGTTTAGGCCACATTTTTTTAGTAGGAAAATAAAATCAAATAATGAACATCTGTATATTTTCCCAATGAGGATGATTTGGGTGGAGCCCAGGCTGCACCCAAATCACATGCTACCTCTTTAATGACCACAAAAAAAATCTCTTATAAATAAAAAAATAATGATGAAAAAAAGAAAAAAAAAACTTGTGGTCACTAAAGAGGTAGCATGTGATTTGGAACTTGTGGTCATTAAAAAGGTAGCATGTGATTTGGGTGAAGCCGGGGCTTCACTCAAATCTTCCCAATTTTGATCGATCAACATCCGGATGTTGTCAACTTGTGCATTTCACTTGTAAAGAGAAGTTGATCTCTGTTTGTTCTAAATTTATGCAACAGTTAAAAAGACTGGAGTTGAAGCTAAAGCAGTTTGCAGAAGTAGAAACCTTCTTGATGAAGGAGTGCGAACAAGTTGAGAGGACACGGCAGAGGTTTGTTGCCGAGCGAGCAAGAATGTTAGGTGTCCAATTTGGGCCTGCTGGAGTTTCCTCTCCTGCGAGTTTACCAGGCGTTATCCCTCCCACAGTAAACAACAACAGCACAAACAATATGATCTCGCCTCCACCATCCCAGCCGAGTGTTTTGGGGTATAGCAACAACCAACCCCTTCATCCCCACATTTCGTACATGCCTCGACAGCCCATGTTTGGTTTGGGACAAAGATTACCCTTATCAGCAAATCAGCAGCAGCAGCAGCCACCCTTGACAACTTCGTCAAATGCCATGTTCAATGGCCCAAGCAATGCACAAGCTTCTCTCAGTCACCCAATGATGAGGCCAGTTAGTGGATCCAGCTCTGGATTAGGCTGAATTTGGTACAAGACCTGAAGGTTGATGATTTGTGCAGAGCCATGAAGATGGGCAGGTAGAAGAAAATGATAATATGTTCCATGAGAAAGAGTTGTTTATTCATCTAACTTTTTCTTTTTTGGGAGCAAAAAGGGAGATTAACCTGAGGCAATAGTAGGGATTGTAATTGCATTCACTTAGACGTAAAAAGTTAGGTGTTAAGAAAAAGAACTATTCATGAAAGTGCTTCCATTCTTCCTTTTCTTACCCCTGAATGCCCTAGATGTTGCAATTACATTTCAGGTGGAGATAGAAATTAGTAATGGCGGAGTGAAGTTGAAGTATATTAGTATTTGGTAGAATTGCTTCTATTTCAAGATCTTATTCATACATTTTTACTTCTCTGTACATCCATCCATCATCCAACATACATCTATAGTTTTCACCTGATATCATTTCATCTTCAATTAGAACTGTTGATTTTAATTGTTGTATTTCATGTATTGAAAAATTTTGTGGTGTGGTTGATTTTTGTAGGATGATGTATTGCTATGTCATTTAATATTGTTTCCAGCTTAGAAGGAAAAAAAATGGGAAAAAGAGTTCATTTTGCCCTGGAGTGTTTTCTTTTTAGTTCAAAATTCTTATTCTTTGAAAATTGAATTCATGATCACTTAGTCATGGATACAAGCTGCTTTGCTCACGTTGATCCTTGAGTTTTCTACCTCATCGGTATTTCAAGTAAACTTTTCTCCACTTACAGGGTGTTTGGCTGCAGGGTAAAAATTTTGCAGGGTGTAGTATGATAAAGATTTTGCATGGTGGTATAAATTTGTTGAAAATCAGTGTTTGGAGGGGGGGTTAGGTATAACTGAAGGTGTCCTAAATATTAGTGTTTGGGGTGTAAGTATAACATGAGGTGTACTTTGAAGTGCATGCATGATATATGTTGGACAAGATATTAAATGCAGTTTTATTTTACTTAAAAAAAATTGTAAATTGAACTCCCTGAAAAACACGAAGTTTATTTATTATATATATATATATATATATATTAAAAGAGTTTGGCTTAACAATGTGACTCAATAATATGTCAATACAATAAAAACTAAAGTGCGTAAATATTTATTTTTTTATGATAAAATATGACATTTGAACGTTTGAGGTTAGAAAAACTTTAAATCTCAAAAGTTCATAAACAAAAATGGTACTTTAACCTCTTTACCATAATTTAGTTTGTTAAACTTTACTTATGAAAAATTAAATTTAAGTCTCTTTATTAGTTTTAGGTTAAAATATCATGTTCTTCATTATACTTTGTGTTTTGTTTTATTTTAGTTCAATGTCCAATTTTAATTCCTCAATTAAAAAATATTTAAAAAAAAAAAAAAATTGGTCACACTTTGAAATTAATATTTATCCAAATTAGTTTAATAAAATTAATAATTTTATTATAAAATTAAATGTGAACATATTTAAAATATTATTGAGGAAAATAATATTTTTATTAAGAAAAATTAAATTAAAAAAATTGTACGATAATCGATTTAATTTATTTTAAGTATAAAGATGAAAATCTTTAGAAACAAATTTCAAAGTACATGATCCAATTAATATTTGAACATTAATTTTATTTATAATATGAGAAAAATAAAATAATGGTTTTGAATAAGTACCATACTTAATTACAATACCTTGATTTCAAAAAAAATAATAATAATAAAAAATTAGAATACCCATTTTTTTGTAATTAACAATAACAAACGAAAAAATTCCTATATAAAAAAAATAATAATAACAACAAAACGAAAAAGTGAAGAAAGAATATTTAAATAACCAAATAAAAAAAAATCTGATATCATTAAATAAAAAAGACAATGGAGTATTAATATATATATATATATATATATAAATTTTTTTAAAAATCATTTAAACAGGTCCTTTAAATTGGGTAGGTTAAATTAAGTCGACAGAGAAAATTTAATAAAAGGGCAAATTAGGTAAATGTCTATGTTTAAGAAACTATTTAAGAAAATGTCTAAATTAGAAACTATCAAAATGCATGTCTACTTTTAATTTCTTCAAATATAAAATTAATTCTTGTATAAATGTAAAAGTCTAAAATACCCATCTTATTTTGTTACTCATTTTTTTCCAACTTTTCAGATAATATTTTGTTTTAACTAACAAGAGAGACGATATTTGTTTTTAAACAACCAACTAAATTTAAAAATAAATAAAGATCTTGATTTCAAAATTTGAAATTAAAACAAACAATTACCTTCGATTTTTTAAAAAAGATATTAGATTCAAAATTATTTTCTAAAAATATATTAAATTTTGAAAACTGTTTTCCTTCCACCAAGCTGAACACGGGTACATACCATGTCTATGTCAGTACATCTGCCCCTAGGTTTCCCAAAACATAATGAAAAGGAAAAAATAGTAAAAAATGTACCTGCCGTCGTTGCCATAATTAATGTTTTTCACCAATTTCAACATTGGAGCCGAACGGTCAAAATGCATATCCATGGGAAGCTCGACCTTCCCATCATTCCCACTTCCATCCACCTGAAAACGTTCCGCCCCACCAAAGAAAACTCACCTCCACTCCTCCTCCTTCCGTCGAGCTTCCAATCGTCCATACCCGGTTGTCGGGTGTTTCATCATCATCCTCGCAAATAGGTATTAGACTATCTTCTTGAACGAAATTTTGATGTGATAAAAAATAGGAAGATATTTAAAGTTTTGGTTGCTGAATATACTCCCTATTTTGTAGGGATTTTGTTGTCGATTTAATATTTGTTTGAAGTTGATTTGTTTTTTGTTTTTTTTTTTAAATTTTTTAAATTTTTTATAATGTTTAGTGTTTGTATGTTTAGAATAATGTTAAGTGTTTGTATGTTTTTTTTATAATGTTAAGTGGCCCCCCTAGTTAACTCTGGGATGTACATCTCGGTACGTGTTTGGACGATGTCCGTCAAGAGACAGCAGTCACTGTGCATGCCACCAGCAAATCCGTTGTACATCCATTGGGCGTCCCTGTCATCCTTTAGTATCTTTGACGTTTCCTTGTGTGCCTCGTCTTTATATAGTGATATGCTTATGAATTTTGAGTTTTCGTCCAATTCCAACTTTTTCTCGATAGACGATATCAGTAGGGATATGGAAGTGTTGTGTGTGATACCAACCACGATTGTTGTGTAGTTCGAGTAAATATCTCCCTCATCCCATCTGCCATTAAAGACAACGGTAACCGATGCAACATCCATTCCAAATTGGAAAAAAAGCTCACTAACCCCCTAAAAATTGACAGAGAAACAGAGATCAGGAATTGATGATGGGAGTATGAACAAATATAGTGATAGGGGTAAAATGGAGAAAAATGGTGGACGAAAAATGGTGAATGAAAAATGTGGAAAATGGAACGGGGAATTAGTTTGCCAATCGGTGATGGAGGTGGTGGCAATTGGTTGATTTGGAATTCGATTCAGACGAAAATGAAGAAAAATGGTTGCGCAATAGGTGGGGGTATAACTACATCTTAAAAATGGGGGGTCAATTTTGTTTACTCAATTTTGAAGGGATCCTAAAATGGTGGGGTGCAACCTATTCCTAAAATGGTGGGTAGGATGTTGATTTTAATTTATATAAATCGTATTAAGTGGGAAGGGTACAAATGGTATAAAAGTTTTATCCCTCATCCTCAAAATAGAAAATAGACATGCATCATAATATTTTTCAATTTAGACAAATAAATAATTTTTTCTAAAAATATTAATGATATAGGCCCGTTTGAATTCGTTTTTCCCCTAAGATTGTGTTCTCATGCTTTTTTTTTTAAATAATAATTTAAAAATTTTAAATTAAGCTTGTTTTCCCTTTCAAAACTATTTTCTTGTAAAAAACATTTATATCTTCATAAAAAAAATATATAAAAAAGTTTGCACGTTTATTTATATGTGTCAATAAAAAATATAGCCATGTTTTTTATGGTCTTTATTACCTTTTTTTAATGAATTTAATAACTAATAATAAGTTAAGTGAGATTAAAAAAAATAATACAAATTCACTTTAGATTTCTTGAGCCATGGTTGATGATTGAGATATTTGAAGATGTTAGAAACTATGAAGTTAAAGCAAGTCTTTTACACTTGCTACTTGAGATAATTCAAGTAATCAAATTTAACAAGCACAAACAAACCAAATAAGTATTGAAACTGTCTTTTTGATTTTATACAATGTCGATTACAATTTACAACTAAAACTACATAATATATTCAACCCTGATGCACAATTCACATGAACCTTATGGCAGAATTGATAACGTTCCCGTTTATTATTTTTGTTTCTCTTTTTTGAGAAGGAGATATGTTTGATAACTATTCCCGTTTCCTATTTTCAAAATTTATAAAAACGTTTCTAAAATTGACAAAAAAAAAAAAAGAAAAAAGAAAAAGAAACACCAAAAGAAGGTTTCTGTTGTTCCCGTTTCCTCTATTTTCTCTCAAATGCATTTTCTCTTCTCCTAGTTTCTAGGGTTTTGTTGAGATTTTCTTCGGAATGCCGACATCTCCAAATGCCGATTTCTCCAACTATTCTACCGATTTTTTAGTTTAATCTTTTTTGTAGACTTCCGATCATCTCTCATCCTCAAGGTAAATCGTTGATCTTATCTTTTTTTTTTCATCTTTTTTCTCTTTGTTGTGTGTCTAAACTTCTCGTCTTCATTTGGGATTTTGTATTTTTTTCAATCTTCTTTGTGTGCTTGATCATTTTAGGTTGTTGGATTCATTGGAATTTTTTAGTTTTGGGTTCTGATGTAATTGTTGTTTGTTAATTGCTTTAAGTTCTAATTGAATTTATTTTCTGTTTTTTGTTCTTCTTGAATTTATTTGTAATTTGAGTTCTAGGTTTTGAATGGGTCTTCTATTCTGGTTTATCTGTTGAGAAAATCAAAGAAATTAAATCTGGGTTTTGATTTTCTTGTGTTGGACCTTAGTTTTCTCTCCCCTATTTGTTTGGTGGTCGAGAAAATTTTGAACTGGTTCTCTTGTTCTTACAGCTTTTTTGGGTTTTTTTTTTTTTTGGGTTTGTTGTAAATGATTAAGCAATTTTAAGCTCTGATTTGAAGAGATTTTCCTTTAAAGTTTTTGCATAATATGAAAGGTTAAAGGCCTGTTCTGTCAATCAGAGCATATCTTTTTGTTTGGGAGCTGAGAGAAGTTTTAAAGATCAACAATGGGAAAGTAAGAATTTCTTTTCTGCTTAGAGATAATGAGAAAAGTTTAAAAGATTGAATTAGCTTTTCTACTTAGGAGTTAAAAAAAGTTTAAAAGATTAACAACATGAAAACTTGTTCAATGAAAGACGGAATGAGTATAATCACTAGATCTTTTTTGTTGATTAATAACTTTCCGTTTCCAAACTTAAAATAGGTCTTCTCCTCAATAAGACATCTGGTTTGGCTTGAGCCATACATTGCTTTTTTCCTAGATTGGTTCGAATGCTAAGCACTAACCAATACCCAAAATTTACTTTTAATAATAGTTTTCGACAGGGCTTCATCATCTTGAGACTACCTCTGTGAGGACCTCAAATACTCTTGTATATTCTAGAATGATTCCAGTACTGATGTCTATTTTTCCAGCTAATGTGGTTTATATTATGATCTATGTGGTTTGATGGAAATGATTCATTTCAGAGTTGTTCCATTTGTATAATCACTAGATCTTTTTTGTTGTCCCTGATAGGTCTCAAATAGAGCATAATTAGGCTACTTTAATTTGCATTTTTCTAAGGTTCAGGGGAAATAATTGAGTAGTTAAAGGTAAATTGTGGGTAAAAATTCTAGAAGTCACACACCCTCATGAGTAAGCATAACGAAGGGCAAACATCGCGTTTTACAGTACAAGAATGAATAAATTGCGCTAAAAGATGTTATACAATGCCGAAGCACGGAAATAGGATGTTGGTGAGCGAACTTGATGCGAACGGCGAAAGGCAAAAGCACATAATGCATTCAAAACTGTCGCATTCGAAGAATCAAGCCAACAAGGAAAGAATAGAGATTCAATCACAAAAATAGTGTTAATTAAGTAAACCAAGTGATGATTAGAAAATATCTGCATTTATGAAGATTTTCCATCTCATCTGAACTTGCTAGCCAAGCAAATCATCGTTATTTATAGAAGGCAAGAAATTGTAATCGGAGAACGGGTCGGTTGGTCAGAAGCCAATTCACATGGAATAGACTACCATGCAGAACACAACTGGTGGCGTTTGTAGAATCCGATGACAAGGAGTCTGCACGTCTTCACAGCCGCACCAATTCCTTCTTTAAGTTATTTCTTTTTAATTAGGAGTAGTTCATAGATCTGTAGCTAACTTTTAGTAATGATAATTCAAACTTTTCATTATCACTTGTCGCTCCTTTCTATGTTTCATTAGGTTAGAAGCTTTGGTAAGAATTCGTATGTAGAATGCATGTTAGGCTTGCGGGAAGTTGGATTTTACACTGTTGCAATTTATTTTAAAGTATGCGTTGTGACCGGTGCGATTTAAGTTCGACTATGATATTCTAATGTTGATTTTTAACTTAATTGCTAATGTTAACAACTAAGTCTTAAATCGCAAGCATACGCAAGTATACGTAGTCAAATCACGGCAAGTGATAAGTATATAATTTTATCGTCTCTATAGGGATTGATGTCTAGAAATACTATTACTAACTTGAGAGTTATGCAAATAAGTAAAGAATGTTGATGGTGATGGGTTGGTTTATTTTCAAGATTCTAAAATATGAAATGCAGTTGAGCATAGGTAAAAATACGAATGCAGAAGATGCTAATCATGCTTAAGCGGTAATTAGATTTCATGCTTCCCTGTTCTAATAAGTACTTCCACACTTATTGCTTTATGTCTAATCCAGCTTCTGCTGTGGTTATCCATACTTGGCTCTAGGCGACGCATGTGATAGTAGGGTTATTCCTAACTCCTTAAATAATGCAGGAGACCTTGCATCGAACCTATCGTAGCATACTAGATCACCCAACAGTTCCCTCTTTTGAGTTCGCTGAAGGCTAGTACACTTGGGTAGCTAATCGACGCATACGTAGAATGAAATTGCATCAGTGTAAAATCTAACAACCTTCAATCTTAATAAGCATTCTACATATGAATTCTTACCATGGCTTCTAATTAATACAACATAGAAACAAACAACAGTAGATCATGGAAACTTGTGAATTTCATTACTAAAAGTTGTCTACAATTCTATTCCTAATCATGAAGAGAAATAAAAAAAGATAGGAATTGGTGCGGTTGTGAGGATGTGCAAACTCCTTGTCATCGTCTCCTACGGACATCACCAGTTGCGTTTCAATGTGGATTGACTTATGGCCAACCGATCAGATCACCGATTGCAGTTTCTTTCTTTCTATATATAGAGTTGATTTGCTTGGCTAACAAGTTTGGTGAGCTGGAACATCATCATAATTGCAGGAATCTCTTGATTAATGCTAGGATTTCTTTATCAATACTGACTTTTATTGCTTGATTGATTCCTCTATTCTCTCCTTGTTGGTGTGATTCTTCAAACGCGACTGCCTTGTGAATGTGTCATATTGCTTTTACTTTTCGTCATTCGCATCTCGTTTGTTCACCAGCATAATAGTTCCACGTTCCCTGCATTTTGTAACAATTAGCACAATTTTATTCAATGTTTGTACTTTAAATGCAAAGCTGTGCTTCTCATGCTAAATAATGGATGCGTACGACTTCTATAGTTTTTATTTGCAAATTACTCAATATAACTCAAATATTTCCCTTGAACCTTAAAAAAATGCAGAATAGAATAGCCTAAATTATGCACTATTTGAGAGCTATCATGTTGATTATCTACCCACGCATGCTAACCATCAGTGAACTCGGAAGAGGGAACCGTTGGGTGATCCAGTATGCTACGATAGGGGTTAGGAATAACACTACTATCTCATGCATCACCTAGAGTTAAATATGAAGAACTGCAACGAAAGCTAGGTTTGCCATAAATCAATGAGCGTAGAAGTACTCATTAGAATAGGAAAGCATGAAATCTAACTTACCATTATCGCATGATTAACATCTTTTGCATCTGAATTTTTACGATTGCCTATTTACTTTGCATTTAGAGTCTTCAAAAATCCAAATAATCACCAACTCTATTTTACATATTCTACATAACTCTTAAGTTAGTAAAATTAATTCTAGACACCAATCCCTATGGAGAACAATAAAATAAATACTTATCACTTACTGCATTTCTGACCTCGTATACTTGCGTGAAAAAGATTTCGAAGCCGATACTTTTTAGCATGTTAAGCTTAGAATTCATCATTAATTATATATAAATCGCATCTAGAATTGCAGATTAAGTTTTTTGCACCGTTACTGGGGATTGATTATTTAGAGTTAGGTCTATTAATTTAAGAGTAGTTTTTATTGACAAAAGGTTGAACATTTGTATTTCAGGGAAACTTAAAATTCAAGGCGCAACAACAAACAGGGAAGAAGTCCCAATATATCACTGATAGCTCTCAAATAGGTCATTATTTAGGCTGATATATTAAGCATTTTATTAAGGGATCTGAAAGTTTTTCGAGCTATTAGGAGCATTTTGCAAATAAAAGTGTAGAAATCAGTATGTGGACATAAAATAGCATCATCAACACAATATGCAAATTAGATACAAATATATACAATTTCGTGCTAAAAAGCTATTCAATGCAGGAAATGCTAAACATTGATGCTGGAGGAACGAAACAATGCGAATGGCGACGCACATAGAGGAATCATGCGTTCACAAGTCAGTCGTGCTCGAGAATCACACCAACATAGAAATAAATAGAGAATCAATCAAACAATTAAAGTGGTGTCAATCAAATAAATTCGAGCGAAAATCAAGAAATCCTGCATTAATGAAGATTTTTCTGCTCACCTAGGCTTGCCAACCAAGTAAATTGACTCTATAAATTGCAAGAAGAAAATTGAAGTTTGGTGAGCTGGTCGGATGGCCAGAAACCGATCTAAGTGAAGAGGAGCTAAGTCAAAGGGTTAGAGTCTAATTCATGTGAGAAGCAACTGGTGGTGTTTGTAAGAGCCGATGACAATGAGACTGCACACACTTCACAAACGTGCCAATTCCATTTTACTGTTTTTCTTAAATGTAGATATAATGATAACATTTAGTAAAATCTGTTGATTTAAAGTTTTTACTGTGTATTCATTATTATGCTGCATTATAAGAGTCTTGAATGAATTCTCATGAATAGAATCATGCTTAGGAGCGTAGGTTAAAGAGTTTTACACTATTGCGTTTATTTATTTATATGTATATGCATCGCTTTGCTAACCACGTATATGACTTGTGGTGAGTCGGAAAGAGGAACCACATGGAGATCCAGTATGCTACTGCAGGTTGAATGCAAGTCTTTGCATCATTTAGGGAGTTAGGAATAACCTCACTATTGGTTGCGTTGCCCAGTTTTACTATGGAGTTTACAGCGGAAGCTGTCCTCTCATAAATCACTAAGTGCGGAAGCACTTCTTAGTTGAGAGAAGTGAGAAATTCAATAACTAGTCTCGCATTCTTAACATCTTCTTTAACTGTTTATTTATCTTTACTCATTGCATTCATATTTATTTTTGTCAAGCATTTGCATATTTTTATTTCTGCATTCAAAACAAAAATCAATCACACTTTTAAACTCATTTATTTACTTTTTAGCATAACTCTCGTTTTAACGGCATTACTTCTAGACATCAATCTCTGTGGGATCGATAAAATACATAATTATTACTTGCTTTAGTTGTGATCGTGTATACTTGCGCGTAAGCAATTTCGAGTCATACTTAGCTTTAAGTTTTCTCTGAGTCAATTAATGTAAGATTATATTAGCACGCGGAACGCAATATCAGCCAACAATCACCACAAGCAACAGCAAAGGAAGATGGCTTACAATCATTTTGCGATCCAATATTGGATTAACAACCTCACTCCACCGCAAACAAGTTCTTATTAGTAATCAGGCTATGCGGAGGAGTCATACACATCAGATCTTTATTAAACGTATCCAAACTGGGAAAGTCATGACTTTCAAACTGAGTCAATATTTAGAACACTTCAGAATCATTGTTGTGCTTTATTTAGGAAAATCTTATGCAAAAATAGTGAATATAATGAATAAAAGGTGGAAAAGACTAATGCTCACGCATTAAGGAATGAAAGGAAGAAATATGAATTATAATGCGAAAATTGCTTAATTTTAGTCTAAATGTGTGATAAAGAGTGGCTGCCCGTAATAAATGATTTTTGTAGAAAGACTAATGCGGAGCAAACACAAAAGAAAATGGGATGGAAGTAGAGATAGAAATGAAGCAGCATAAAAGGGATGAATTACGATCAAAAGCAGAAACCAAAGTGGATGCGGAAACCATAGCGGGAGCAACAGATCGGATCAGATGCCAAAAAGCCTTAATTAATCAGATAAGGAAATAATCAAATAGCAAATGTCAGCTGTCAAACTGTGGGTGAGACAAACTACGACAATCATGAGATTCATACCTTATTCAGTAAAGGCGAGATTCATGAAATCAATCCAAGGAAATCTATTGCGATGATGTAGCTACGTACAAACAAGGAAAGATTTGAAGCCTTTTTTAGAGCCTATAAGTAGAGATCAAGACCAACCATTTTAGAGAGCGTGTGTGGGGGTGGAACACGAGAGAGTTCACACCCTTATTTTTTTTTTATTGTTTTCTTTTAAAAGACTCATTTTGCATTGTCGAATACAAGTTTCAGTATGATGTTTTTCATATTGTTACGTGTGCTTTCTAATTACATTATGAACTAAATTCGTTAAGGCAAAGCTAGGGGAAATTGGAATTGCTTACACATGTGTTAGATAGATCTAGGGAGGAATGAACCAGAGCATGTTTAATTAGGTTGTAACTTGGAAAACGAAATAACCTAAGGCTAATTTTCATGTTTAGTAGGATAGTATGAAGTCTTTTATACTTTAAATTGGAGTTTAGGAATAAATGCTTAACTACGCTGTACCGACTAATTTTTCATTGAGTTGCAACAGAAGTTGGACTTAATGCGAACGAATGCACAAGAGGACATTTGTAAGGAGAATTATGGTAGTTAATCCTCACCACAATATTTATGTATAGCACTGTGAACGCATTCCATGAGTACTTTAGTTGCGCCTTTTCTTCTAAAAAATATTTGTTAGTTTTACTTCTGTTTATTTTATGTAATACAAACCCAATCAAATTCCATTTTTTTGCTTTCTATTTGATTCTAAACATCATCTTTTGGTAAATCACAGTCTCTGTAGAGATCGATAATTTACTTATTACTTACTCCAGGTCGCGTATACTTATGCGAGTGTGAGTTAATTAGCACATGAGACAGTCTGGTTTTACCGCAGTCAAGTTTTTGGCGCAGTTATCGGGACTCTGTCAATTTATTAACAGTTTTGATAGTTTAGAATAGTTTTTATTGTTAAAAAGGTGAATCACTTGTTTTCAAACATTTCAGTGTGATTTATAAATGAGCACAACTCTCTCGTTTGATCCAAAATCTGAGTGAAATCTCCATAGGAGAAAGCATGAGCGGAGAAGGAGACAACAAGAAAGGATTGATCCAAATGTACAAAATCACCCTAGAGTGATTGATCCTCAAGCAGCAGCGGGAGTAGGAGTAGGTGTGAACTTTAATGCTAATCTACCCCCAGTGCAAGGTATAGATGAGAGAGGCCGAGTCATGAGGATGCAAGCTGGACGTGATCAAGTCGTTAATCCAGGTATGATTAGGCCAAATGGTGAAGGTAGGCGTCCCATTTTGAATAATAACATATATAACATGCTTCGCGTTAGTGATGCTTTATGCGGATTATCTACGGAAGGCCTGCATCAAAGTTTGCGAATCTTTTCTATCTATCAACGATGCTAACCAGGAAGTCAGTGTCTCTCTACAAGACACTCGACTATTTATGTTCCCTTATTTCTTATGGGATAAGGCCAGACATTGGGTAAATACACTTCCGCGAGATTACACTTGTGATTAAACCACCGAAAAGTTTTTAGCAAAGTACTTCTCTACTTCGCGAAGTATGAATTCCAAGCATGAAATTACTAGTTTTAAATAAGAAGACAATGAAACCATTAGAGGTGCATGGGAACGGTATAAATATCTTATAGCTAAGTGTCCATACCATGGTGTGTCATATACTGTTGTAGCAATTTCCAAATCTATGTATCATAATCCAAGAACAATACCAAATAGAGATGAAATCATAAACAAATAAAAGAAGGAACAAGGAGAAGAAATTAACACATCGATGTAAAGTGGTTCGGACTAGCCTACTCCACTGTTCAGAATGTGAGATGATCAATCTTGATCACTCACTCATAATTGCCATTGATGAATATCAAGAGCTCTCCAATTGGTGGCTAGGGTTTCTCTCAAAGGTTGAAGATAAACCCAAGTGGTGCTTTAGATAATAGCACAATCACACACCCACATGGTTAGTTAACCTAATCCCACATTAACTCAAGTTCATTAAACTCACCATATGGGTTAATACAATTTGATGTGTAATTCATATTTAACATATACCCTCCAAATGGAGCACTTTTATAACGGCCTGCTCGATCAGGACAATGCAATCTTCAATGCAACTGTAGGAGGAAGCCTCATAGAGAAAACTTGTAATGAAGCTCATAGAATTATCGAAACTACAGCTAAAAATATCGGGCCTAAGATAAGCCAAGGAAGAACTCAAGAGAAAACGACTGGTAACATGGAGCTTAGTGCCATGGCGACGATGAAAGAAAAAATTGCTACGCTTGTAAACTCTTTGAAAAACATGCAAATGAACCCACCCGCAAACATACAGAATTTTGCAGCAGTTGATTACTCATTTGCTGACTTCTGCACACTATGCAGTGGAAATCATATGTATGAGCTTTGTAGCGAAAATTCCGCATCAGTCATGTATATTGAAAATCAAAATTCTGGAGTAATCCTTACTTAAATACATACAACACAGGATGGAGGTAACATCCAATTTTTTCTTGGGGATGACAACCCAACAATGCAACCTTAGTGGGACAGCAGTGGAGAAATCAACCACTAGGATTTCGAAATAATCAGTAAGGATTTTCCCAACTGCAAAACAATTTGAGTGCTTCATGTGACATTACGCAAAAGATCTACATGTTTAAGAATGACGCTGCAGTGGCAGAAACGCAATGTTTGTTGAAAGCGGAAAAAACGTCACTTCAAGCCATGGAGATTCAGCTTGGACAAATTACTTTTGATCTTAAAAATAGACCTCTAAGATACCTTCCGTCAGACACAAAATGTTCCCGACAGAATGACAAATAGCAAGTCAATGCGATTGAGTTAAGAAGTGGAAAACCGTTGGTGGAAAGCGAGAAGGTGAAGGAATATCAAGAAGCTTTAGCCTCCAAAGATGCAACAAAAGAAAAATAACCCGAGGACATTAAAATTGCAAAGGACAAAGTGGAAGATCCTACGATGAGACGTAAGGCAAGGGTTGTGGACAAACCACTTCCAATTTATCAACCACCTCTGCTATCGTACCCTCAAAGGATCAAAAGGAAAAATGAAAAGCATTTCAAAAAATTTACGAATATATTGAAGCAAATACACATTAACATTCCCTTAATAGATGTGTTGCACCACATGCCTTACTACATGAAGTTCTTGAAGGATGCTCTCAGCCAAAAGAGCAAGTTCGTAGAATTCAAGGTGGTGGCATTGAATGATGAATGCAGTGTGATTATCTATAACGATATCCCAATGAAGGAAGTTGACCCTAGTCAATTTACTATTCCAGTAAAATTGGCAATAACCATATTGGGCAGACACTCTGCGATTTTGGATAGGTGAGGTCAGGCCTACGACTGTTAATCTTATGCCCTTATCAAACTACGAGGAAATTTGGGATAGGTGAAGCCAGGCCTCCGACTGTCACAATTCAATTAGCTGATAGGAAAATTATCCGTCCTATAGGGAAAATTGAGGACATCCTAGTGCAAGTTGATAAATTCATCTTCCCAGCGAATTTCATCATTCTCGATTATGAAGCAAACAAGGAAGTATCGATTATCTTAGGAAGGAATTTCCTAAAAAAGGTCAAACCTTGGTCGATGTTTACGAAGGAACAATCACCCTATGAAGCAGACTGATTCTGAGGAAAGTTTCAACATTAGCCAATTTGAGGTGCTGTTTGAGACGCAGTCGAGGATGTGCAGAAATTAGAAATGCTAAACATTAGCAGCAAAGAAGAAGAAGAGGAAGCACAAGACAATGCGCTTGAGGATCCTACGGTAGAAGAAATTTATCATTATGAAATGCTTGACGTCAAAGAAAGAGCTAGCCTTCCACAACGTCCCTCGATTGAAGAACCTCCAACTCTTAAACTAAAACCGCTTTCGAAGCATTTGAAATATGCTTACCTTGAAAAAATGAAACATTACCGATTGTCACCTCTTTGCAACTAACTCCTGACCTGCATTTTGGGTGCTAATATAAATGTACAGTAATTAACTCGGAGCATAACATATTGCTAAGTGTGACTCAGAATCGCTTACGCTCAAGTATACGCGGTCAGAATGCAGTAAGTGATAAGTATTTATATTTTATCGTTCTCTAAAGGGATCGATGTCTAGAACTAATACTATTAATGCGAGAGTTATGCGAACAGAGTAAAAAATGGGTTTGAAGTTGTTTGTGTGTTTTAATTATGAATGCTAATAATGATTAAACATGAAGGGTAACAATAATTAAACGTGAATGCAATAAATAGTGATAAGAAGACAGCTATAGAAGATATTAAAGGTATAGGACTAGTTATCAAGTTTCATGCTTCCCTATTCTAATAAGTATTTCCACACTTGATGATTTATGGCAGACCAAGCTTCCGCTGCGATCTCCATACTAACTCAAAGTGACGCAAGCGTTAGTAAAGTTATTCCTAACTGACCTGCATTCCGGGTGCTAATATTAATGTACAGTAATTAACTCAGAGCATAACCTATTGCTAAGTGTGACTCGGAATCGCTTATGCACAAGTATACGCGGTCAAAATGCAACAAGTGATAAGTATTCATATTTTATCGTTCTCCACAGGGATTGATGTCTAGAACTAATACTATTAATGTGAGAGTTATGCGAATAGAATAAAGAATGGGTTTGAAGTTGTTTGTGTGTTTTAATTATGAATGTTAACAGTGATTAAACATGAATGCTAACAATAAGTAAACGTGAATGCAATGAGTAGTGATAAGAAGACAGCTATAGAAGATATCAGGGGTGCGGAACTAGTTATCAAGTTTCATGCTTCCCTATTCTAATAAGTACTTCCGCACTTTATAATTTATGGCAGACCCAGCTTCCGTTGCGATCTCCATACTAACTCTAGATGATGCAAGCATTAGTAAGGTTATTCATAACATTTTGAATGGTGAAAAAAATTGCACCTAACCTAACGTAGCATACTTGATCATCCTGCAGTTCCTTTTTCCGAACTCGCTGCAGGCTACATGCGTGGGTAGCTAATCGACGCATGTAAAATGGCTACATTTTGTTGTGGTTGATAGATTTAGTAAAATGGCTCACTTTATAGCATGTAACAAAACGGATGATCCAAAGCAAGTGGCTGATATTTTCTTTAGAGAAGTAGTAAGATTACATGGAATTCCTAAAACTATTGTTAGTGATAGG
>JBBMKA010000022.1:6499896-6513028 GCA_037833695.1 Sechiopsis laciniata | reverse complement strand
CGACCATATCAGGCAGACATACATGATTCATGCATCACTAGTCATACAAAAGACAAGCATGAAATGTATATGCTCTCGATGCAATTAAATGCAACATACAATGCACATGGTTATGCTACAATCAGAAAAATTAACTAATGCAAGTAAACAAGCACATGTATTAACCACAGGTCCTCGAAGGGTCCTTTACCTTGGCCAATCCACGAACAGCTCTCCAAGAATCCACTAGAAGCTCCAAATAGCCAAACACAACTCTGAGCCCTGAAACAAACAAATCGGTCAAAACTAGCACCTTAGACCATAAAAAACAGATTCAGAATATTGAATTTATCAAATAGTGAAGAACCTTGAAAAACGTGCCTCGACGACTACACGCGTCTCACAAACTCGGCTCAAAGAGCAGAGAATGGCTCAGGTCAAATCTGGTCAACAGAAAAGTCAAAGGGTCTAACTTACCATTTAACTCAAGGCCAAACACCCATTAAACTCTAATCCAACAACCAATAAACCCATAGCCAAACACAACTTAATTCACATTTTAAATGTCCATAAACCGGCAAACAAACACCTCTAATCCATAATTTAAAAGATTTTAAAACACTAGCTAAGCAAGCTTAAATCACCACTACAATGGCTTTAAACCACTAACCAAACAAGCATAAACTACACTTTAACTAACTTTAAACCAGCAGCCAAACCAGTCTAAACCATCACTTGAATATCTTAAAACTAGCAACCAAACACCAACAATTCACTACTTGAATGACATTAACCCTACAACCAAACAACCACTATTCTTTATTTAAATAACCTCACACTTACAAACAAACTCCCTTTAAACCTCAACTTGAATAGCAATACACCAACAACCAAACACCTACCTTCTTCTTCATTCAGAGCTCAAACAACTTAAACCCTAAGAGAGAGAAAGAGAGAGAGAACCTCACCCTCAACTCCAGTGGCGGCTGGACATCAGCTGGACGGCGGCGAAGACCAACGAGCAGCAGCGACGAACTCTCCACGACGGCGGTGGCTGAACGGAAATGGACAAGGAAGGCACAAAACTTGAAGGATCAAAGACAATGAATAGTGATTTTGACATAGGGATTATGAAATTTTCTTTAAATACCAAAGCTAAAAGACCCATTTGCCCCTCAACTTCAAACTTACTTCAAAAGTGCCACAATTCTCATTTAACTTGCAATAATTTGGGTTATTACATGATCTTCCCCTCATCTAACCAATGTGGGATACTTTATTTGCATCCCAACATTTCTAACTCAAAAACATTTTAACATCTGTTAAGCATTTTTAACCTAGAAACTTTTTTTTTTAATTAAAAAAGAAAACCTAGAAACTGTTTTTAGATTATTTTTGAAATATTTAATACTAAGTTTTGACATTTTAAAATTTAGGAATTAAACAGAACTTACTCAAATAAAGTTAATAAATAATAAACATATAAACCAAATTAGATCAAACAATGAGAAATTAAAATGAGAGATTTGGAAGTCTACAACCAAAATCAAACAAGTAACCTTTTTTATTCTATCACGAATAAGAATTTGGAGTAGATTTTGAAAGGAAAAAACGTGTATTAAATCAAATGTGTTTCAAAATTTATGAGATTCCTAATTAGTTTATAATGAGACATTGAAATTTGTCCTGTAAGTTTGTAGTCTAAAAGCTATCAAGTACACTAGAAAAGTAAAAAGCTTGAAGGAAACAAAAAACAAGCAAACAAAACTAAGTCACGAGCAACAAGAGAATGTGACTTACTCTTTTTTCCAATTGATTCGTTTTTTCTTTTTTTTTTTATACGCCGTGAGTTTTGGTTTGAGGATATACCTCAATTATTTTCATGGATCAAATTGACAACCACTAAAATATATTGATGTCAATAAAGTTCATAAAAAAATTAATTTTTAAGTAAATAATTACTATGAATTGAATTTATAATTATTTAGACTTTAAGATTTTCTTTAACCATTAAACTAACTTATTAAGATTCAATTGAAACGGTCATAAGTAACATTTTTCAACTCTTTTAAATGTGTTTGTCATCCCTCTACAACCAAACTATTTAAATAAATATTTCTAAGATAAAATGTTTTTACGTACTTTAACTTAATCTACTTGGTTTTACTTTCAAACTATATTAAAATAGTTAAGTATAAATTTAAATGATTTTTTTAGATATAAACAAAATCTTTCTCAAAGATCTTCTGAAACGCACTTTGATTCCATTGCAAGGGTTGAATGGTCCACAAGAAAACTTTTCCGATGGTGCAATGAAAAGGAAAAAATGTTCACTTTCAATGGTGCCCCTAAAGGTACCAAATTTTCCATAAAATGATGCACAGAATTTTCACATGTGCACTTCCAATGGTGCCCCCATAAGGTTCCAATTTTTCCATGAAAAAGGGAATTGTGAAGTTTAAATTTCAATGGCAATTGGTATCTAAAATGCCCTATAGAGAATTTTTCACATAAGAAAAGATTGAATTGATATTTGCCTTTAGAATGAGGGAGAAAACTTTTCCTCTATGGAAGGAGATTTCATTGAGGGGAAATTACTTTCTTCCATCTTCCCTAACTTTAGAACCATGCATCTTTTCTATTTCTTGTTTTTTTAAGATATCATACCCTTCATTAATCATTCGATATCAAATTAATATACTCTTTGACCACAACGGAGGAAATATAAGGAAGGAGATACCCCACCAAAATAATAAAGTCCGAAATCTAAAAAATGATACAACCTTCCAACAAAAACTAAGGTTGGAATGCCACAACTTGATTAAAGCATTATTAATACTATTACAAAACCTAGTACAATAATCAAACGAAATATCTCAAAAGAGCGGGATAAACACATAAATATCATAAACAATGTTTTAAAGTCAGAAAAGTCTTGAAAAACCTCTCTAATGTAGTCCATAACTATTGAGGTATCAAATTTCACCAAGATTTTGAGAAAGAACTTACCTCATTTTAATTATTTTCATAAAACCATATGATCTGGCTAAATTTAATTGTCAAAGATAAACGTGTAGGAGGTTAAACCTTAATCAAATTGTAACTATGATTTGAACTCAATTCCCTTTAATAGGACCGATATCTAATTATATAATTATGCGAGGATAAGTCACAATTTGATTGATAATCCCAATAATTCTTCATAATGAAAGAATAGAAAAAGAGAAAAGAGGAAAAGTAACAATTTCTAAAAGATGAACTTTCCTTATGAATACTCTAATTTCTTTTGGGGATTAAAAGTTGTGGATCTCTTAGATTCACCATTTACTCTCCCTCATGGGGTCTGACTTCACTAATTACTTAACACTTTAAACAGTTTAAAAAAAATTACAAAAGTGACTGAATTTGAGACGAGGCACTAGTAATAGCAACTGCATTTGCAGCAGGCTGTTGTTTTTGTTATTCTTCAGCTGCAAAAATAATTAATAATGAAAGTTAAAATTTATTTCCCATTTAGTAATTGGTGTGAAAGGGCTTAATCGACTTAGAATCTTGAATAACTCCAGCCACTGATCCAGCTGCTGCTGCAATTGTGATTATCAAACAAGCCATGCTTAGAATTTGAAGACCAACCCATTTTGAGCTCCATTTTGGGATCTTCTTTTGTGCAATGTACATTTCAACTGGGAAATAGACGGTGAGAGGCCAAAATCCCAAGGCTCCGAGGAGTCCAACCACGTCGTTGAAGAACGGGAGGAGCATCGAGACCAGAGTGGTAAAGATCACGAAGATCGTCCTCCAAACCAACCTGAAGAGGTTGAGTTTCAAGGATCGGAAGCCCGGGATTGGGATCTTGACGTCTTCGTTGATGAATTGGCTGTCAGGGAATCGGCTCGTTACAAATTTCTCGATGAAGGCGAAGAGGGGTTGGCAGAAAACTTGGTATGCGCCGACGAGATGGACTATGATGGCTACGTTCGCTATGTCGAGAAGCCAGAATGGGTTGTAGAAGCCGAAACCGGTGAGGAGGTTGCCTGGAGATTGGTCTCCAAAGGCGGCATACCCCATACAGCCACAGAGCATGTAGAAAACTGTTGTCACTGCTACACTTAGAAGAGTAGCCTTCTTCATTGTCTTGGCTTCTGATGGAGGGGCTTTGATTGTGTCCTACATACAAATGAAACCTCTTAATATTTCAACTCATAACGAGTACGATACGTAAAGAGTAAGCAACCAGGCTCTATTTGATAAAAATTTTGTCACTGATGATTTTGACATTGCTGCCATGACCGCCAGGTCAACTTACGTCGTCAAAGTCATCCCGACGGTTTTTAAAAACTTTACTTGGATTTTGAAAACATGTTAAAAACTTTACTTGGATTTTGAAAACATGTTAGACAGTAAATAACCGAACGAAGAAAGTTAAGAGTAGAAGTAGAGTATTTAATACTTAATTTTCAAGAACATTAAATCAAACGGTTATCAAACACAGCCTTATTGTTACCTGAATTTCAATGAGGATGATGGAGAAGGAGTAAGCAAAAGCCATGTCACCAAGGGCTTGAAAGCTCTTCCAAATCTTTTCTGTTTCAGTGACAGTGCCAATGCTAACTCCTGTAAGGCTGCCATTAAATTTCCCATTATCTGAAGATGAACAAACAAGAATCTTTAGTTAATTATTAATTATCAACTTATGAATTAGATTAAAATGATTAACTTTTTTTAAAGAGAAAAGTGACCTGCAACTTGAATGATTCCAAGAACCAGTCCAATAATGGAGTAAGTAAAAGACATAACGGCAGCAACAATGGAGAGCCACCATAACTGATCAAAATCTGGAATTTGGGAGAGGAAAATTTCCACAATTCCAAATGAAATCATATAAAGATTTCCATTCACATGACAAGAATTTTTGTCACCACCCTTGTGGAAGCAGTTGGATTTTTTAATTGCCCTGTTCAAAAATTAAAAAAGAACCCAAATTTCAAAAACAATTAAGCAAATCAGCTAAAAAAATAAAATGATACTAACATCATGCTTGTGGCTGAGGCTATTGTGTATCCAATGGCTACTCCAAAAAGATTGACATATTGGACCAGCCCACATAAGTTCACCTTCAACCCACCTGAGAAACACAAACATATTTGCAAACTCTAAACAAGTTGGAGAAAAATCCATCACTATTCAGATAAGCAATTGCCTCAATTCTTCTTACATTAAAACATTATATTGAAAAATAAAAAAATAAAAAAGTTTGGTCTCTTATTCGGTTTCAGTTTCACTTATATAGATTTGTTTCTAAAAGGCAATTTTAAAAAGAGAAAAACGGTGTACTTAAAGTCAACCCACTTGTTGACATATGACATATTTATTCACCACACATTTGTGTAATTTTTCTTTAATCATATGTTAACATTTGTTAAAATAATTCAAAAATAAATTAAAATAAACGTGTCACAGAGTTCGTGTTATGTGGCAACAAATTGGTTGAATCTACGTATGTATGTATAAGGCAAGTTTTTCTCTTTTGAATAACTCCTTTTTTTTTGGAAGTGATTTTGTATAACACCTTTTAAGTCTATGACTTTCAAAGATTTTCTTTTATCTTTTTTTTTTAATATCTGTTCACAAATATTACAAAGTTCAAGTACGGATTGCATATTACAAAATTCAAGGGCTGATATAATTAAACGTTCAAATATGTGATTTCAACAGCTAACAAATTTTAGGAGCTTATTAATCAAATTAAAAGTGGTAAGAGTTGTGATTGTTACCAGTTTTATAGTTTATAGGTGTGATTTGTCCAATTTACCAGCATAAGTGTGTGGACAGGAGAAACAGATTATGATTTTGAATACACCCACCAAAAAAAAAAAAAAAAAAAAATAGATATTACTGTATTTTAATTATAACAACTTTTTAAAAAGGAAAACTTAATTTTTTAGTTCTTTAAGTTTGAAATTTAAATTTAATTTATCTTTATATTTCATTTTTATTCCTTTAGTTCTTAAGTTTAGGATTTAATTTTAATTTGATTTTTATATTTTGATATTAAATATTTTTATTCGTGACATTTCAATAATACTCATATTTTAGTTATTATGTTTTATTTATATTACTTTATATTTATTTTCTATTAAAATTAAAATAATAATTTTATTAATATATTAAAATTTATAATTAGTCTAATAATTATCTTAATCAACCTTTCTCAAAAAAAAAAAAAAAAAAATTATCATAATCAACCTTACTTTATGTAATTAACTATTTTATTATCTGACAATTTAAAATGCATATTATTTAAATATAAAAAATAAAAATATTCAATTTTAAAAGAGTGTGAACCAAAATAAACCTAGAGCCCAGAAGTCATCAACGAATCATGTGTGGGTGGAAAAAAAAAATCACCAACGAATCAAAAAGTTCTTTTTCTTTTTTGTTTTAATTTTAAAGCAAATCAAAATGTTAAAATATAAAATTTAGCATTTTCCTTTAAAAGAAAAGTGTAATGGAAAATAAAATCAGCGTGTGGGTTGTTGTATTCTTACCGAGGTTGTTACGGACGGCGTCCGTGTATGTATAGTTCCTTTTGCCGTCAACGGAGTCGCCGGAGCGGTAACAGGCGGCGAGAAGAGTAGAAGTATAATAAGTCACAACCGAAAACAACAACATCACGGCGGGTCCGGCCACCCACCCCAGCTGTGCCGTCGCCCAAGCTAACGACAAAACCCCCGACCCAATCACCGCCGTTATAATATGAGCACTCGCCGTCCAAACACTCCCTATTCATAAACCAAACAAACAATTAAAACCCCTTTTCAAAAAACAAGCATCCCCCAAACAAAAACTATAAAATAACTAAGAACCGACTAATTTAATTAAATTATTAATCAAATCCTCCAAACTTGTTTGGATTGTCGGTTTTAAATAATGTGGTATCTATTTGAAAATCAATTGATGATAAGAAAAGTGGTCCAACTTGTTTATATATTGCTATCAGATCTCTACATTTTTCGATATAAAATCCTAACGTGCCTTTTGAAATGGTGCCTTTGGACCGAATAACCGTTTCGACTTTTAATGTACTCTAATACTGTATATGGACATCCATCTCAAAATGATAATCACCTCAAAAAAATCCCTCCACTCACCAGTTCGGTTGGGGCGGCCGTCGTCGTCAAAGCCTGTGTCGCCGCCGTGCTGAGGCGGAGCAGTGACGTTGAGAGAAACTTGGTGGTGGCGATTGGTAGCCATTAAAAGAGAGCGTGTTGAACAGAAATTTTATAAAAAAAATCCCAAAAGGGTGTTTGGGTGAAAGTGTAACTTGGGGGACGTTGAAGGACTGACAATGGAGCTGCCACAATTGACACAAGCTTCGAAGAGTTGCAGAAACCTAAATGGATGGATTTAGAGAGAGAGAGAGAGAAAGAAATGAGAAAGGAGGCTTTTGGTGGTTATGGCGGAGAAGAAGATATGGAGATGGGGATATTTATAAGTGGTTCACACAAGCTCTCAAACCACGTGCCCCTCAGTGGTCCATTGCCATGTCACATCTCTTTTATAAAATCACTCAATTACAATTTTTATTTCAATATTCTCAAAACTTTATAAACTTTCATATTCACCAAAATTAACTTTTTACTATTTAAAAAAAAAAACTTTAAATTCGAATTTTAATTTGATTTTTATGCTTTAAAATTAAACTTTTTTAAAGTTACGATAATGTTTTTAATTTATTTTTATACTTATTTTTTAAAAAAAATTAAATTCATATAAAATTAAAATTATTATTTCATCTATATATCAAAATTTAAAATTAATTTAATCATTATTTTAATCAACATTACTTTATATAACCAACAATTTTATTATCTTATAGACTAAAAGTCTATTGAAATCCTAGTACAAAATTTTTCAATTTTATAATATAGGACCAAATTAAAACTAAACCACAAATTTAAAGGATAAAAATGTATTTTTCTCTTACATTAAAATAAAATGTGATACAAATTCAACCATCACATCACATGAAAGTTTAGATCATGTCTTTAAATTTATAATTGAATTCTTATTAATAACTCAACGGCATTGGGAAATCTAAATAATAATAATAAATAAATAAACTTTATCTTGTATAATTTTATTCGATGATAAAAATTGTCAATTTAAATATCTCAACTCAACTTTTTTATTTGTGATTTTTTTTATCATCTTACCTGCTATCTTGAGTAATTTTATAGGATAAATCATTTAGTCATACAAGTTCGGATTGTCAAGAAGGCAAAAATTAATTTTTAAATTGGTAATATTATGACTTGAATTCATAATATTTAGATCATCGAACTTTTTTTATTTCTTGAGAAAAACAAACAAAAGTACAAAACTTTTTTAGCATTGAGTCATCTTAGGATTGTTATCTAACTCAAATGTTAACCATCATAAAGTAGATTAATTATCTAACTTAAATATTATCAATCATAAGTGGCTTAGTGGTAAAAAAAAATTAAAAAAAAAAAAAAAAACTCATAATTTTGGAAGTTACAATTTAGCTCATATAATATATATATATTTTTAGGGAAATTGTATTGGCTATACCACTTTAGGAAAATAATTGCAAATCTAGGCACAAAATAAACAATTAGCAAAACTATTTTTCCTTTTCAATTTCCATATTTTAATACTTTTTCTATTGCCATGTTTACTTTTAATCTCTTTCTTCTCTAACTTCTTTCCCACTTGAAACCTTCTTCCTCATTTCCCTCCTTCTCCAAATCATATTTCTCTATTTCTTCTCTAACTCTCATTTCCCTCTTTCTTCTCCAATGTGACCCATCTTTGGCCATCGAATTTTTTGCCGGAAAATTCCATTGAAGCCACTTTCAAGCTTCGATTCATAAGCATTAAGTCCCAAGGAGAACCCATCTTCTTCTTCTTTTTCTTCTGTTTTAGGCCAATTCATCATCTTCTTTTTTCGGCATTTTCTTTAGGTTTCTTCGTCGATTGCGGTGATTTTCTTTGGATCCCTTTGTATTTTGATGGGGTTTCTTCAATTTCTTCGTGTTTTGTTTGTTATCGTCTCCCCTCTGACCTTCATAATAATCGAAGGTGAAAACCAACTCGAAACCTTAATTTTTTTGGCGTTGTGGAAGCTAAAAATAAATACTCTATTTATAAACAAATAATACAGTACTTAAATAAAACAGTTTTGATGGCTCTCAAATAGAGCATAAATTAGGCTACTTTAAGTTGCATTTTTCTAAGGTTCGGGGGACATTGCGATTAAACTTTTAGTGTAACACCCCACTTAATTGAACATAAGATAAACCCATAATATCCATAGGCCTGTTTGTAATAACTCATATAATCGAGTTAATAAATTCAAGAGCACAAGATCATTAGCTAATCAACCTGCCAAAGACTACGTTCACGGAAAGACCTGCGCAACAAGTAATTCTCTTAAGCACCTCGCTGCCAAGCATCAGTAGGTACCTGTTTACACATAACCAAATAATTACAAAATACTACAAAAAATATATATAGGCATTGGCTGCACTTAATAATTATGCATCTAATCCCTCATGACCACTAAACCCCTCTTGGTTCATGCTAGAGCGCTATACCCCATGCTTTCAAGAGAAATACAACCTACACCCCTCTTAGAACGTTCAACCGACTTTCCCACAACCTGCCTGATGGCTCACGAACTATACAATTCATACCCAAACATGCTACTTACCTTAGCCATCCACAAACCAAGACTTCACCCCAACCAATCATACAATTCACTAGACATTAAATTCCACATTCACATTTCTCAAATTGAAATTAATTAAGACACCTTGTAAGCGTAAATCAATCATTGTATTGCTTGCTCCAGTCTGTAAATCAATCATTGTGTCACTTGCTCGAGCCTGTTCACCTATTTAATGCATATTCACATTTCGACATACAAGCACAACACAAAAAATTCATAACGAAAGTTAACAACTTGCCAAAATACCACCATCACTAGCACCTACTTGTTAACCCGCACCCTTAACAACTTATTATTCACACTCCTCAGCAGTTCCTTATTTCCACCTCTACGAATGAAAAATAGGCTATACATAGGGGTCGTTACACAACAGATTCTACTTCTTTTAAGTATAGAACACAATTTCATGTTTTAAAGTTAACATCGTTTATAAACCATATCTCAAGTATTTCGAAATATTGAATACGATATCTCTGGCTAATCAACACACATTTTCCATTCACCATTAAGTTAATAATCATACCAAAGCTACTCAACTATACAACACTTCAGCTTTTCCTACTAATTGTCATCCAAAAGCTAAATTCCAGCTTATGTATAACACATCAACTTATAAAAATTAACCACAACCTGCAAGATTTACTTAATTTCAGTCAAGGGTTTGTTACCCCAGATCATCCTACCTGTTGTTGAGAGATCTTGTTGTATTGCCCAACTCTGAATTCTCCTGTATATTCTACTTGTCCCTTCCTCAATTGATCACTTTTAGAACTCCAAACCTTTGTATAAGTCCCCATTCACATATGTTCTCAATCCTTTCAATCTTTACAGAAACAATTTCAAGCTTAGGCTCCCCTTCATCCACATTGGTAAAGAATTGGAAAAAAAAAAACAAAAATCTTCTAAAATACCTTTCGCACTTCGGCCTCACTTGCGAAAACCATGAACCACCGACCAATCAACTGGTTCAACAATCGAAACATCACTTTGTTGATGCACGAAACCCCTCACACGTGCTTCTTCCTCATTACCTCTCTCTCACAGTTGTTTTCTCCTTTTTTTTCTTCTAGGCATTGCAAAATCGGAAGAGAAATGGATCATAACCCTTCAACGGCGTCGTTTTCCCTTTCTTCCCCCCGCAGCTTACACGTTGTTTCCAACTTGCCCTATATTGCACTTCTCTCTCTCTCCCCTTCACAGATAGCCCAGTTGACTCAACTGATTCAGCAGGCACCCCCAGCAGCCACCGTGATCCCTCATGGAGGGCAGGTTTAGCAGAATCTTGTTGATGAGATAGATGAAATAAATGACACTGATGGAGCCGTTGAGTTCGGCAAGTGGCTCAAGGATTTTACTAAGTGAAAGCCTACCGAGTTTAGCGCCTCTGAGAACCAGTTAGTAGCGGTAAAGTGGTTAGCCAGGATAGAGTACATCTTTCGAGTGATGGGATGTCCCGATGTACAGAGGCCGAGATGTGCAGCCCATGTGTTGACAGACACAGCAGTTTGGTGGTGGGAGTCCACTGACAGGGGCAGACCAGTAGGGTCTCCACCAGCCACCTGGGAGTTCCTTAGAACTGAGTTCAGAGCCAAGTACATCAGTGAAGAGGCTCAGCAGGAGATGGCAGAGGCCTTCTCGAATCTGAAGCAAGGAATAGATAGTATAGCCGGTTATGAGAAGAAGTTCTCAGAGTTTAGCTACTTCGCTCCAAAGCTCATAGCCATAGAGGAGCTCAAGATTAAGAAGTTTGTGGGTGGGTTGAGAAAGGAGGTTGCTCAAGATGTACGAACACTCGCTTATGAGATGTATGCTAGAGCCGTGGCACTGGCCACCATTTATAACTCTAAGTACCTGTCGGTGTAAGCCCTAGATGCACCCGCTCAGCTTGTTCAGCAATATTCTGGTCAGAAGAGGAAGTTTGAGTCTTCCAGTGGATCCCATTCAAGTAGACAACAGACTCACCGTCAGGGCCAGTCTCGAGGTCGGGATCAGCGTCGACCCCAGCACTGATAGCAGGATCGCCAGTAGGGAGCCGTCAGGCAGCCACCTCAGTGTAACAGATGCGGCAAGTCGCATTTTGGAGTTTGTGGAGCTTCTCCCTGAGCTTGCTACAAGTGTCGCAAGGAAAGACACTTGGATTGTAACGGCCCAATTTTCCTTTCTGGTTCTCCAGGTTGTCCGTTCGATGTTTCGGTTGTATGGTTGGGCCGTTAGGGCAGTTTGAGCTTTCAGGGGTATTTTGGTAATTTTTCCTTCAGGGGTAGTCTCATAATTTGCCAGGGTTTCGGGGTTGTTTAGTTATTGCTGAGTCGGGTTATCACTTCGGTTTCAGGTTTCCAGGGTTGGTGTAGCTTTCTGGGAGGTTTGGAGCCTTGGTTGTGTTAAAGAGTTTTTAAGGGAAAATGCTTGTTAAAAGTGCTTTCACCGGGGCTTGAAGCCAGAACCTAGGAGGGGACACGTGTCGCGATCTCCTCCCTCCTTTTCCTTTTGCCGAGGCCTATAAAAGGGATGAGCCACTTTTCTTCTTCTCTTTTGCAAACCCCACGATTTCCCTTTCTTTCTCTCTTTTGTTGAAACACTTCGCTAAAGCCAAGCCATCCCTTCGCCGAAGCCTCACCGCCAAGCTCACCCAGTCGTGTGCAGCAGCGAAGCTCAGCTCACCTCCAAGATCGCTAGTTTTGCCCCTTCGCACGAGCGAACCTTGCGCTTTCCTTACCGAGTCGCAGCACCAGTTCGCACGCACGCTCCTCCGCCCCAGCTTGCCCGCGCACGTTGCTCAGATGCTTCGCCAGTCGTGCGTGAAAGTCCCTTCGCGTGCCTCCAGCTCGATTGCAAGCTCGCCTCAGCGCACATGCCAGATTGCACGCGAGATCGCGCCAGCCCGCACGCCCTTCGCAGCTGCCCGCACCAGCAGCTTCACCAGGGCACGCAACCGTGCCCGTGCCTTCGCTAGCTGCACACTGCCGCACGCATTCCAGTATTCGCCTGAGCGGAGCCGCATGCCTTCACCTCGCCGTGTCTTCGCTGCACACCCTCTGCCGTAGCCGCACGGGCAGCCTTCGCTCGCCCTTCGCCAGAGCCAGCCTGTTGCCTGCCGAGTTCGCCTTCGCCAAGAGCTTTGCTATCGAGCTGCCTTGTGCTCGATTTAGCGTAATAACTTCTCCCGAGCCTTGTGCGTTGGGATGCCTATTTTCGTTTAGCTGCTAGTTGTTAATTATCTTTTTGTGATTGATTTATTGCTAGGTTCTGTTGGTTCTACAGCTCAAAGAGCATCTTTATTTGTTATATGCTTTTTCTTTAGCTAGGTAAGGATTTCTTACCAGGGTTGTGTGGACCCTGCGGGACTTCTCTGATTGCCTTCTTGTATGCCTGTTTCCGTTGCTTGCATGTTAGTGGATA
>JBBMKA010000022.1:6487775-6499796 GCA_037833695.1 Sechiopsis laciniata | reverse complement strand
TTGTTTTCAAGCTATCTTAATTCTTCTTTCTCTTTCACTTTCACACATTTGAGATGGACAAATGTGTTCATATTTATTGGTAGAGGGAGGACCAATGTATGACTTCATTTAAACATAAGTTTAACTTAGTTAACTTAAAAGAAACATAAATTTAAATGAAGCAAAACTCAATTCTCATAAACATTTCTCATAAATTTTAGAGAAGTGAAACTAACATTTCATAAAACATTTTTTATAAACTTGAGAGAAATATAACTCACCTCTCACAAACATTTCTTATAACATACCAATTGGAAAACATACGTGATTTTCTAAATAGACCATATTAAGGGAGAATACAAGTTTCATTCTTAAAGAAGAATGAAACATTTAATATTTTCTAACAATGACTACATCCACTTATACTACATGCACATCAATTTTAAATGAAGTTTGATATAAATACATGTCACTCCATTAATATGGTATGTATAGGTACATCTGTCCTCAACACACATATAGATCAACATGTAAATTAGACAATAACATGTTATATGTACACTATAATATACATATACACTACATACTATACTAAGGATGAGGCACATACAAGCACATCAACGCAATAATCAAAAGATATGTATACACCCAATGTATACATATTTAGCCAGATAATCAAATACAATCTACATATGTCGTAGCATTTTTTAAATATATCAAAGAAATCAAATTTAAAAATTAATGAAAAATAAGAAGAAGAAGAAATTCTTGTAAACATAAACTCCAAGTAGGGATTCTATTTGGGAAGACAAAATTTAAAGTCCAAACCTATTCGACATGTAACAACTTTTGCCTTGAGCGAATTTTGCTGGAGAGAATGAATAAGCGTGGGACTGCATTCAATGTATTGATCGAAAAGAACATTTGGAGAAAATAATTGCCTTAAAGCATTGAACAAGAATAGGGACTCGTCACCGGCAGAAGAAACCAAATGCAGCCTAGAGGCAAGTTACAATCGACAATGAAATCTCCAAATGTGAACAGTGTGTTGTTTCAAGCCACTAAATTCCAAACACAAGCTTAGTGTGGGGTACGAAAAATTGTCCTTAATAAAAGTTAGCGTACCTTTTTTAAAAAAAACAAGAGAAAGAGCTTTGGCTAAATATGATCTTTTAGTTACCTTCGTTGAAAGAGATGGAGGCAAAAGGTCATGCACGTCCAGGCAAATCCAGCATGTGTCATATTCTTTAATTTCATTTTTTTTTATTCCAAATTGCATTATTTCACATTAACTTCAAAAGATTAAGAGGATGTAAGTATATGGACCCAAAATAATTGATGAATCTTAAAATCTTCAATCCAGTTTATAAATTTTTAAAGATAGTAAAAAGGGAATCCAATTTTAAATAAATTAAAAAAAAAGGAGATGGAAGAATATAATAGTCATTTAACTAATTAATTAATTAAAAAAATTAAATATTTATTTAAAGTCAAAATAATTTAACTATTTTCTTAATAGATTTTCTTAATCTAGCCATATATCTTGTTGACCGAAGGCTTCGACCAACATTTTTCTTAAGCTATTTTAACACTCAAGTCAGTTGAATAAAAAAAAATACACTAAAGTAAAAAATCTATGGTGAAATGAAGAAAAAATGGATCTAGTTAAACTTCTATATTTATATGGAAAATTATTTTTCAAATAGTCATGAAGACCTTCATTTACAAAACGACCATATATTTGTTGTCGAATGAATTCATTAATATAAATATAAAATCCTTTCATTTAAGATAAATTAATGCTAAAAAAAGATAGTCATGACAAGGCTTTGATTATTATCTTGGAAGGAAATGTTCTATAAAAATAAGATTTTTATATTTAGGGTTTTTTTATTTTGTTTTATTTGTTTTTATAAAAAAAAAAAAAAGGGTTTCAATTGTTCGACATAGCATTTGAAGAGTTTATATGCATTAAATATCATCTATCTTTTTATTCATTAAATAAAAATATTAAAAAAATAATTTGTCAGTATTTTATCAAAAACATTATTGTACTAAAGATAAGGAGCAATAAGAGCAAATAGTATATAAAAGAAATTAATAAAATAATGAAAAATATATATTTTTAGAAAATATTAAATCAAGATAACATGAATGATTATTTCTATTTGAATTTTATATTAGATCCTAAGGGCTCTAAAATTGCAACACTTCGAATCAAATCCTAATGATATGGATTTGCCAACTTTTATTAGATCAATAAGTGATTGACCAAGCTCTTTTTTTTTTTTTTTTTTTTTATATGATGGACCAAGCTCTTTAAGTCCTTGAATGGTTGATTAAATTATAAATTTGATCATTGTGATTTAGATGAAAAACGAGTTAAAAATTAGTAATTTAATACGTTTTTTTTATATATAAATTAGTCACTCAATTTATATTAAATTAACTATTTAACCGTCAACAAATACACTATATTGGATATAATTTAATCTTGAATAGTTTATTTATAAAGATAATCTCCTAAAGATATTAATTTTTTGTGAATTTCTATAAATATCGTTTAGTTGATCATCCTAAAGTTGGTAAGTAATTTTACGAAAATTAGCCAAAAAAAAAAAAAAAGAAATTTATGTTTTTAACTTGAATTGGAGTTTCGATTTACTATACATCCAAAATATTTATGTCCACCTCAATGTGTGACATAGGAAAAAACAATAAATTTTAGTGTTTTGTTAAGTTTGGAGACTCCAAGCCTCTACCAACACGATAACCACTTTTTTTTTTTGAGAACATAGGATCACCACTTAGATACATTAAAATCTAAATAATGCATTTTATTATTTACTCCAATCTTTTAGTACGTATGCATTTGGATGCATCTATATGGTTTTTTCCTAGCCATTTGACCCATTGATATGGATGTTGCAATTATTTTTATTTCAATCTGTTTTTTTTTGGTCATTAAACAATTTAAGGTCTATTCATAAAAATCAACCGAATTAAATTAATTAATGAACCTTAGTTAATCGTTACTTACACCAACTCATATTTATTATCCAAATAAGAGCAAATTTTTTTTTTTTTTTTTTTTTTTTTTTTTTTTTTTTTTTTTTTTTCACTTTTTAGCTTTTTTTAAATCAATTAATATTTTGATAATAACATACTTAATTTATTTACTAAAAGTGGTTTGAATTGAAGCTCAAACAAAAAATTTATGAACTAAACAAAATTAAAGGACATAAATGATGTGGAATGACACATGGCAAAATGACAATGGTGATATGCCAATGAGAAAGTCAACGGTCAAATTTTTGGCCACGTCTTGTGTCTACGTTTTAGCGGTAAAATTTTGGGTGACATAACTAATTACATAATTTAATATTAAAAATCTACCAATGTATTTTGGTATTAATAATATTTTAATATTTTCTAAAATAATAATAATACTAATATTTTAATATTAAATATGATGTTCAAAATGCTACGATTAAGTTTATTATTATATTTTGAAGTAAATTTATTACCATTTGATTGGTCGTCAAAAGTGTTTAATTCGAATTTGATCTACTTTATAAAAAGTTTTTATAAAGTTTAATTATTTTTTAATAAAATTAATTTTTAGGCAAATGATCATTATCAATAGTATTCATGATCTCTTTAACTATTTTGGCTCTTTTTGATCAATTAAATAAATCATATCAAATTCTACAAACATGTAGCACATCAAAATTCATCAATGGTTGAGAATAAATTTTTTTGTCATGTCTCAGAAACTAATATACGTGGCACACATATATAAACTCGAGTACCATTTCCAATTAAATCAGTAGTAAATAAAACAAATGGATTAAAAATTCTGAATTTTGTAAATTACGATACGTGTTTGAAATCATTTAAAAATATAAGAACGTGATTTGCAAAAATAGGCAAACCAAAAGTATGTATTTTATAATTATACCTTGAATATAACTTATAAAGGGAGGGAGAGTTGACAATTTAAATATTTTATCCATTAATTAAGGTGTTCTCCCTTTATGTATATTTAAACTTAAAAGCATGATACTACGCAGTCTCTGATCCTTAACCCACAAACTATGCCTTCAAATTAGTGTGTAACAATTTATTAAATATACATTGATAATCAAAAGCATATGCATGTGATGGAGTCAAAGTTAGAACCAAGATCGAAAGTCAACATTATCAACAATGTTAGTCTATTTTCTAAGCCACATTAATATCACACATATTAGCTTTATAGATATGCAAAATGGACGCTACTTAAGCATAATTTTGCCACTTGTGACAAAGATTTAGGGTTAGATTTATAAAAGTTTAATTTAATCCGCGTGTATATATATATATATATATATAAAAATTCAATTTAGTCTTTTACAATTTTACACCCTACCTCAATTATTAGTGGATGATACATTTACATGATGTCATAGTTGGTTTTTATTTTTATTTTTTAATTCTACAATAATTGAGAGAAAGAAGATTAAACTCACGATGTCATTGGACGTACTCTAATGTTAGTATTGCTAAGTTACTATCTTAGATCTTAGAGAACTTAAGAGGTTGTCTTAATAACTAATTAAAATTAATTTTATGAATTTAATTAACAACTACGTGTTATAGGGTGAAACGGTTGTTTTGAGAGAATAGTGAAGTGGACACCTACAATTATAATTTTTTTTCTCGAAGGACTAGAAACTTACCTCTCTTGGTTGGCATAATTTCTCTTCTTTACCAGCTTGATAAGAATCACGTCACACGAGATTATCATCAGTAAATCTAAACAATGACAAAGTAAAAGGATATAATTAAAAATTTTCAAACAACAAGACCAAATTCTTTTAAGAAAAAGTAAAACACCATGATTGATAGCCTCCAAGTTCATGAGATTGGCGCTAGTCGGCAAGGAATAATGAATGAATATAAATCAAGAAAACTAACTAACTAATTAACTAATTAATTAGTTGATGAGGTGTCTGTGGGACCCCAACTTGGAGTTGAGTGCTTAAGAAATGTGTTGCAAACGAAGGTAGAACTTGAGAGGGCATTGACTTTAGAACAATTTTTTTACTAAAAAAAAGTCACCGTCCCATTTCAAAGGGTACTTATTTTAAAAGAAAAGGGATTTAATCACTAAAGGGTTGACAACCAAGTTGGAGGGAAACCCTTATAAATAGGGACTGCCATTTCCTTTCCAAACCACCAACATAAGCTCTCATTCTTAAACCATCTCTCTCCTCCCTAAAAAACAGTTATTTCATCTTCTAATGGCAATTCCAGTTATTGATTTCTCAAAGCTTGATGGAGAAGAAAGGGCTAAGACATTGGCTCAGATAGCTAATGGCTGTGAAGAATGGGGATTCTTTCAGGTACTTCCCAAGTTATTAGTTTATATTTTTTTTTATTCAACAACCATTAAGGGAGAGATATTAAAACTTGTAAACTTGTGGTTACTAGCCTATACAAGATGTCATTAAAACTATACTCTTGTCGGCAACTTATTAATTATACTATTCATGTACTGGTGATACAATCAGTATTTTTTGAATCCTAACATGCGGATGAGGGAGTTTGAACTTTTAACCTTTTGGTCGAGGATATAATACTTTAACCAGTAACTTTTGAAAGTGGTGTTTCAAGACAACTTAATTTACTTTTCAGTAGTATCATGTACGATTTAATAACTACGAGGTTACTGATTCAAATCCTCCCTCTCCAAATGTTGTTGAATAACAAAAGTTTAAAAAACAACCAATTGATGTTTTGATGCAAGAGAACAAGATAAATATGTCACTTGAATTTCAGCTGGTGAACCATGGGATTTCTGAGGAGCTCCTAGAGAGGGTGAAGAAGGTGAGTTCAGAGTGCTACAAGCTGGAAAGAGAAGAGAGTTTCAAGAGTTCAAAACCTGTGAAGCTCCTTAATGATCTGCTGGAAAGCAAGAGCGGCGAGAAGCTCGAAAATCTCGATTGGGAAGATGTCTTCCTTATCCATGATAACAACGAATGGCCCTCCAACATTCCTAGATTCAAGTAAGAAATGCACCTACACACCAAACATTCTATTTTCTTCATGAAAATTCATAGAAAATATATCATACAATCATATTTTCTTAAAAACTGAAAGTTGGTTGTCAAAACAACTCACGAAATAGTCTTTCCAATCGTGGCAGGGAAACCATGGGAGAGTACAGATTGGAGCTGAAGAAGCTAGCTGAAAAGGTGATGGCAGTGATGGATGAGAACTTAGGTTTACCTGAGGGATACATAAAAGCAGCCTTAAACGGTGGCGAAGGGCTGGAAAAGGCCTTCTTTGGCACCAAAGTCAGCCACTACCCTCCATGCCCACACCCGGAGCTGGTGAAAGGCCTCCGTGCTCACACTGATGCTGGCGGTGTCATCTTGCTCTTCCAAGACGACGAGGTGGGAGGCCTTCAAATCCTGAAAGACAGGCAATGGATAGATGTGCAGCCATTACCCAACTCCATAGTCATCAACACAGGTGATCAGATTGAGGTCCTGAGCAATGGAAGATACAAGAGTGTTTGGCACCGGGTTTTGGCCCTCCCAAATGGGAACAGGAGATCACTTGCATCGTTTTACAACCCATCAATGGAAGCCACCATAGCTCCTGCAGCGCAACTGGTGGATAAAGCAAACCGGGATCAGGCGAAGGAAAGATATCCCAAGTTTGTGTTTGGAGACTACATGTCGATTTATTCGGAGCAGAAGTTCCTCCCGAAGGAACCAAGGTTTCAAGCCGTCAGGGCAGTGTGAGGGACCTGAATAAAAAGGAAATACTGTTAGACTTCACTCTCTTGATGGCCTTTCATTCAAGGATTTTCATGTGGTAGTGACAATATTTGAATAATGCAACTCATGTTTCTTTCTACTCCCCTTCTCCCCACCAAAAAAAAAAGAAAAAAGAAAAAAGAACCACTCTCCCTTTTGGGGTTGTGTGTGTGTTTGTGCTAGTAATTTGCTACTGTTTGTATGTTGTGGAAGGTTTCCAAAGGACCCATATTTAGTGTTCTTTTCCAATGTTGTATTTCGTTTTCAAAGAGTGAATAGTATTTGTTATTTCTTAACATGTGTATAACTGTTATGTTGTGCTGCTAAATGCACATCGGAAGTATTTCAAATTGATGGCCCCCCACTTGCTATATATATGCCTTTAACATTTCTTTTGAAATACATTGAGAGAATTAAGAATTTTATAAATTATTTTCTAAATTCTTTTATATTAATTTCTCATTTAGAAATTAATTTTGGTGAGTTCAAAATATTGGGTGTATTGGGAATTTGGTGAGTGCTCGAGTGTGCTCGTTTGTAATCCCATCTTTGAAACTCTAGTGGAATATTTTTTCCGTCCCGTGGATGTAGGCTTTGTTCGAACTACGTAAGATCTTTGTGTTATTGCTTTTTCGCTTTACTACATTTATTTATATTTGCTATTGCCATAATTAGAATCTAGTATACTTCCGCTGCATCGATATCAAGTGGTATATGTTAAAGATTAAAGATCAAATAATTTTTCAACAAGCGGTATCAGAGCTTGGTTTGTTTGAACTTGATTTGTTATAGTTGTTTTGTTTGGTTGAGATAATTTATTATGGACACTATGAAACTTCAGATACTTCTTTTGGATCGCAATACTAGATTTTCATTATGGCAAGCTAAAATGAGGGCAGTACTTGTCCAAATTCGGTTTAGAAGAAGTTTTATTAGAAATTTCTAAAATGCTGGCTTCTTGGACTCAAGAAGAAAAGAAAAGTAAAGATCGAAGGTTATTAGTTTAAAACATCTTCATTTGTCAAATGAAATTTTGCAAGATGTTTTGAAAGAAAAAGGTGCTGCTGGTTTATGGTTAAGGTTAGAACAAATTTTCATGACAAAACTTTAGCTACAAAATTGCATTTGAAGCAGCAATTATTTTCTTATCATATGGAAGGATCATCCTTAGATAGCCATTTAGTTGGTTTTAAAGAAATTGCCTCTGATTTAGAATCCATGGAAATTAGTTATAATGATGAAGATTTGGCCTTAATTTTATTGTGTTCTCTACCGCCATCGTATGCAAATTTTTAGAGATACGATTTTATATAGTCGTGATACTCTCACTTTAAATGAAGTCTATGATAGTTTGTTTAATAAAGAAAAAATTAAACATATCATTGGTGGAGGTGAGAGTTCTGCAGAGGGCTTAGTAGTTCAAGGGAGAACACAAGAGAAGAAAAATGATGGTAATCAGAGGAATCGATCAAAATCGAGAAATAAAAATAAAACCTACAATTATTGTAAGAAGAAAGGCCAAGTTATTTTCGAATGCTACAAATTACAGAATAAGAATCAGAGAATCTCTGCATTTCAAAAGGGAAAGCAACCTAAAAGCTCCGGTCAGGCTAGTGTTGTTGAAGATGTCGATAGTGATGATGATCTCTAATAGCCCTCAAATATAGCCTTATTTAGGCTAATATCTTAATATATTCTAATGTTATTTGTGCATTAATTAAATGAACTTTAGAGTTAGAATAGCATTAAGATGATAAATTTATATAAATAAGATACATGTATGATTTATGAGCTTATATATAAAAGGCTAGGGATATTAGAGCATTCTAGAATAAAATATGGATATCGAATGCTTTTCATACTTAAATGCCAAAAATCCCACACTTCGCTAATTTATTTCTATATCTATAGGATTTGGGAATATGGTTAGCATTGCATTCAAAGGAGAAGCGGAAGGTTAGAATGCACATCAAGACGCTTTGGAGGTTGTAGAACCGCGGGATCTTCCAAGCATATTCGCAAAAGGCAAGCCGAAAAGATAAAAATTTAATGCAGAGCATTGATGCGTAAACAACATATAAGATCAGATGCCAAAGCCTCAAATACCAAATAAGGAAAGAATCGAATGCAAAGCGAATGCCAACTATCAAATCGCTGGATAGATAAATTGCGGTAATCATGGAATTCATACCTTAAACAGCAAAGACATGATCAATCAGAGGAAATCTGTCGTGACAATAACGTGATGAGCGGCAAGATAAAATGCAATAAAAGATATTTCCAAATGCACGTTGATTCCTTAGTCCCCAAGCATTTCAAAGCCTATAAATAGGAGAAGAATGAAGAGAGAAAGTGTGCCTGTTTTTGGAGTTCTACTCCCACACTTGGGATGAGGGTTCCAAAGCAAAGTTCGTGTTCCTATTGACACAGAATCCTGTTCTTCGAGCAGCTGCCACCATTTATCGCTTTTAGTTTATCTTCTCTTTGTTTCTTTTATGCTTTATTCATTTTCAGCATCGTTGTTTCCCTTCGAATTGTTCTTGCATTTGAAATAATCCTGTTTTCTTTTGCAATGTCTTTCGCTCATTTCTTATTTATTCTTTTCTTTAATTTAATGTCTAGCTAAGCATCTAAGGCAAAGATTAAGGGTATGGGTTGTAGAAGCATGTACTAGGGTAAAGGAAGTTGTTAATTGAAGCATGTCGAATTAGGATATTAATTAAATAGTAAATGTCGACCGATCATCCACACGCACTAATAGATTAAGAATTGGAAGAGGAAATAACCTAAGTCTAGTTTGCATGTTCAGTAGGTTAATATTAAGTGTTTCGTACTTTAAATCAGAGTTTAGGAATAAACGCGTAACTACTACATACGGTGCCAGATAAGAATTACATTGAGTCGCAACAGAAGTTGAGCTTAATGCGAACGGAAGCGGAAGCGGACGTTTGTTAGGTAAAGTATGTCAATTACTACTTACCACAATTTACTCTAAGAGTTTGCTAGACTAAATACTTATCACTTGTTGCATACTCGACTGCGTATACTTGCGTATTAATGCGATTCGAAGCGTATAACTTTGTTTCACACTTAGAATTAATTATTAGCTTATTTATGCGCACCAAAATATCGCATCAAGTTTTTAGCGCCGTTGCCGGGGAATTTGGCAATCTAGTAGGTGTTAATTTAAGAGTAGTTCTTATTGTAGAAGACTGGCTTGTTTAACTAAATCACAGGATTAGGGATGCTGAATAAGAAAAAATTATAAGATCAGTCGCTTGAAGGGCAGAAGCATTACTTGAATCAGCATTTACCTACACTGTGTGAAGGAAGAACGCGAGACTGTCTCATTCGCTAATTCTGGAGAACCATGCGCCAAGTAAAGAGTATTAAATATCGTTTCCCTTAGATCAGCAAATTTCATAAATGATATGGAAGGCGAAGCACATTCCTTTAATGTAAAGGTGGAAATCTAGCAATGGATATCACTACCTTGCAAGACAAGGATCGCATTACTTGAAAATTGAAAAAAAAAATGATATTTATACAAAATTCAATCTGACAATGAATTGCAAGAACAAAATCATATACACTTCTTACTCAAGAAGATTCTATGTTCAAATTGCTTTTTAGGACTTAATTTTACATTTGCATATGGAGTAGTATTTAGATTTAATTGCGATTGCGTATTTATAGGGGGACTTGATTGCAAAACACGTTTAGACGTTGAAAAGTGCAGCCGAAGAAAATCAAGAAGCTTAAAATTCGGCTCGTAATGGTCCTAAACCAACCATTGTGTAGCCACTAATCTCAAAAAGATTAATTAACAATCACACCGTTGCGATTCATTTTCTTCCCTATAAATAACATAATTTTCGTCGTAGTCTTTACGCCTTCTGAATTTTCAAACCTTAACAATTTTTGCGAGAGAATTCTTCGAGCAATTCTACAATTCTTATCAGCAAATATCAGTTCCAAAATCAATGGCATCCAAATTTCAAATCGCTGAAGCTCAATCTGTTGAAAACTCTGTTGAGCAAAGAATCCCGCGCAACTTGACGTGCAAGGAACCGAATTGGTTCTGTCTGAACCAGAGCCGACAATGGAAGATATCACCAGTTTAAGGCAAGAAATCGTTGAGAGAACTTAGGAGATACTTGAAGGATTACCTGAAGGGTCCATTCAGGCCCTAGAAAACTTCGTGGAGAACTCGACTGATGAAGCAGTGACCACGAAAAAACCGAAATAACAATTGTGGTTCAAGCATCAATTACGCAAGAATAAGAGTCCGATATGACTCCAGTGCCAATGGATGGAATTGGTGAGGAACTTAGAGTTTCCAAAGAAGTAGAAAAGGAGATAAAAATTGAAGACGAGGCGAAAAGGCAAGAAAAAGATGCTGAAGACGCAAGACTGGCCGTGAAGGTGGCCAGATGGCTTGAACAAGCTGAGGAAAAAATAAAACAAGCCATGGAAGAACAAGATCCAGTGTTAGCAAAGCGCTTGGCTCAGGAAAATGTAGCTGCAAAAAAGTGAGTGGCATCTAGTGGCTCTCAAAAGCCAAAGAAGGTCACAATGATAAAAAGACCTTCAGCAAAGAAGATCCAAAGAAACAAAAGGGAAGGTGTCACCAGGACATGCGTAAATGGACTAAACACCAAGGAAGAAGTAGAAGATAAGCCCTTGGTACGAAGAAGTCAGAAAGACAAGGGCAAGAGTATAGCTGAGCCATTAGGAGAAGAAGTTCATGAGCCGCTAGTAAAAATAAGGCGAGTGAGTAGTGTGAGAAACGCGAAGTAAATAGAGGAGGCTGATAAGAAAGACTTCTGGCAAGAACAAGGTTTTGCCAATGCTACACTTAATGAAGATATTCAGAGAACCATCACGCAGAGACGATGAGATGAATTTTGCCGATCTAGCACCGACGCTAACCTAAGCTGGGTGCAAAAGTTTTATAGTAATGGGAATGCAGAAGGTCTCTACATCACTATAGTGGTAGGGAAGAAGATACACTGGGATGTTGACGTCTGGTACGACCTATTTGGATTTAGGGGTATGATGAAGTCCAGTATAACAGGCTAATCCGCGCACCAACAACAAAGGAATTGAAAGACTGCCTACAACTGTTAGCCATGCCAGAGGCACGTTGGGTTGAGAACTGTAAGGACCCGACCCAAAAATGGTCCTAAACCTGGTCCTTACTCAGCATGCATGCATAAAACACCTTTAGAAA
>JBBMKA010000022.1:6466269-6486656 GCA_037833695.1 Sechiopsis laciniata | reverse complement strand
GGTGATGAGAGGAGTAGTCCATCTACTTTTTAAACACTAAGAGATATCCTCACCTTATCAAGGTGGGATTCTCAACAGTAGATCAAACCATACAACTCATACATAGAGAATTTGACTAAATACAAACTTAAATTTTAAAAGTCAAAATAAAAAAATCAAATAATTATGGGGCATAGTTATCTATTTAAAAACCAAATAGAAATGAAGGAAATTATCTTAGGTAGGTGGTCAAAATAGATTGAACCTGTCAACTTAAACATCTCAAAACTCTCTTTGATCACTTGAGCCACTCCATGATTGTGGTCTAAAATAATTATATTAGATTAGTATGAACTTTTACCTCAAAATTAATTGCTTATAAATTGAGTAGCATATCTATATATCTTATGCATACTAGAAGGTATGTATCTCAACTTTTTCTAACAACTTTCATTAATGTGAGTTTTGAGATGGAGTCCTAACAACTTTCATTTGGCCCCTAATGTTAGTTTATTGATACTTTTCTATAAATAAAAAAAAGCAATTAGTTTCTATTAGCTTTCCGCTTATAAATTTAAAAGTGTTCACATTATACCTTATTTAACCATTATTGATGTATTTTTTTTTAAAAAAAACCATTATTGATTTTTTTTTAAAAAATCTTTAAACTTATATTTGGTGTATATAAATTCAAAATCGATAATTTGAGCAATGGAGACCACCCAACCAAATAATAAAAGTTGGGTTACGTTGTATTTTTTTTTACTTGGGTTGTATTATGATTTCATAGTTTTTTGTTAGGTAGATCAATCGATTCTCAAGTGATCAATTTTTTACTCGTTCAACTAAACCCAGTCTGGATTAAAAGTAATATTATATTATATTAATGTATGTGTAAGAAAAATGAATAAGATGTGTTCTCATCATACTTGCAAGAAATATGTATTAATAAAATAAGTAACATCAGTTTACTATCATGCATTTTTATTTATTTATTTATTTATTTTATTATTATTATTATTTTAGTTTTTTTTTTTTACATATTTACAGGTTATGAGTTGAATTTCAAAGAAGAAAAATAAGGAGATTAACACAACTCGAGAATTCAATCTCACTCAACTTGAAAATATAAAATTGGGTCGGATTGTGTTGTGTTGAGTTGCTCCAATACATAGGGTTAGATGGGTTGACCAATAAAAGAATTTGGGCTTGTTGAAACATTTCTCTTAATCCAACTCAACCTAACCCGGCCATGTATACTCCTATTTTTATGAACTTAATTATAAATTTTGTTAGAATATTTAATGTTCAAAAGTTTAAATAGAAAAAATAATAATCTAAAATAAAGACTAATTTCTATCGAAGAGAAATGATGAGAATACAAATTAAATTTTGAAAAACAAAAAATTAAAATATAATCAAACATGATGTAAGATATGGAGGGTTTCTGCTAAAAGAAAATGGTTACCAGATAAGTAAAAAAAATGAAATATAGTATAAAAAGAGGCCTTAGGCCCATAAAAAGGCCCAAAGCCCATATTATCTTTGAAACTTTTCTGGTCTCCGAATGAACGCTGGAAAATTTTCTTATAATGTGGTCTGTAATCTCAACCTTCTGTTCTTTCGAATTATGTTAAAAGACGTAATCAGATCTTTTAAGATAAGATAAAATATATTGAAGTTGATAAACACGTCATAAAGAAGATGATTTAACTTGAAATTATACGTATTTCTTATATGTCAACTGCAAGAACGGCAAGTCGCCGTCGCTCGTATAAAATTAAGTCTTCTAAAGTTAACATTTGACAGAATGATAGACAAATTGATAATGAAAGATAATTTCAAACTAGTTTGAGGGAGGGTATACACAAATTAATTATTTATATATATTAATTTTTTTTGAAACATTTCATTGATGAATGGAATTTATAGTAAACTCCAAAAGATTACAAGAACGATCCTCCAATTAAAGTGTCTGTAATGAAAGAAACCCGTTACCAAAGATATTCCTTAAAAAAATTGCATGTCCGTTGTGAAAGGATCCATGTTTTTGAAAAGTTTTAAAGTGTTTATCATTGAAGTCCAAAATTGTTGTAGTTATTAAATATTATTGATGGATAACAAAATTTGCATTCTTGCTCAAAAAAAAAAAAAAAAACTATGAACCCAAATTTCAAAACCCATTAAATAATCTAATTAGCTAAAAGAATATCCAAAAGTATGAATAAATAAATAATACTTTTTTTTGACAATACAAATTTCTGTTAACTATAAGCAGAACGCATCGCCTCACAATGTCACTATTCATTGTCTTCAATACTAACTAATTGTCCATATACTCCTAAAATCTCCACAAAGCTTCTGTGTTACTTGCAAATCAGCTTAATATAGCACAATTTTCCAGTTTGACTTGGTTTTTTGAATCGGGTAAAAGATTCAAACTCATGACCTATTGATTATGGGCACACACTTATATCGACTCCCTGCAATCCTCATCTTGATTGATTTGTTTATTTTTTGTCATTTTGGTTCGTACTATACAACCAATCAAGGTTCAAAACATTTTCTACAACTCCTAATTCAAAATAATGCTTGAATAATATTAAATTCAAAAGAAAAAAGAGAGCTCTAATCAAACCTTCACAGCACGGTTCCTAGCCCTACCACCAACTTTGAGGCTTTGTGTATTTAGATGGGCAGATGTAGTTTCAAGTCATGCTGCTACGGGTTCGAACTCTGTCTATAAGCATTTGCCTTCCTGACAAATCCTCTTCATAACCCACAACCTACAAATATTGAGCTATTAACAGGCTGCCACTAATAACCAAATAATTAGTTTGTTCCTAGTATCAATTTCAACTTCAATGATCATTCTAAAATCTTATGAGTTGTAGTTTCTTTCGTTATGTTTAATAAGTACTTGGTTTTTTTTTATTTTTGAAATTGAAGCATAGTTTGACTCCAATTTCCTACATTGTGTACCATCTTTCCCATCATGTATCAATCTGTCTTAAAGAAAATATGTGGATGCTAACCATATTTCAAAAACAAAAACAACCTTTTAGAAGCTACTTTTTTTTGTTTCCAATTTTTGGTTTGGTTTCTAAAAGTATAGGTAAGATGTAGATATACAAGTAAGAAAATACCTATGGTAAAGTAGTTGTTGTAACCTGTATGCTTGAATTTCAAAAACGAAAAACTAAAAACAAAATGATTATCAAACAGAGTCTTAGCTTTCAAATTTTGGTTTGGTTTTTAAAAACATGAGTAAAACGTAGATTTCAATGTAATGAAAATCATATGATAAAGTAAAAGTTGTAGGTTTAAATTTTAAAAACAAAACCAAATGATTATCGAATGAACCTTAATTTTCATGAAATTTTGTCGATGGAGAGAGAGAGAATTTTAAATTGCAATAGATAAATGACAAAAAAAAGAAGAAGAGCACACACCTGAGAGTCGGTTTGTGTTTCACTAAAACCATCATATATGCCTGCACTCCCATTTCCAGTACTAGGATTGCTGGCGTCTTCTTTTCTTTCACCTCTGAGAATATAAATGATAAACCAGAGTTACAGAGGCAAACCAAAAATGTTTGTACTTGATAGCTAACAGTGATTTCAGTATATCTTTTTAGGTTGAGTTTTTAAGTGAAATGCTCTTTTCATCACTATTTTTAAGGAAAATAAACACTACAGTTTTCGTTGTGCCAAAATCACCTTAAAATACAGGATTGCTGTGGTTTTTAAGAATAGCATTCGAGATGATCTCATTTTGAAAATAAAATTACTATTCAAAGGAGGAACCTATTTTGGAAGAAAGTATAATCTCTCTTACGATTTTATTTTTATATACGTGAAATGTCCGGACCAAAACCCTGGATGGGTGGTCACCATCGATTGTACCTATATAACCTCTAAACACTGTTTTTTACAAGGTCTTTATTTGACCACCAAGTCTTGGTTAAATTGTTATAATCTCTATTGTTCTAGGAAAAAATTCATCAGTGAAGAATAAAAATTTTATTGAATGGTCTCACTAAGTTCCCATTCAGCAAAAGTCTATTTAAACACTCCCATTTAGCATAGTCTTTCCACGAAAAGATCAAAGGAATCCAGAAGAAAAGGTGAAAAATTTACCTTTTCAACCACTGGGTAGATAAACCACTAATTGGATGAGCTTCTGAATGGTCTTTACCAATGACGGAACAGTCAGGCGGGAAAATCTGGTACCATTAAGGATTAAACCAAATGCAAAAGAAATCAAAAGTTCAAACATAACAAGCATCGTTCCCAATAAAAGGATACACTTCTGTCGCAGCCAGTCTTTCCCGGCGACTTCTGATCATGAATCTTAAAAAGAAAGTGGAACAAAAGGATTTTAGAGCAAAAATATAAATTGAATGAAGTAATGGAATTAAAATCTCTATCCATATTTTACCTTAGTTGTCTGCTCCAGCAAATCTTCAATTGCGGCAGCAACATCAGGAGCATGTGAAGTTCCTACAGAAGATTTTGATGTAGTTTCTTTGGAGGAGCTCAAATTGCAGTCAAAATGAGTGATATTGCTTCCACCAAAAAGTGCACGCTTTTGTGTAGCTTCGTCAAAAAACTTTGGCTTTTTATTAGTAAAACTTAATCGATCAACTTCTATTGAGTTACTGTTAGTTCCAGCTGATTTGTCTCTCAGGATTGCAGAATGGATAGGGAACTGGGATTCACTTTCACCGCCTATCGTTTGAACAGCTTCTGTAGGAAACTGACTTACAGTGCATAAGCCAGCCTCTCTGTCTTGAGCTGTAACTTCTTTTGGACGATACAAATCAAGCAAAACAATCTTATTCTGAAAATTTTGTATTCAAACAATATCATTCCCTTTCTAAGAGAAAAGAAAGATAATCACAATGTATTCTATATTTCTATCAAAACATGCATATGTTTAAGTATATCGATAATGAAGAGCAACAGAATCGTGAAGCTACCTGTCTGACGCACTCATATATCCATTCAGCTGTAATTGAATGTATTCCCCATTTACAGGCAGCCTCATACTTTGGCCCTTCGGAAAACTTGCATATTAGATGGGTTACCTTCTTTGTCAACTTCTCCACAAACTTGGCCCCAAGTACAAAACACAGATTTCTTAACAACACTCTGTTTTTATCTTCATATTGTGAAACACAGAACCGAATATTTTTAAACCCAGGCAAAGGGACATGACAAGGAAGTGGAAAATAGAGAATGTGCCCATTGGTATCCCACAAGCATCCATCCTTCATAACGGATTTATTTGAAATAGTCAGTATGATAAACTGGAGTCAGTATAAACAAACAAAAACAAGAAATGTTCAATTGCAATTCAAAATATTATTTTACGATTGTGAACATAATTGGGGTACCAATTAGAAAAGCAACATATTTTCTTAAATTTATGAAAATTATCAGCAGCATTGAATTTCATCAAATAAATAGTTATTTAATTCCAGCTATCAATACAAAGTAAGCTTCAAAGCCGTAATCAGACACATTTAACAGAATCATCAATACTTTGTCAATTGCTCCAATAACCAAAAAATAAATAGAAAATTTTTTATAATAAAAGGGAAAAGTTAACAGAAAAGTAATTGAGAAGCATCAAGTCTGTATTCGTTGCCACAGGGATGGCGTGAAAAAATTTTGGAGTTCAAGGGAAAGTCATGGATAAAATAAAATGTACTACTCAGCTGTGTACAAATTTCATATCCAGGAAGAGAACCACGAACAAAACCCAATAGTAGAGCAGAAAAAAAAAATCACAAATAAATCAATCAAATGTACCTCTAAACATGATCGGACCCAATGACTAGACACATATGTAGTATGAACATCTAAACTCCTTGGTCTCTCCCCATGAGATTCAACAGTGAAGTGCACTTTCTGATTCATATAATCCTCAACAACCTCCCCTCCACCTTGATTTATCCATTCAACAATTTCAGCTCTCTAGTAGGAGAGAATTCATGTATGATCGTCAGAAAATGTATCATAAATAAAATGAACGAATTTTTCAAAGGCTTAGTCTTCATATGCTAAATATAGTATTATTATCATATTATGCCAAGCGCATTTCGCATTTTCTTAAATTCTTCAAATCATTATTTTAACAGGATGGGAGTATAATTAAGATGCAAAAAAATGTACAACTGAATGAGATCAAAGTAACACTGAATTTAGATTGATATATACTCCAAAGACTTGCTTCCAAAGTCATGGAGTTAGAACTGTTGAACTAAATATTGCTTTCAAAGCTTCCTAATGAACTACTCTTACTCAACTCATCTAATAAAGAATATACAAGGCTCCTACTTTCTGCTTTTATGCCTAATGGATGCTATTTACCACTATAATGTATCTTAAACTGGGGTGCAGGAATCTTCACAACATACCCGATCATCTGGAAAGGAACTAGAAAAGCAAAAGATTGTCCCCTTGAACACACAAGATGATTTCCCATTTGGAACAGTGAAATCACGTTGCATCTTTTCTTGACTCTTGGTTGCACCATTTGCTATAGAAGGTTGGCTTTTCTGGGATAATTTCATGGTCCTGTCCCCACTCACATTTGCCTCACTCTTTTCTTGAATTTTTTCCTCTATCATTGATGTCTTTCCAGCTCTAACATGAATATTTCCTTCTGGCCCATTTGTTGGCATGACCGGATGAACATTAGGAACTCTATTCTGATCCATAACGATGGTGCTTGTTTTACTGGATGCTGCAAAAAGAAAAGGAACCATCTTGAAAATTAGAACAAGACAAACTGCCAAGGGCTCTCCAAACGAATTGTGGTCATGCATCTGATGAAACGTAAAGTATTCTGAATGAAGGTAGGATTAAGATTGGCATTCAAAAAGATATCTAAGGATATGACCCATACATATCAAACCTTTAGGAATAAGTTCATCAAAGGCCATATGTCTGCCAAAAACTGGGATCTCCTTCTTCTGACGATCACAATCCTCAAGCCAGGTGGTTCTAACCACATGGATGACACCTGAAGCTGCAATATCTCTTACCTCCTTTTTCTCCCTGCAATTTGACAAATGGTAAAACCCATTTCAGATTGGAAGAATGTAGTTGATTCTGATGAAATTAGAAAAAAATAAAAATAACAACACAGTCAAAACCACAAATTCAAGCAATACAGTTCACAAAAATTGTGTTGTGATTACAAGTATCCATGAGCCACAAAATAAAAAAGGCATGTAAGTAAGAGACAGTTACATTTCTGACGGATTTCCAACTATTATGTGTGTTAGCTTGTCATTGAACAGCATGTATCGAGAACCTCCTCCTTTGCGAATCATATTCACAATCTTGCGCATCTCAGAAGATTCAAACCCGACAACTTTTATTCTACATGCTGACAAATATAGGTCATTGTCTTCAGATTGGAAGTCACTTGCAATGCAATTATCAGTGTTTGCTTCATTCTTTTCCATAGTAACTGGCACTTCAAGGTCAACCTCGTTTCTAAAATGAGAAGCATCTGAAAACATAGATGTGCTCTGTGAAAGAGTAGCTTCTAAATCCATATCTGAAAACCCAGGGCCAGAAACTGCTGAGAAATTTGAATCAGCAATAAATGAGGATGGTGCAGCTTGCAAGTTCCCAATAACCTTTTCTTGGCTATTGTGAGCAGTCAAGCAACCCCTTCCCATTTTATTTGACGTTCCAGAAATGATACCAACAGGGTAGGACTCCTCATTAAGACATGCTATCAAGTCAAGAGAGAAAAAAAGGATTTGAAACAAGTTAGAAAATAAACAATATCGTTTTAACAACAGTCTGTCAACTGTTCAAAAATCATTATTAGTTTTCAAACATACAACCCAAACTACTACCTCTTTTAGTTATGGATTGATCAAACCATTTCCGAGTAACGATACTGATATGGCCCCATGTTCGTGCAACCTTGTACTTGTCGCCTTCAGGAGCTTACTTAACATTAAAGAGAACTTTTTACTCAAACAAAAATATTTAATCATCACATGAACTAAACATATAAGTGCTACTATTAAGAAATGGATCAACAATGCAAGCAGCATGTTAACAATGACCATACAAAAAATGTAGGCGAGACTAGTTCGTCATTCCATTCACTCAACCTGAAAGAGAAATTAGAGAGATCATCAAGATGAAAAAAAAATCTTCAACGAGTCAATATCTCACTCACATCAATCTCACATCCTTTTAAGATTGTTCTAAGAGATATGGAAAAGAAACTACAGCCGTAAAAGATCATCACTAGCATAGTTATCATCATAAGCGGATGACTGGCATTGGGAAGGATCATTACAACCACATGGGAAAGCATCATGAATGATCAAGTCAATGCTCATATATGAGTACAAATGTGCTGCTGAGAATGTAGATCCAAAGACACATTGTTCAAAGTTAATTGTTTTATTACTATTCATTATCCATGTCCATACAGTAAGAGGCATTTCCGTATAAGAAAATGACTAATCCAAGTGACAAAAAGAGTGCAAAAGTCAAAACTGATGTCAAAAAAAAAAAAAACTGCAAAAGGATATATTACATATCAAATGTGTACACTTTCTTGTGAGATCGGCGGAATATTTTCCACCATTTTGCAAGATAAGTCTTTCAATCTCCTTGCGCTCATCTGTGACCCAGAAATGTTAAAAGAACAAATTTTATTGGATGTCCCCAGGAGGATTAGACATATTAGAAGAATACAAAAAAGACAACTCTTTCATAGACAAATACAATAAGACAATTTTAGCAGGAATAAGAAATTGTTATACTCAACCTGCTGGAATTCTAGATACCGAAATAATCAATCCAGAAAATGGGAGGACTCGATATTCTTCCTGAGGCACTACACGATGTTCAATCCAGCACTGTTGTAACCAAGCGATTGTGACAATTGGTTTCTTTGAAATGTTTAGTGCCCACTGAAAACATAAATAATAATAGATTATGGTTTCTGTCAAAATCTTTTTAATAACATTTAAGGTAGAATCAAATTAAATTCCATTATTATGTATGCTGCACTTATAACTGTTAAATTAAATATAGAATCATGCCAACCACCCAACATCCATCATGGATGTCTAACGGAAGCACGGTGAACCTTCAATTATAAAACATGCAGAAGATTTAGATTATTTCACAATTGCCTCCATTCAATAGGTTGTACTACTTTGTCCTTGAGTTCTAAAAGACTTCCTTCAGTAAAATCAAGGCTATGACATTATTAGTATTTCCCATATCATTTTTAGTATTCTAGGCACCGGATTGCTTTAATGTTTCATATAATTAGACATATTCATGGTTACAGAACTGCAATCATTTCAAGATCTGCCTTTCCATTCCTCCTCTTGCCAATTTTTTAAATTACAATTGTAAAATTTTGGAATATGGAGAATAGAGATTTGAGGGTATTTATACAAACGGAAATAGCCTATATACACATACACATCTCATCAATTAAATGTGAAGTTCAAGCATCAAAACCTTGTATTTTGCAGACAAAACATTCTTCACGATGACAAATGTGACATCCAGAGATGCTTTTGTATGCAATACTCCTCCCATTGCAGTTACTAATTTCCCTATCTCAGCCTGCAATTTGTATTACAATTTAGAAACAAACTTCTATTGAAACAAACTTATAAGGTTACTAGGAAATAAACTACTAATTTCCTTAGCAAGTACCTTTTCATCCCCTTGAAAACCGGATGCCAAAATTTTAACACCATCCAAAGCAAGGCAGCAAGTAAAACCCTGTTGAGGAAGGGGTCTGCACTCCTTTGCACATGAAAGCACGCACTGCGGACCTTCCCAAGAGCAGAAATTCAATTCGTCAGCAACCCATCTCTACCAATAAATTGAAATGCTATTTGAGCAACAGGTACAAGGTGACAGACTGAAATGAGAATTTCAAACAACTAGGTTTTCCTACTCGTAAAGAGAGCCAACAATGAACTACACGGTCTCAGGGCTACTATTTACGTGCATTTCGAAAGCTATAACGATAATCAGTAACTATCACATTTGACAAATGAATTGAGACCTTCAAATTCCTGCTAACCTTACTCGCCCGTCAAAAATTGCACTCCAATCCCTAACCCGACAGAAGTTTAAAAAAAAAAGTCGGAACAATAAATTAACTAAACCTACAAAAACAATACCTAACAAATTGCAACCCTTCGCGCGAAGATCCTCGAACTTTTCCTGGAATCCAGAATAAAAAACCAATAAACACAGAACCAACACAAAGAACGAGAAATTAAACACGAAATCGACGAAACATTCCATACGTGATCGGCGGAAGAGATAACATGATAATCATTACGCTCGTTCCGAGAAGGATCGCAACAGAGAAAGATGTCAGCCCCATTCTGCTTCAGAGCGTCGTGAAGAGCGTCGAATATCTCCGGAGCAACAAGATTGCGGGACACGAACACGTTTGCTCCGGCGAATGGCTTCGGCTTCGGCTTCAGCATCTCCGCCGTCGCTTCGCTGGCTTTATCTCCCGATTGAACTCCGACGAGAGAGGAATGGAGTGGAGCTTGGAGTGACAGTGTTGGAAGTGAATTGGTTTGGGAAATGAAGGGAAAGGGGAAGGCTGTAAATGGCGGGAAGGGTTTTTTCTTTAGATGACGCTGTAGCCTGGCAACCCGTTTTTATATGGTTTCAAAAACCGTTGACTAGTCAACCCCATAAATTTTCTTGTCAACAACGAGGATGACTCAAATGTAAATTTGAACTAGTCAAATCGTAATATTGTGAGCAGAGAAATATTTGCATAATACTTAAACATTATATATAAAATAATGTTCATTTATATGATTCAATATGGATCACAATTTATTTGATTTTAAATTCAGAAAATAAAAAAATAAAATAAACAAAAATAGATTGTGGCTCATATTAAACCACATAGGTAGGCATTATTTTATAATGCCGATTCCAAGGATCGTAATGATGGGGTGGAAATTAATTAACACCAGATTAGATAACCAATCACGTCACTAACCCATTTGATTTTTTTTTTTTTTTTTTAATCTTAGATTGGAGGAAGTTGAAGATAAGGAGAATAGTAGAGTGATTTGGATGTAGTGATTACACGAAATTTATGCTTAAATAAGGGATGAGGAATACTTAGGTATTTTTATAAAGTATCTAGTACATATTTTTCACAATCTATGAAAATAATAATGTGACACATCTTTAAAATATCATCTCTTTTTAATTAGTTAAATCATCATTTAAAAAATATATATATATATTTGCAATGCATTTTTATATTCCTGCATTACTTATGTATAGATTATGGGAATATGTATTAGATACTTCTTTGGAAGTACCTAAATTGTGCTTGTAAGGGATTGCAATTTTGTTCATAAGACATTTAAGACATAAAAACTGTTATATTTAAAAAATTATAGAATTCCTATTTTAATTTTGACAATTTATTATAAATATTTTATATATAGTTAAATATTCAACTTTACTGTCTTTTGATTAGTTTCATTTAAATTATTTTTAATTAATTTAATCGATTGACCTCCATCTACTTTATGGGATTACTTTTACAAAAGAATTTGGGTGTAGTCCGGGCTACACCCCCACCATGATGTCACCCACGTGACATCTTTGGTGTCACACATCTCATCTATTTTTTTTTTTAACTTTATATTTATTATAAAAAAATTAAAAGAAAAAAAAAGAAGATGTGTGGCTTCAAATGAGTGACATCATGATGAGAGTGTAACCCGAGCTACATCTAAATTATTCTCTTATTTTTAATCGGTTTAACTTAATTTAAGTCATCTGGTCTCAAATGAGATACCTGTGGAATATTCGTTCATAATTGTTGTTATATTTTAAATTTTTTTTGTAAAATTTTGAATAGAATTTCTTTTCAAAAAAAATCTCCATTAAGATATTTATTTAACAAAACATTCATATAATATTATTTTTTTATATTTTTTTATAACATTATCCACGAACAAAGTAAGTCCGCGCCCGTCGATTGGAAACACGGCATTGGGGAGGTAACTCGTGCTCCATTACTAAACCCCTCACTATGAACTCCACCGTCTTCCTCCTCTCCTCACCGTCGCCGCCGCCGCCCACTGTTCACCGCCTCCGAGCCTCCTCCATCTCCGCCGCCAACTCTTTCCACTTCCTCCCAGCCTCGCCCTACCGGAAACCCACTCCCTCCGCCGCATCCTCTCTCTTCCTCCCTAAACGAAACCCTTTCCGCGTCTTCTCCGACGACGGCGACGGCGACGGCGACAGCGGCGGCTCCGATGAGTACGACATGGACGACGATGAAATGGAGGAAGTCGATAACAAGAAGGATTTCGACATCGAGTACCATCCTCTAGCCGCGGCAGCCGCTGCGGCCGCGGGTTCTGGCGGTGTAGGCGATGAGAATATTTCGATTGTGCAGAGTAAAAGCTTCGTGTCCACACAGGGCTGGGATTCGGAGATGATTGTTGATTATAGGATAAATGAGGAGGAGTTTCATAAGATTAGTTTGTTGCACTGTGATTTCTTCATTAGGAAGCCGCCGGATCCGGATAATGATGTTTATGATTTCAGAGAGGTTAGCTGCTCTTTTACTTAGTTCAATTTCAAAATTTAGTTTTCTCAGATTCATTGGATGATTTGAAGAATTTTTCGTTAATGTTTATCTTGGCTGTAGATGTATGTTACTCCTCCAGACACTGATGTGTATGCAATCCCCAAAGTTCTTGCTCCAATGCCTCAGAAGGTACCATTGGCATTTCATTGCATTTACACATACATAGATAATGTAAACCATTCTGTTTTTACCTGAATTTCGGATTTGAACACTAATTTAACTATTCTCATTAAGGTTTAATAAAATATTGAACATTAACATACATGTCGATTTCTAATTGTCTACAATTTTACATAAAGACAATCTCGTAAATGTATGTTAACGGTAAGGATTAATTAGTTGTTTGTGCCAATGAGAGCTGAGCTCAACCAAAAAATAAAGCAGTTGTTTATGGAAAGTTTAGCGACTAAAATGATATTTTTGTAAGTTGAGAGACTTGAACAATTAAAAGTTGATGTTGAAGGGCTTAAATAGGATTTAAATTTATCATTTTTTATTTCTTAGCAAGAGGCTTGAAGGTGTTTTCTTCAATTAATGTACCAACTAGGATTCGAACTTGAATCCAAGATATCAAACTAAATTTTAGTTCAGCTTTTAGCCATCCAGCTTCATTCGGTCCTTCATTAGTTCAATATTTGTCTATAGATCTCAGTGACTAAGTTATTTTGTAATTATTAGTTACGTTAGATTGCCCGTGTATTCTTTCATTTTTTTTCAACAGAAGTTGGGTTTGTTATCAAAAAAAAAAAAAAAAAATCGCAGTATATGATCTTAATTCTTACTTTTCTTCGCAATTGCAGTATATTAGATGTGCTCAGAGTGAATATGGACGCTACAATGTTACAGAGCCACCCATTGATGCACCTAGAGATCCATTATACAAGTCGGAGAAAGAGGTTCTTAAGGTAAGGGTGGATTCAGTACTTTGGAGTTTCTTCACTGTGTATCTTGATTTTTAGAGAAAGCAAAGATAATTTCAAATGTGAATCAACTATTCGTAAAATGACAAGGGGAATACTTTATTATTTTATTTTTCAGAAGTCGGAATTTAGGGACTTGTTTTATAGGAAACAAAAACCTTTCATTGGTGTATTAAAAATTACAAAAGTTCTATCGAATTGTTACACAAACCTATTCCACTGTGCAATCAAAGTGGATAAATCATAGATACTAAAAGAGGAAGACGATAACTCCAAAATAAATCAAAGTGGGTAAATCTTGGAATTCAGGGATTCTTCCTGCATTTCTCTAAACTGAAGATTATAGGTAGCACATCTGTATGTTAGTCTAATTTCTAATGAGAATACAATTAGCACTTCGAATAGTTGAAATTTCTTTGTAATTGGCTGTATAGGTTCGCCACAGCCACAGGCACAGAATATTGAGATGGAATGCTTGTAGACTCCGTGTATCATTTACTAGACAATATATACAATAGAAATTACCATCATGGGCTGAGTTAGTGGTCAAAATGGCTTTAGGAACTAAGAGGTTATAGGTTCAATTGATGGTGACTAGTAGCTACCTACGTAGGGAATTATTTTTCTATGAATTTTCTTGACAACCAAATATTTTAGGGTTAGGCGGTTGAGAATCGTCAAGCTTCTCATAAGCTGACTCAATCAATCTATTTATTAGAAATGTTGCTTGTAGACTCATAGGGCTTGTAATTTAAGTTTTTCATGCTCACGAGCATGCTTTTATTATCTTTAGGTGACAGGAGATATGGATGTAAAGATTTTGGTTAAAAATTTTAAGTGATGTATTTACTTTTGCAGGTTTTCTTGAGAAAGCACTTCAGAAACCGAAGACTGCGTGACCCAGAATTTGTTTTAGACTTGGAGGAAATATATGTAATTGATTCAAAAACCAAATCAATCACTAGGGCAAAAGTCTTGGTAAGACTCTTTTTACTGGGTTCTGCAACAAAATCTTTTCCAAACTTCAAGTCCAAGAGTAGTTTTTAAGCCGCTTCTCATCTAAGGGATTTTTAAATACTTCCCTTTGCTCCTATATAGGTCACAGTTCCAGGAGGAAGAGATAGGGACAGGAGAAATGACTTGCTTGTAGTTCGAGATAACGGGAACTTGTTCAAGATTATTCATTCGGTATCGATTCTTATCTCCAGTTTTTGTTACCATTCTCTGCTCTGTTTATTGCCTAATCCCTTGTACTCCCGATGCAATCTAGAGCGAGCGAGATGATCCGACCACAGTGATAGAGAAGGAGGAGTGGACCAAATCTCGACAAGATATGGAGAGACATCTTAGTAAGCTAAGGGACTTCAGCATTTCAAATTGGTTTTAAACAACTATGCAACCTGCAAAAGTTGTTCAAGATCCTCCTCTGTTTAGAAAGTGAGGACATGAAATGTGGCTCTGAAGTTAAAGTTTTGACATGAATGAGACAGCCATATTATCACGATGATTCTCTCGTGTTAGTTCTCGACATGGCTCCTGCCCTCGTGATCGGTAATGAGTTCGATTATAGCTTATTTATCCTTCTTGCTTTCAATTATCATCGCGAGATAGAGTTGTTAGTCAGGGAAAGCTAGTTTTTTTGTAGATTTGTAATGCTTAGAGAACTGCTGCATCTCTTGGCTCTTACTGCTGTAGTTGGCTTTGTTTTGATTGAAAAATTTGAAGTCTTGTGTAAAATGGGGTTAGAATTTAAGGGGAAGAATACAAATTGTTCAATTGCTTCTAGTTTCTAGTAATGGTTCTTTATTACGCTCTATTGTCGATTTTGTTTTGAAATTTTGGAAGTGTTTTTTCAAATTTTTTTAATTGCTTCAACTATTTTCATCGTTGACTGTTTAAAATTCAAATTTTATTGTCAACACAAGTTTTTGAAATTTTCATTTTACAGAAAAATGTAAGTTTGCTAAATAATCTACCATGGATTAACCTACGGGTCTCGAAAACTAAAGAGATTATGAATTTAATCTAGAGTAAGCGACATACTTAGAAATTAATATTTTAAAGATTTTCTTTCCATCAAATATCGTAGGGTGTGATGGTTGTCACATGAGAACAATAAAGGTGTAGATAAGTTGACTCGAATATTCACATAAAAGCAATATTGACATTTACCAAAATTATGTAGTAACTTAGTAGACTATAAATTTAATTTATAGTGCTCATCTATTTAAGATTTTTTTTAATGGATCTTCTTGACAATCAAATAAGGTAAGAATAATAGAGGTGTGTGTGAGGTTCTTAAGGGGCGTCTTCGTTGATTGAGGCTTGAAGGCTTTGAAGTGTGCTTCCTTGAAGATTTTAAATTTGAGATTTACGAATTGAACTTAATTATAAAATTTATTGTTGTCTCTTGAATCTGGATCATGAGATAGACACAAGTGGTCTCGAATATATGAGAGTTAAGCTTCGATTCTAAGCCATTAAAAAACAAATGTGTGCGAGATCCAAATATTCAACAAGGTTATTCAAAAGAATTAATTATGATACCAATGCCCACCTTACCAAGTGTTAAAGAGTAGCACACCTAGCTTTAGTTCAGGCCTTCTAAGATCACTGTAGAACCAAGCACAATAATTATATAATAATGTGGTATATTTATTATACGGGTTTTTGGTACTTTTTTATGTATAGTTTTTTGTGTGAACTTAACCAAGTTTTAACTTTTGAATTTATTTTCTATTTGGTTCATAGGTGAGTGTTACATTTTTACTATTAAATTTTTTTAGTTTCCTTTTGAATTTTGTGTTTCTATATCACACTATTTGAAAGATTTATTCTTGAGTTTTCTTTAATATTCACTTTTGATGAATTAATTTAAATGGATTATAATCAAATTAGTTCATTATTATCTTTTTTTCCCTAATTTTTGCTTCTATTAAAATAAATTAAGTTAACACCAAAAACTTAAAGTCAGCATTAATAATAAAAACTCAAAGGTCAACGCCAAAGTATAAAATCTAAAAGTTAAAAGGAAAAACTGAAATATTTTAAATTCTAGGTACCAAATAATTATAATAGATAATTTAGTGGTAAAAAAAATAATAAAAACTAGATAATCAGGGAGACAAATTTCCATCTATATGTAAATTTAAAAGTTTCCGTTCCCCTAGCCCGCTTATTCTCAGGTGCTTGGAGGACATGAATGATCTTATAAAAATTCAGATTAACAGTGGTATCAACACAAGTTTTTTGTTTGATAAATGGGTGGAAATTTTCAAATTAAGTGAAAAGTATCTTCGTTTTCTTGCTTTGTGCTCGAACAAGATTTCGGTCAAAGATGTGTGGATTGTTGACATGCACCAATGGTCTTGTTATCCGTTCAGGAATCTTTTGGCTCGTGAAATTAATCGATGGATTGTTATTTCGGAAGGCTGGCCTACTCCTATTAATCAGACAGAGGACGTTTTGGTTTGGCTGCCAGACCCCCAAAACTCATTTTCTATGAAGTCTTTAAATAAAAGGCTTACTATTGGAAACGACTCCTTTGTTCATCATCCCACAATTGCTTTTTGGAAGTTATCTATTGCAAAGAAAACTAAAGTATTTATATGGACTTTATTTTACAAAGGCTTGTATACTGATGATACTATGCAAGGTATACAACCTTCAAAATCTCTTAGGCCCTCAAGATGTATCCTCTGTCAATAAGACACCAATCATCTTTTCATCAGCTGCTCCTATGCAAAGCAATTGTGGAACCTTTTTCCAAGTTGCTATACTCAAGATATATCCAATTTCCAATCAATGGAACACTTCCTCTATGGGGCTTTTGTTGGTTTGTGACTCACATATTTCTATTATGGAATTTTGTGTATTTAACCTTTGTACCATAGTTAAATGTTGTTACCTTGGGGTAATTTTGTATTCCCATTTGAGCCTTCTGAGTTAGGATTTTTTGTGACCCAGTTTGTAACATCCTGTTTAAGCATCCTTATGGTGAGTTTTTCTTTGAGAGAGACATTAGAGTATTTGGTGAGGTTTAGGGTTTGAGCATTGTTCTCCCATCCTCCAATTTGTTTAGGTGAGTAATGGAATTTGGCTCTTGGTTCAACTGTGGAGTAGGAAATTTCCCGAACCACTATATATCTTGTCTCCTTCTTCTCTATTTACTCATTTATGTTTTACCTTCTTTATTGATTTCTTATCAGGCATATTTATGTGTTTTGAGTTTAAATTGCTAACAGCTTTTTGTCTAAATATTTCTTCTTAAAAGGTGGAGCTTTGCACTAATTTGAAGACGACTATTTTGTGGTGGTTATGGATGGAAAGAAATGCTTTTTGAAAAGGCGTACAAACCAAGATCTCTGGTCATCTTTGGGAAAGCGTTATTCTTATGGTGGTCTACTAAAGCCAAGCATTTTGTTAACTACAATATGGATGTTGAGATATGCCTTGAACGCATTATTGCCCTGCAATTAGTAGTCGGGGGTCTCGATGCGTAAATGCTTTCCGCATCCCGCTTCCCGCATTACACTCCGCAGCGTAAGTGCGTCCGCATTCTGTTGCGCAACTCTGATTTACATTTACGCATTCTGTAATAAGGTTTAATGAGAGTGTATATATAAACTCAAATTAAACCCTAGCTGTTGATAATGTTCATTCAGGAATCTGTATTTTCGTCTCTCCTTAATAAAACTTCACCCCTTCTCTGCACGTGGACTAGCTAACACAACGTTAGTGAACCACGTTGTGCTGTTTTTTTTTCTTCTTTTACGTTACTTTACTGTTTTTTATTGGTTGTTGATTGTCGTTTTCATAACAATAGACTCTATTGCTAGAAATTGGCATGCTTTCTTATAATCCCTTTTTACATATTTAGAATGTTATATCAATATATTGTTTATTTTTCAAAAAAAAAAAAAATGATAATAAAAAACTACAAGATTGTGAGTTGAATTAATGGGGTCATCTATTTAGACGATATACCCTATGCTAGTCCAAATGCTCACGAATATTAAAAAAGAGAAAAAAAAAAAAAAAAAAGTACCAAATGAAAACTCAATTCAAAGTCAACCACATTTTGTTTTATACATAATTTGAAATTACATAACACTCTACATAGTATTAATTGGATTAACTATGATAGCTTTGTATACCACATACATGTCTATTTTTTTGCAAAACAATAAATAGTTGAACTTGAATACTATAATAATGTTGTAGGTTCCAATTAAGTAAAAGTCTTTTAAATTTCGAAAAACAAATATAAAATTTTGACATTTATTTTTATTAACTGAATCATTATTATTAAAGGTAGAAAAAAAAAAAAAAAAACAAATGCATGTGCCCCACGCAGGCAATTATTCTATTGCAATACATTACTACATTGTATTATTATTGTTGTGTTTCACACGCTCACACTCCAACCCAAAAATTTGGATTGGTCAATTCTCCAACCCAACTCAATTCAATTAAAGACACAACCCAACTCAACCCAACTCTTTATTTTCGGATTGGGTTGGGTTGGGTTATCGGGTTCATAAATTTACAACTAACCTAAAATTAAAAAAGCACAATGATAAACAATGTACTCAATAAATCATCTTTAACGCCCTTTTTTTATTCCTAGAAACTTAGGACGAACATTAGCATAAGTAGATTTTTATTGTAAATGCGAAATCCAAGTTTACCTAACTTCAAAATCTCAACGATAGGTTTTCAAAACCTCATCAATAGGTTTAAAGTTCAAAAAATATTAAAAAATAAAAAGTCTAACAAGAATAATTAATTAAAATAAATATGCATATACATATAATATAAATAATTAAATAACATAATAATTATGCTATAGGTAAAAAAATATATTTTTTAAACTAAATAATAAATTCGGGTTGGTCGGGTTGGGTTGGGTTAATTTTAAGTCAACCCTTGACCCAATCCAACCCATGAAAATTTCATGATTTTGAACCCAACCCAACTCATTTATGCATTTAACCCAATCCAACCCATCAAATTGGGTTGAGTTGGTTCGGGTTTCTCGGGTTGTCAGGTTATTTGTGCACCCCTAACTCACGTCGTGTAACTCTAATACTTGCCATTTTTTTACATTTTTATATGAAAACACAATATATTTTGGGAATAGTTTAGCCCTAATTGATATATAATGTTTTGGTCAATAAATTTGAACTTAAAATCTCTTAGTCGAAAATATATATCATTTACCATCGAGACAAGCTCGTATTCCAACGAATTACTTGAGTTGATTTAAATTCTATAGTCATATTGTACTTTTATTTACATAAATTCTTTCTTACACCCATTTATGATACGAAACATTCAGAATATGAAATAAAAGTACAATATATGGTATGAAATTTAAATAACTTTGAAGAGTACACAAATTGAATAAAGTAGTTGATACAAAGTCACGATGATGATACATATACACATGCATGGATGAAATAGGTATAACTTAATATAGTGTTATATCAACCTCACACATAAAGATGAAAGTAGTTGCTATATTCCATTATACTCTTAGCATAATTAGAAAATCTCCATTTGAAACAACTCTTCTTCTCTCTCTCTTTTATTTATAAATTTTAAAGATCTTCCAACGAAACTAAAATATTTTATAAAATATTATTTTCGTCCATATATTTTCACGATTATTTCAATTCAAATTTTGAAGTTTTTGTACTCTGCTGACTATTCTTTAAAAAATAAACTCTCTATCTTTTTTTTTTTTTTTTTTTTTTTTTGAAATAATAAAATATGTAGCTTGCCTTTATAAATTTTACAAATATGTTTACATTATATTTATAT